>CM074504.1:22734262-22874619 GCA_037389245.1 Oryzias sinensis
GTTAAGGAGAGCGGAGGAAACACTTTTTAGCTTCAAGTCGTTGTTTTTTTTATTGAGTCACAAAGTGCAAACAATCCTGTTCAACATGACTCAGCTGATCCAGAATAAAGATCCCCTCCACCTTTAGGTTCCCAACACTCAGCATCAGTATTCCTATAGCATATATGGCATAAAAAACATGTTAAATATTTAAATTCATTCAAATAATTCAGGTCAATCAGCCACAATAATAGCATTAACATGTTCAACCCTAATTCAAACAAACATGATGATAATGTAGGCTACAAAGTAGGCTGTAGTTTAAATATTGGTAAAACACATTTAGAATTTTTACTGACCAATTGCTCCTTCAGCTTCAATGCAAATGATTTGTTGTTCTGTATTTGACCACAAGAGGGCGACAGAAACACTATAAGGACTATCAACATAAAGCAATCACAGATTTTTATTGTTTGAATTATGCAATTTTATGCTCAACCACTAGGGTTGTGCCGATGGACGATATCATCGTCCATCGTGATGGGTGACTGACATCCCGATGGAGAGACCACCATCGTGATGCCACGCCCAGAAGATGGGCCCAGAAAAATGTTTTCAGAATATAAAAATGTTCACTAAGGTCACAATTTCGGTCGGAATAAATCATTCGCTCATGCGCAGTATTCGCACATGCGCAGTTTGAAAACCGGAAGGGGATACAACTTCCGCCGACTTCCGACTACTTCTTTTCTATCTTGCTTGTTACTTTTTTTGTTAGAGTCACTTCCCTCAGTTTATACTGGATCATCGCGGATGAACCATTAGTTGGGAAATAAAATGAAAAAAGCAAAATAACGAATAGCAGTTATATAAGAACGAAAAATGTAAAAAATACCCCCCCCCCGACGATGTCATCGTCCATCCCGATGGTTGACAGCAAACATCGTCAACGGCCAAATTAGGGGACATCGCCCAACCCTATCAACCACTGACGTAAATGTTGTTTATTGTTGTGAAGGCTCAGCCCATTGTTGATGACATCACAGGAAGTGATGCCGAGTTCCTTTTCTTCTTCGGTGGTTTTCTGGATTTGTTGAGCTAGTTCCTGTTTCCATGTGCTCTGGGCCAGCAGCAGAGAGAGAGACTTAAGTTGCCCAAAAAACCTTGTCTAACACCACAGAATGTTGGGGAGGACTGTAAGGATGGAGGACTGTATTGCTGATTCGGGTTAGGAGTTTAACCGTAAACAAGATGGGGTGTCCTGACCGACACCCCATCTTGTTTACGGTTAAACTCCTAACCCGAATCAGCAATACAGTCCTCCATCCTTTCAGTCCTCCCCAACATTCTGGTCCTTCGAGCCGGATTTTAACAGTACTCAAGATGGATCCAGCAGAAGAGATGCACCCTGATGTAAGGCCCAAGAGACATATTAGACGTCCCCTCAGACTTCAAGATTATGAAGTAGATTATGTGGGATATCAGCCAAGAGATCTACCACAGTGGAGCTCACCACTGCCACTGAGGACTCTCGCCCCCCTGCAAGAGGACCCAGCCCAGATGAGTTTCTTCCAACCACCTCAAGCCCCCCCAGGAAGCTTCATGGAGAATGCTGCTCACTCTGAGACGCCTCAGCTAGCCCCAAGCTGCTTCCAGAGGAGAAATATGGGATGGGAAACGCTGTCTGCACCCACACGCTCATACCAGGCTGGACCACACCACGGCCCCGACTTCTCTGCAGAGATCAGAGCTATTCAAGAAGAGAATGCCAAGCTGCTTCAGTCACAACAGTGGATCCAGTCGGGCTTAAAAGACCTTCATGAAGCTCGAAGCGAGATCAAAGAGCTAATAAATGTCGCTCAGACACTGAAATCAGAAATTGCTCAGTCCCACAGTCCAGCTCAACATCTCAGAGTTGAAGTTCCCCAGATCTCCTTTCCTAAGCTAGAACCTCAGGAGGAGAGTGATTGGCCTGATCCTCCCCCCTGGCCTGAACCTGAAGAAGACCTGCAGCAGGATATGAAGCAGCTAAAGATTGAAGGGGCAAGTAACCAAGCATATTACTCTTCTAGAGACTCTGATAATTCTCCTCAGTGGCCTCCTCCTCCTCCACCACATATTCCACTGGCTGCGGCCTCTGTAAATACAAAGCAGTCATTCTTTCAGCCAACTCAGCCCCCATCTCCAGCTACGAGGGCAGCACCACGCATTCAGCCTGCTAAACCCCACATGCCACCTGCAGTACCTGAACAGCTCTATAGAGGTCCTCAACCTACCATTCCTAAGTTCACAAATCCAGACCCCAGTGAGTTTGCCAGGCTCCGCATAGCCCTAGAGAACCTGCTTCCTGCTAACACCACCGAACTGTTCAGATACCAAGTATTAGTAGACCACCTAAAGCTGGAAGAAGCCAGGCTTATAGCAGATGCTTATCTGAACTCTCCAACCCCCTACACCGACACACTGGCAGCCCTCCATGATAAGTTTGGCCAACCCCATCAACTTGCCCTCAGAAAGATAGCCAGTGTTCTCGATGCACCGGAAGTGAAGCGTGGAGATATCGCTGCATTTCAGAAGTTTGCCCTCCAAATACAGTCTCTGGTGGGGCTGCTGCAAACCTTGGGCCCTGAAGATGAAGTTGAACTGAACTGTGGATCACACGTTGCACGTCCCCTCAGCAAGCTTCCACCTGAACAGCGTGCTGATTTCCGCAGACACCAGTTTAAGCAGGCAGGAACCAGCCACACCTTAATTGACCTGTCAGAGTGGTTACGCTATGAGTCCTGGTGTCAAGGGTTTGACAACCAAACCACTCCAAAGACTTCCAGAGACAGGCCGAGCATGAAGAACGAGACTCGTACAGCCAAACACAGTGTGATGGTCCTCCATGGCGCTGGTGAGTCAAACCCAACCTTGTCATCTAAAGCTGGTTACATGAAAGAGAAGATTAAGAGTAAAGTGTACTGCGCCTATTGTGACAGGAATGAACATTATCTCAGTCAGTGTGGTGAAGTTGCCAAACTCTCCAAAGAGCAGCTAAAAGACTGGATTCAAGTCAATAGGCGTTGCTGGCGTTGTGCACGAACCCACCTTGCTGCTCAGTGCACATTAAAGAAACCTTGCAGCTTGTGCAATGGAAAGCATCTCCTGCCCCTTCATGAGATTAATGCAAAGACTGAAAGAGTTCCTCATGAAGTAGCCAAGCAAGAAAGCTGCTTAACCAGCTCTGCCTCCAACACCCTCTGCTTAGATTGACCAGGAGTAGGAAGCCGAGTCATGCTGAAGGTGGTTCCCATCCTCATCCATTATGGTGGACGGACCCTGAGCGCATTCGCAATTCTGGATGATGGGTCTGAAAGGTCCATGCTGCTACCATCAGCAGCCAAAGCTCTGGGCATTAAGGGGACACCTGAAGATCTTCCTCTCCGCACAGTCAGACAGGATATTCAGGTCCTGCATGGATATGCTGTGACCTTCCACATCTCCTCAGTGGCTCGGCCTCACACCAGCTACAAGATTGAGGGTGCTTTTACAGCTAACCGTCTCAGCCTAGCCCAGCACACCTATCCCATTGAACGCCTGCAGAAGAAGTCCAGCCACCTACGTGGTCTTCCTATCCCTGCTCTTAGAGATGCCGAACCGTTCCTCCTTATCGGTTCTGACCAGCCTCATCTCATCACACCAATTGAGCCAGTCAGACTCGGTCCCCCCGGCAGCCCAGCAGCAGTTCACACAAGACTAGGGTGGACCCTCCAAGGCCCAGTTCACCTGACGGGGCGGCCTACCAATGCAGTGCAGTTCCTGTTTACCTCATCCCCACCAAAGATTGAAGAGCTTTACAAGCATGTGGAGAGGCTCTGGCAAATGGACACCGTGCCGTACCGACCTGAAAAGGAAGTTGTTCGTTCCAAACAGGACCAACAGGCTGTGGTCATGCTCGAAACCAAGACCATCCGCACAGAGGTGAACGACATCAACAGATATGCCACCCCATTACTGCGCAACCCAGACATGCCTCTGCTAGCTGCACCAAAGGACTCTGTCTTGGCTCTGCTGCGCAGCACGGAGAGACGCCTTCTGAGGAACCCAGAACAAGCTGAGGTGTACAAGAAAGAAATAAAGAAGCTCATAGACGCAGGTGCTGTGAAGGAAGTCCCTCAAGAAACCTTTGACCAAGAGGAGTGGTACATTCCCCATCATCTCGTTACCCACAATGGGAAATCCCGGCTGGTTTTTAACTGCTCTCATGAGTACCATGGACAGTCCCTGAATCAGTTCCTCCTACCGGGCCCCACCCTCGGGGCTTCATTGCTTGGAGTCCTGTTAAGATTTCGGGAGCACCCCATTGCAGTTAGTGGTGACATCAAAGGGATGTTCCACCAGGTCCGCCTCCTTCCTGGCGATCGCCCCCTCCTCAAGTTCCTGTGGCGGGACCTACGAGTGGAAGAATCTCCGAGAGTATTTGAGTGGCAGGTCCTTCCCTTTGGAACAACATGCAGCCCCTGCTGCGCCACATATGCTCTTCAACGCCTCGTCGCAGATCAGAGCCATCCCATTGAGGACCTGAAGTTTTCAGTGGAAAATTGCTTCTACGTTGATAACTGCTTACAGAGTCTGGACTCATCAGAGGAAGCCAAGTCCCTCGTGGATCGTCTAAGAGCCCTCCTAGCATCAGCAGGCTTTGACTTACGCCAGTGGGCCTGCAACGATGCAAGTGTACTCAGCCACTTACCTCAAGATGCCAGATCTGAGAGCCTGGAGCTGTGGCTCGCACAAGATAAGTCAGATCCACAAGAATCTTCCCTTGGCCTCAGTTGGAACTGGGAGACAGACACCCTGGGCTACAAACATAGGTCCGTGACCTATGAGAAACCAACTCTCAGGAACATCTACAAAGTCCTAGCATCACAGTATGATCCCTTAGGTTATCTGTTGCCCTACTCCACCCGCGCAAAGCTCATCATTCGGCAGTTATGGGAAAAGAAACATGGTTGGGACGACTCCAACCTGCCCTCAGAACTACTTCAAGCCTGGACCAGTTGGGAGGCAGAGCTTCAGTTTCTACCTCTGCTGTCTCTCCCACGGCCTTATGTGCCTGTAAGTACCACCTCAGGAGATACCACGCACCAAGTCCACATTTTTGCTGATGCCTCTGAGCAAGCCTACGGAGCAGTGGCCTACCTGCGAACTCAAGACAGCAACGGTGAGGCACACCTGTCCTTCATTCTTGCACGATCACGAGTGGCTCCTAAGCGCGTCCAGTCGATTCCCCGTCTTGAACTCTGCGCTGCCCTCACAGCGGCACAACTAGCTCATGTCCTGGAGAAAGAACTCACCCTGACAGTGAATCAGATGGTGTTATGGTCCGACTCCACAACAGTTTTAACCTGGCTGCAATCACAATCCTGTCGCTATAAGGTCTTTGTCGGAGGAAGAGTAGCCGAGATCCAAGAGCTCACAAAGAATGGTACCTGGCGTTATGTGGATTCAGTCAACAATCCAGCGGATGACCTGACCAGAGGGAAACCCCTGAGAGCCCTCACAGAGCCTAATAGGTGGTCACAAGGACCTCCTTTTCTTCTCCAAGACCCAGACACCTGGCCAGAGAGACCAAGCATGGAGCCACAGGAAGACTCTACAGAGCTTCGGAAAACTGCCTTCTGTGGTTTAGCAGTTACTTCACCAAGCAGCCAAAGTGCTACTGTTTACAAGACCTGGCAGGAGTGCATCGAGGCTAAAGTCCATGCCCTCCATGCACCGAGCCCTTCAGATTCTCCTACGATCGCCGAAGAGTATCGCCAAGCGGAGAAACTTGTCATACAGCAGGCACAACAAGAGTCTTTCCCAGAGGACTACAAACTGTTAGCAGCAGGAAAGTCAGTCTCATCTAGCAGCCGCTTACTTACCCTCTCTCCTGAGCTGGACCAGTCATCAGGCCTAATAAGAGTAGGTGGTCGGCTGCGTCGGTTAGAGGGCCTTAGTGACTTTACGTTGCACCCGATCGTCCTAGATCCGACACATCCAGTTACGCTGCTGCTGATTAAAAAGTACGATCAAGACCTCCGCCATCCAGGTCCAGAGCGGGTCTTTGCGGAGTTGCGGAGATCATTCTGGATATTACGTGGCAGGGAGGCCATCCGCAAATACCAACACACCTGTGTGGAATGCCGGCGCTGGAGGGCCAGACCAGCCATCCCTAAAATGGCAGACCTGCCAGCTGCTCGCCTAAGAATATTCAAGCCAGCTTTTTACTCCACTGGTGTAGATTGTTTCGGTCCAATGCTGGTTAAAGTGGCTAGACGCCATGAAAAGCGTTGGGGAATAATCTTCAAGTGTCTGACAACCAGAGCAGTGCACCTGGATCTCCTGAGAAGCATGGACGTGGACGCCTACCTCATGGCCCTAAGAAGATTCATCGCCAGACGTGGGACACCAGCGGAGATTTGGTCTGATCGGGGGACCAACTTCAAAGGTGGAGAACGTGAACTCAAGGAGGCCTTTACAAGCATGGAACCTGCCCTAGAGCAACAGCTTGCTCAGCAGAAAATTAGGTTTCATTTCAACCCACCAGCAGCTCCACACTTTGGTGGTGTGTGGGAGCGGGAAATTCGTTCTGTGAAGACGGCCCTATACACATCTGTTGGAGCCCAACCAGTCTACGAGGAAGTGCGTCTCACTGTGCTCTTGGAGGTGGAGATGATCCTTAACTCTAAACCTCTGGGCTACGTCTCTGCGGACGTGACAGACATTGACCCTGTGACACCTAACAGTCTCCTGATGGGGCGGCCTGACGGATCGCTGCCTCAGGTGGTCTATCCAGACACTGAGATCCTGAGTCGGAGACGTTGGCAGCACTCACAGGTGCTCGCTGACCACTTTTGGGCAAGATTCCTTCGGGAATACCTCCCCACCTTGCAGACCAGGCAGAAATGGCATTCAGCCACCCCAGAACTCTACATGGGTGCAGTGATCATGTTAGTTGATCCTCAGAATCAGAAGAGTTGTTAAGATTCATCAGAGTGATGATGGACACATCCGGTCGGCTGATGTTGAGATAAATGGACATGTGTACACCCGACCAGTTGCTCGTTTAGTTGTGTTACCTGCATTGCCATCTGGGGAAGATTAGTTGCAGTTTGCACTTTATGTTTATTTGAAGCAAATGTGCCTTGCACATTTGGGGGCGGCTGTTGTGAAGGCTCAGCCCATGTTGATGACATCACAGGAAGTGATGCCGAGTTCCTTTTCTTCTTCGGTGGTTTTCTGGATTTGTTGAGCTAGTTCCTGTTTCCATGTGCTCTGGGCCAGCAGCAGAGAGAGAGACTTAAGTTGCCAAAAAAACCTTGTCTAACACCACAGTTCATTCCAGTTGCTGTATTTCAATATTAAGTAACTGAGAAAACGTAAGTGTTTTGAATCCTTTGTTTTATATGCTTCACTCGTTTTATTCGTGCAGTTATTTTTCTCGGCCGCTAGGTGTCACTGTTGTAACTGTTTCTATGAGGTTTAAAGCAAATCTGATTATATTTTGCCTATTCTGGAGGTTGCTGATTTACCTATCATTTTGCCTATTTGGAGTTTATTTCATAATGACATACTGAGTCAATTTCCTTGTTTTATGTAATTTATTTATTTACAGCAGGGCTATTTGTGTTATTTATTTAGTGATGAGAGGATTTTTGTTGTTTACAGACTAAATTGGAATATTCAGCAAAGGAATAAATGCAGAACGTCTGACAAGTGGAGTCACCTCTCCTTTTTCCTCCTCCCTGTGTCCTGACCGACATCCCATCTTGTTTACGGTTAAACTCCCAACCCGAATCAGCAATACAGTCCTCCCCAACATTTATGGTTTGTATGTCATCAAATGATGATATATATGATGTCAAGAACATGTAAAAAACATAATAATGAGTTCACTGGACTAAAATGACCTCCACTAGTGGCGGTTCCACACTGCCTCACTACTCAGGACTTACCCCCCACCCCAATAGACCACATTGTGTTGTGTCCCTGTTTTTATTTTGGCCATTTTACACAGCAATTAACAAAAGCAAGAATTTGATCTAACCTACTGATTTTACAGAGGTGTCAAAGTCAATCGGACAGGAGGCCAAAATCCAGAAGATGTTAGAGGTTCTGCTGAACAGGATAAACATTTATTGAACACTAAAGATAAACTTTGACAGCTTTAAAGCTGAACTTTTTGAACATATTAATATGAATGAAAACAAATTATGAATACAGAATAAGGACCTTTCAGCCTTAAATAACGTATACCGTAATATTTTGCTCTCCATCCAAATATGTCCTGTTAAAATTATACAAAAATGAACATGTTGCAGAAAAAAACAAAGACTGGAATGAAAAATAAAATGTGTGTTTTTCAGCAAAAACAAATCAAATCCATTTTCTTTGCTCTTTAGTCTATTTTTTTCAGAGCTGGACTCCTGGCATCGTAGTTTAACAAGTTCATTTCTGATGTGTGATGTCCTGAATGAGCCTTTGATTGTGATTGGATTTTTAAAAAGCTGTATTTGTGAATATCATTCTTGGGTCTTAAAACGTTCCAAACTAAAACACTGTAGAACTCATCACTGGGATTCCTCATCACTGCACATACTGCAAGGACCCTGTTCGTCCTGAGAACATAGAAGCTAAAAACAGCCTTTCTCAGAAGGTTGAGGTGTTTTCCTGAAAGACCTCAATGAAATAAATAAATGAAGTCAGACACGCCGAGGGCTGCAGTCCTCCTCCTTCACTGAAAGGTTAAAGTTTACTCCTTTTCTGTGTTTTTCCTCTGCACCTCTGAGCTCCATTACTCAACACTTTTATGGGGCAGGTTTTTCTTCTGGACTGTTCTTGAACCAAGATAAGCAGAAGAAAACAAACTCTTCCACTCGGCAGGGTCGACCTGTGGCACACAGCCGACGTTTCTGTGACCTTCCAGAAACATCAGGACGTGAAGGAGAAAAGCCCCTTTTGGGGACATTTCTGTCTGTCAACTGTAATTGTTTTGTTTATTTAACTTGAAACAGACTCCAGAGGTAACAGAATATTCTTGGTCCTGTTGGGTTTCTAAGATTAAAGTCTAATCTAAAGGAGAGGATCCAGACAGACGCCATAAAGGAACATTTCCTCTTCGTCTTATCAGGACCAGACTAAAGGCGCTGACTCCTGTGGAATCACTCTCACTTATCTGAGGATAACGGGCTAATCTAAAGTCTAATCTGAGAACAAGAACAGGGAGTAGATGATAGTCTGACCTGAGTGTAGAGGAGCAGCAGCTTCACTGCTCCCCAGGTTTACTGTTTAGTCGGTTTGCATTTGCTGAGTGATCAAATCAAACTGCTGAGAGGAGTCATTCAAAAGGTCTCATCAGCTTTACAATCCCATTAAAAAAAAAAAACAGTTATTTGCTCGTTTCTGAAAGAAACCCCCCCAAACCTGATGATGTCATGCTGCTGTGCATTTCTGATTCAGCCATTTGGTTCTGGTTTTCAGCAGATCTGTGGTCCAAATGAAACTTTGTTTACATCTTTTCCTGTCAGCTTTTCCCTTCAGGGTCGCCTCAGCCAATCAGCTCCCTCCCTCCCTCTAAAATGGGCATCACAGGTCTGATTTGCATATTTGAAATCGGATGCCCTTCCAGACACAACCCTCTTGTCGGGAAACATTTCTGAAGGCGGGCTGTAAAGACGCCGTTGGCTCACAGCCACTTTTACAGACATGCAAAAAGATTCAATAAGACTCAAAAGTTTATCTTTTCAAGCTTTACTTGCAAGCAGGGAGCAGACAGACAACAGTTACATTCAAGCGTTGGAGGTTCCGCCGTTCTTTCCTCACGGCTGCGGCCTTCACCTCCCAGGGAGCTGAGTGCGGTTAAGAAGCTGTGAGCGGCTGCAGACAAGTGTGAGTGCATGCCAGGGTCATTGAAGACAAACAAAGAATATAGTGTCTACAGTTCTATCAACTGAAAGACGACGTTAACACCAGACTACAAATAATAACAATCATCCAGCCAGCCAGCATGCCTACAAACTATGATTTGGTATGATAATAGGACTTAAACTAACAAACTCCAAGGGTTTAAATAAATACAAAGAAAATAATGAGTATGGAAATACATTTTCTTAACACAATCCTCTAACGGGCCTGCATGTTAAAACTCAGCCTTCAGGTCAAGTCTGACCCCGTTTGCTTTTCAAAGCTCTTCTTCTGAGCTCAGGTTCTCATCTTCAACCCGGATGAGCAGGTCCACCTTGGAGGACGTCCAGAGCTGCATGAACATGAGCGGATCTGTCAAACAGCAGAAAGGCTGGAGCTTCTGAGATCAGGAATTTCTTTATTGGTGGGAAAGTTCAGATCAGAAATCAGAGAGAGTGGTTGCACCAGAACCATTACAGCGAAACATCTGCATGCTTCATCTGCGCAGAGGGGAGTGGAGCTGGAACTCCTGGGCCTCCTCCTGCTCCTGCTCCGCCCTGCTGGACCTCCTGTCATTCTTCAGCTGGAGTGGCCATCTTCAGGAGGCTGTCCTTGTCAAACCTGAAGAGCCTCCAGCCCTCCTCCTGCGACAGGTCCTCCGCGCCGCGGCGTTTGTAGAACTGCATGGACGGGGCGTTGTTCTCCGCCACCACGAACATCATGCCGGTGCAGCGCGTCTTCATCGCCAGCTGGACCAGAGCAAGAGAAGGAGACGTTAGAGCGGCTGGTGACAGGAGGAGGAGGAGGCCTCAGCTCAAGGGTCAGACACAGAAGCATCATGCAGTCAACAGGAGGAACGGACCAGACAAAGTTCTGAGTCTCTTCATTACAGGATTTCATAAAAAGCAATGTTTATATATTTTGTTTTGAATGTTACAAGAAGAGATATTTTTACTCTAAAACGTATTGAATACGCAGGAATCGAACTCACGTCACTGAGGTGCCGCAGGATCTCCGAGCCCATCCCCAGACCTGAAAGAGACAACAGGAGTTCAGGGATGCTCGGGACCCACCAGAGGACAGGTGGAGCCGCCCTCACCTCTGTACTCGTTCATCACGTAGAACTCCTCCAGGTAGAGCTGCTTGCCCACCCAGGGGTCGTAGGTGAAGTAGTACATGGCAAACCCCCCCACTTTAGGATCTGCATGGGGACAAGGGGGGGACAGCGGTCACCGGCCATTCTGCAGGGGGGAAACCTTCACAGACCTGCAGCTGCTCTGAGCCTCCAGCCAGCGCACACGTGAGCCGACGCGTCTGACTAAACCCAAAACTGCAGACGCTGACGGCTCTTCTTCCTGCCGACAAACAGGAAGCTGAGCAGAGCGGCACACGCTACCTTCACTGCTGCTCTCTCCTTGGATTTCAGCGATGATGCAGTGGTAAAACGGCGTTTCACCAAATCCATCCTCCAGGAGATCTGCACAGAAGCAGCAATGATCAAACACGGCCTGCCGGCGTGCGGGCGGGCGAACGCCGTCGGACACTCACCTTTCTCCGTCAGCGCCACCTGGTGCTCCATCTCCTCGTATTTAGCAAGCTCCTGGAATGAGAGCAGAGCGTTGATAAAAACAATCTGAGAGCAGACTTTTCCAGAGAAAAGTTCATGACAGAAGCCAAAAAAGTGATGACTCAGGATGTTTCACAGATGACAAAGTCAAAGACGTCGACAAATAACACTAAATAAGTTTGTTTTCTGCTGGAGATTATTAAAGACAGCAGCTTTATACTGCATTAGAGTTTTAACGGCTGTTAGGCAGATAAGTTTTCAGCTTCCGCTTTTATCAAGTTATGTCAAAAACCGTCGTTGTTCCGGTTTTTAGTTGTTTTTTTCGTGTGTTTGTAAAGTCTGACATCCCCTCAGCTGCGTTACTGTGTCAAACGTGTGTATCTGTGTCAGGTCGGCCGTTACACAACCATATAATAACACTTCTCTGAGGTCAGCCTCCATAAGAAGCTAAGCTGTCGGGCGGAAGGGCCATATATGGAGAGGCGGAAGTTAACTCGGTCACCAGCCGTCTGGCTGAAAAACAAAGGCCGCCGGCCGGACATCCTGCCGACCTTCCTCCTGTCTCACCGTCAGCTGTCGGACACACTTCACCTAAAAAGTTACGCGTATTTTTTATCCGTCGACGACACGTTTACAAAGCGGAAAACGTGACGTCAGCAGAAAGGGCTCGTAACCGGAACAGCGCGTCCAGTTCAGACCGGTTTTTTTTGTTTTGTTTTTTTAATAGTAGTTGACGTTATCTACGTACCTTCACGAGTCGTAATATGTCTGGCACGTCCTTGGGCTCTGCTTTTCGTAATTTATACTCCATTTTCTTCTTTTCCCTTTTTTTCCTTTAGTCAAAAGTCCTCTGTATGTGAACTGGAAGATGAGAAGTTTCTTCATTCGCGTCAGAGTGGCTTTATCCCCACAGTCAGCCTCTGGTCCGGACGCGTCTGTCGGGACAAGATCATTCAGCTGCGCTCACCCTCGGCTGGGTCACTGCCGTTTAACTCCTTCCCTTTGTTTCACCACTATTTATACACCCGGCTCGCGCTCGAACGCTATTGGCCAGTTCCTGCAGCCCCCTCGTCTGTGGCGAATCAGCGGCACCCTGCGGTCAGTTTTCATCCAATCAGCGGCCGCAGAAAGGCTGATACGCAGCGACATTAGATATGTGTGTTCTGGAAAAGAGACCGTTAAAGTAATTTTCTTTGAAGAATCACTTACTCTAGAATCCATAAATAGAATAGGACATATATCAGGCAAACAGCAACAAGAAAAAGTTTGAAGTCAGAACAAAACCAGCAGTGACTCCTGTTAGCAACATCAGTGGAATTTTCCACCTCCCAAGTCTGTGATGGAGGGGCTGGGCTGACTGTCTTTTTAGGTCAGAAAACAACAGAGGCCTGCAGGTAAAAAGCTGCCCGACCAGCCAAAACAATGAATGGAAGAATACAACTGAGAATCACAGATTTTATTTCCTCTCAGTTATTGTGTCTGTTTGACTCAATTCTTTAAGTTTATGTTGAAACTACTGAGATCTTCCAGCTGTGAACCCCTGTGGTGAAAACAACAGCACACTAAAAGAACTATCAGAAAACTTCAGCAAGCCATTAGTTCACACCACAGACCAACTGCACTTGGGTAGATATTTAAAAATAAGTTATACATTTAAAAAAATATGACTTTTAGTAGATGTCTTATTTTGAAGTTAATTTGTTTCTAAAATGTAGTTATTCAATTGTTTATTAATTTACCCAGCTCTTGTTAAATAAAAGTACACTGTTTGGAACTTACAGATTTTTCCATTTAAATATACAAAAATTCATATAAAGTTTTATTTTTGCTAGTTAACAATCCTCCTCTGGTGGACATACAGGTATTTCCAGCCGCAGATTCAGGTCAAGCTGGAGAGATAATATCTGGCCTTGTGTTTCTGTGTAACATATGTATCCCACCTGCAGTTTCTGTATTGTGTTATATACTTTGATGCATTGTAATGGATAAGAACCGTGCCTCAATTTTCAGAACCAGCTGATTCCCTTTTGTGGTCACGGTGCAGCTGGAGCTAACCCAGCTACTGTTGGGCTAAAGGCAGGATACGCCCTGAACAAGTTCCAGTCTGTTTCAGGGCCACTCACTCACTCACTCACTCACTCACTCACTCACTCACTCACTCACTCACTCACTCACTCACACCCACCTAGGGGCAATCCAGAGACACACATTAACCTATGAAGCATGTTTTTGGACAATATCCAATCAAATCAAATCAACCTTTATTTATATAGCACTTTTCCAACTCATGTCACTGAAAGTGCTTTGTCGACAAACAATGCCGACAACCCCCCACGATCAACAGGCTGCCACAATCACACACCCATGCAGACTCACACACACGCCTAGGGACAAAATAGAGGAACCCACGAAGCATGATTTTGGACGTCTGTGTTAGTTTCACTCCATTGGCTCCCAGTTGATTCCAGAATCAAGTTCAAGATCCTCCTGTTAACCTATAAGGCCTTACATGGAATGGCCCCGTCCTATATTAAGGACCTCATAGTCCCTTACCATCCAATGAGAACACTTCACTCACTAAATGCAGGACTGCTTGTGGTTCCTAGAATTAGTAAAAGTACGGTTGGAGGTAGAGCGTTTAGCCACCAAGCCCCTGTCTTATGGAATAAACTCCCAGCTCATGGAAGAGAGGCCGACTCAGTTTCTACATTTAAAGTTAGACTGAAAACATTCCTCTTTGGACAGGCTTATTGTCAGACTAGTTAGTATTCAGAGATTATTTAACTTAATGTTAAGTTGTTTAAATTAAACTTAACTATTTCTTTAAAAAAAGGCTGCTAGAAGTTGAAGCTGGGGTAACTATGGTGAACTGGGGTTCTGTCCTCTTTTCTTTTCTACTTCTACCCTTCCTCTCCTCTATTCTTGATCATTATTCATCATTTAGTTCTCCATGCCTCTGTTTGGTGCAGTGATTCATGTATTGTCCCTCTTTTCCTCTCCCCTCCTGGGGAGGGGAAAAGAGGGACAATAGCCAGGTGCTCCTACACCTGGCTGTGGATCCTGTCTCCGGCTCGACTCGCGCCCCTGACTGTCCCCCCAACCACGGCTGGATGAAGCTCGTCTGCTGGACTTTTATATATGTAGTTGTAGATTTAGATAAGTTAATTCTTCTCTAAGAGTTCTGGTACATCGCCTGTCCATCCTGGGGGAGGATCCCTCCTTCATGTGGGCACCCCTGAGGTTTCTTAGTTTTTCCGGAATCCGTTTTTTTTTTGGGAGTTTTTCCTTACCGCGAAGGGGGGTCTAAGGGCAGGGATGCCAGTATAGCTTAGTCAGTTTGTTAGTTCATTTTAGTATTTTCCTATAGAACTCTTTGTATTCGTGATCCTTTTGAGTTCATGTTTTATTTCGAAGCCCATCGAGACGACCGTTGTTGTGATTTTGGGCTATACAAATAAAATAAAATTGAATTGAATTGACGTCGGGAGGAAGCTAAAGTCTCCGGAGAAAACCCACGCATGCACGGGGAGAACATGCAAACTCCACACGGAAAGGCCCAACTTTGATATTCTGGTTCTGGTCCCCCAGCCGGGTCTTGAACCAGGGGCCTTTCACTTCAAAAGATACCAGTGATAATTAGTCACGTTGACAGTATTGGATAGTTTCACATGGGTTGGGAGTCCTCTTCCGCCATCCCATCTGTTTGTCTGCAGGCTTACAGACTGTTTTTGTGATTCTGTTGTCTGTTTGTAATACACGAAAACGAGTTAAAGCCAAAGTATGCTAATAGCTAAAATGGAAATAATCCCATTCAAGCCCAGTCATTCCTTTGAGACTATAGTTTCTTCTGGCCAATCAATATATAGCTACAGATGTGTTAAGTTATAACCTTTTTTTTTGTCTTTGAAATATAAATATAATTCACAGAGTCCACAATTTATTGAATCATAAAAGAAGAAGTCTTGAAAACAGATTGTTAAAGACATTTGTAAATATAATATCCACAATAAATCAATAAAGTACAACAATGTTTACAATAATATTTACAATATATTCAAGTTTTTTACTAGTCACCCTGTAATTTTGATGGGAATAAATTAAATTCTAGAAACATGTGACATAATTTTGATTTTAACTGGAAATCAAACTTATTAGTCTGACCCATCCCAGCCTGAAAGGTTCTCTTTTGTTTGGAGTTCATGGTTTAAGCAGATAGAACAGCATTTCTCATTAACTCTGCTAGAATTCAAGACAATCTTTAATTAACTGATTTCAAAAGTGCTTCTCTTGTAACTGAACACTCATCGTGCTCCTCCTTCAGCTCTGGAGGCAAACAGCATCTCTATCTTTAAGCTTAGATTTCAAACCTTCCTTTAGAATAAACTGAAAGTTAAGGTTAACCTGGGTGACCCTGAGCCATAGGTATGCTGCTTAACACTCACACTGCTTGGGTTTTCCACCTTTTATCCATAAACACATGAGCACCTGCAGTAGGTTTTCCCTCTTGTGTCTTGTTACAGATGTCCCATTGTTTGCAGATGGGCGGCCTTCATTTTGGATCTTTCTATCCATCAGTTTTACTTACCACAGATGAATGTGATTCATGTGTCGCTCAGTTATGAGGATTATTGTTCATAACTGTTGATGTAAGTTGGTCTGTTCAGACTTGATGATCACAGTAATAAATATCACTTTTCTTAATTAATGTTTGCTTAATTAATGCTCTCAGTTTTTTTTGTGTTGTTCACTGAAACTGGTTAAAAGTGGAAGGCGCTTGATGTGCCTGACAGACACTACCCAGGACAAATCCCACTGTGCAAAGTCGGGTGCTGCGTCATCGCCAGTGGGCGGAGTTTGCACAGACTCCTCAGCAGTCACTTTTTTGCCACATTCCCGTCCTGAGAGAAGAGTGGTTCCCCGGTGGTTCATTGTATTTCCCGGGAGTTTTTGCTGCTCCTCTGCACACGGAACGTTAGATTTGCCGCGATGCTCTCCGCGAGGTCAGTGTGGGTTGCCGTGAACGTCACTTGACTGTCATAGCCGCGATGCTAACACGTTCACCGCTCTGCTAGCTAAAGCTCCTCACCGGGATTTAATTTCTCTCAGTCCCGCCGTGCTTTCCTGATATAAAGGTGCCTTCATGAGTCGGTTCCAGGGTGGGGGTCAGCCGGGCCCTGTCTGTGTGCTCTGGGGGTGCGGTACACCCAACCAGAGACCCCCGCCTCCCCGAATCCCGCACCTTAGAGCCCACCCTGCTCGAGGATGCCGGGAGAATGACTGACAGCTGAATAGAAGCACCGGAAGTCACCTGTCTGAGCTGAAACAGCATTCCATTTTCTGAGCAGAAGACTGAATTCCAACCTTAATGAGGTCATTACGTCTAAGGCTGAACAAACCAAGGATGCAGAAATGGGAACAACTCACGTTTTTATTAAGCAATAGGAATTTTAGTGCTGAAGAAAAGAACTAAAAGTCTATTATAGTTCAAACTTAAAGCATCAGTGTCCTGAAATTTCACATTAGCCTCTAGATCTATCAGAGTAGAAAGTTTCTCAATGTTTGAAAGACCCAATCTGATGAAAATAGTGTCTTTCACATGTTTATGTGGCATTTTCCTCATAAGGAGGACATATGTAGAGAAATTAAGACTTAAACTGCAGTTCTGTGTATTTCTTTATTCAGATTGTTGTAAATCAAAAGCAGACAAAAAAAAAAAAAAAAAAAAAACGCGTTGTACTATTTGTGACGTAGAAAATGCACTCGGTGGGCCACAAGCTTCCTGCTCCTTTCCATACTGATGCATCCACTGTCAGAGAAAATAGATCCATAATAATAATGGATTGGATTTATCTTCTGCGCTTTTCAAGACACCCAAAGCGCTTACATTGTGTCCATTATTCATTCACTCTTCATTCCTTACTTGGTGATGGTAACTACTGTTGTGACCACAGCCTGAGGCAGACTGACAGAGGCGTGGCTGCCAGTTCCGGGCCTACGGCCCCTCCCCAGTATCCGGGATCATTCCACGCACATTCCACCAGTGGAGCCACACTGGAGGCAAGGAAATTGAAGTGTCTTGCCCAGACTGCAAAACCCAGTTGGCTGGGAGCAGAATCGAACCACCTGAGCCACTGAGCCACTGTTTGCTCCACTGGCGTCTTTGTTTTCCTGCGTCTGAGCTGGAATCTGGATCTAAATCCAGGGTCCTCAAAGTTTTTAGCGGAGCGCCAAATCATAGATTTTATGATTTGTAACATAGTGCCGATTTATATTGAATTCTTTTAGCATTGTATTTACGCTACTTGCAAATAACACATTTTTTTTATTTTAAGCGCCTTTCAGGTCACCCAAGGTCGCCGTACAAGGTTAAAATAAAGAATAACATAATAAAACGTGTAATAAATTAACAGAGTAAAATATCAATAAACATAAAGATAAACATCAATAAGACATAAGAACAGGATAGAAAAAACAGTATAAAAAAATAAACAAATCAGACACATGACTTTATCCAGCCCATGAGGAACGACACAGGAAGAAGCATTTGTCCACTTAGCCTAAAACCGCCTTTTCTTCTCGCCAACACTACGTTTTTTCCTCAAAGGAACCTACTCTCTCTGGCTCTCTTTTATTGAGGGCCACAAAAAGAACCCCTGATCTAAACTGTACAGCTGGATAGCTATGTTGCTTCTCATTTTTGTTGCAGCAGTAATGTTGGCTCAATCACTCGCCACTGTTCAGAGCGATTCTACGAGACAGACTGATGGTTCGTGGTTTGATAAGACGATGTGTAATCAAAGCATTTAGCTGAAGGATTGGATGATGGGCATGAATGTGCTGGACTCACCGATGTTAAAGTCCTCTCTAAGTGGATTGTTGTTTTTGCAGTTTCTGTTGCATGATTTACGTTGACGGGCAGATCGCTCTGCTCCGGTGTGGCAGACAAACATGGAAAGACGCCCACCACGGCTGATGGTATGAAACCCCAGATAGCTCCTGATTCCTTTGATGGTGACTTTCAGCAGTGAAGCTCCTGGTGTTTCATGTTGCAGTTTATACCACTAGACATCACACAAATAAAGTGGAAACTCATTATGTTGAATCTGAACCATTGACCGCATTAGAGAACTGGACTGAATAAAGCCATCCCTTTTCCGTTCCAAACAGGAAGTACCTGCTGGTTTCAAGAAGCCAAATTCTCATAGACTTCTATAGAGACATAAACAGCTGTTACTCAGTCATTCTATTGGTCAGAATAACCTTTCTTACTCTGATACATTTTTTTAACATCTGCTTGATAATCCTCGTTTTTTCATGATATTTTTCCTGTAGTGAAAGTTATTCACGCTATAAGCAAACCAATCAGATGCCTCGATTAAAGGGTGGAATGTTTAAAATAGTCCAGTTCTCTGATCCAGTCCATATCCTGAACTTGAACTTCGGCTAAACCATTTCTGATTCAGGATTTGTTAAGCCAGAGTTGACAGATGAATTCAACCTGGTTTAGGCGCGGGTTAACTTAATGCAAAGTCTGCAGGAGCTGTCAGAACACTTCAGTGATGTTGAAGCAGGTTGTCATGGAGACGTCTTCACAGCTGACGGTGTTGATAAACAGAAGGTTCATACAGACATCTACCACAATGAATGGAATTTCTCTGATCCATTTCTCACTAATCGTTTCAAGTCTTCTCACATATCTTTGTGTTATTTATTTCGTCAACATCAGACACACACACACACACACACACACACACACACACACACACACACACACACACACACACACACACACACACACACACACACACACACACACACACACACACACACACACACACACATCACATTCTGTGTGCTGATCCAGTTCCCTCTTGTGACACGTTACACACATGTCACAATAAAATATAGAGCCCTTGCAGATCTCGACGCTGTGTAGCTATGTAGTTTGTCCAAGCGGTGTTACCGTAGCGTGACGTCATCATTAGTCGCAGGACCCCGATCAGTTATTGCAGGCCGAATACTTTTGGTACCTACACCGTCACAAAACACTAAAGTGGAACCAGTTATTGTTTGATGATCACCTGACACATGAAAACTCTCAGGAAGAAGCCATTTCACCCCCCCCCCCCACACACACACACATCCCGAATCTTTATTTGGTGGTGTCTTTCTGCACAGAGAATAATAGGCGTCACTGTTTCATTCAGTCTTAAATAAGAAACATGTTTTATTTAGAATATCGTTTTATTTACTCATCCTTAACAGAATTCAACAGAACCTCTCCATCTGTAGTTCTTCTCAAAGGGGTTCTTCTAATCTCTGAGAAGGTTTTTTTCATGCCACCTTCTCATGGGTTCTGTTCCTGAGAAGCCACAGTAACCATGAACACACCGCTCTTCCTGTGTGTCAGACCCCATCACCTCATCTTCATCCCAAAACAAAGGTCTTCCTCTCCCTGTTCATGCTGGGTGCCAGCGGTTTTCTTTGTTGGCCCGTTGCCATGGTGATTCTGAGCTCCACGTGCACACCTCGGACTCTGAGCTTTATGGACCAGAAGAAGATCCTGAAAGCTTCCAGACTCTCTTCTGAAGCTCGGCCTCCATCAGGCCCTTTCCGATAACAGAGATCTCCAGTCCACAGCTGAGGAGGAATCAGGAACCTCCATTTTACGTTCTCACAGCCTTTAGGCCAGAATCTAACCGTGTCTTCATTCCTCCAGTAGACATGAATGAGGTTTAGAGCCACATGATTTCCTTCGATCATATCAATCACAGCATTGAACAAAGAAATCAGGAGGAAAGCGATTCATTTAATCAATATCTTAATTTTAAAATTCAGACATAAACTTAGCGAGTTTATCAACTCAGACTGATTTTTGTAATAATAATGATGACTTTGTTTTGTGTCCCGTCCAGCAGGAATGTGTTCTGGACTTCGGTGGTTTTAAACTGTGTTTGTCTCCACAGGAAGTCATCCGTTACACGTGTCAAACGGTGTGTTGGTAAACCACAACAGACCTGTCTGCTCCTCCCTGTCATTCCCTTATTCTTGGCTGTAGGTGCACTTCTGCATGTGAGGTGCTGCTTGTTTCAGACCTGTCACACGTCTCGCCTGCAGCAGTGAAGCTGGACTCTTTTCTGCTCCCATTCTTTGTGTTTTGATGTTGTCTGTCCGTCTGACGCCAGCTTCTGATGAAGTGTGTGACGGTGTCCTCCCTGTGTTTCAGTGCGAAGCAAGCTGAGGGAAATCGTTGGAGCTTCAACCAACTGGAGGTACCGATCCTCGTGTTTTTCATCTCCTGTCACCTCCAGTAAAATGTGCCTTAATATGTGAACGAGAATTAACAGCATCTCAATCCGACAATTCAGAAAACGTTAAATGCTTGGGATAAAAATGGAAGAACAGCACCGCTTCATTAGAACTCTACAATCAGAAGAAAACCAATCAGAAGCCATTAGTGGTTGTTGGTGTCTGTATCAAGGATCTCGGGAGGACTTAACTTTTACTCACATTAGCATAGCTGGTAATAAACAAACATTTGCTGTTGTGACCAAAGTTATTATGTCTAAATTCTACTCAGAATTGTTGAAAACTATGTAAAACCCATTTTGTGTGTATATGATTCAGAAACTGTTATAGGAGCTTGTGCACTCAGAGTGGAATAGTAAAGCTTTGCTGCTGCTCTCAGTGACCATCAGCAGGCCATGGCAGACCGCGCCTCGCTGTCGTCCATGTTGGCCAGGTCTCAAAGCGACCTTCCAGCCAAAAAGATGAAGGACAGCCGGCTTGAGGTTCACCTGCCTCTGGGCTCTGAGCCGCAGCTCCGAGAAAAGTACCTGACCTTCCACAACACAGTCAGGTCAGCCAACGCCGGCACCACCGACCTCCACCGACCTCCACCTGCCAACTTCATCATGCAACACTTTACACACAGCAGCTCACTAACAAAGTGCTGAACCTTTGGAGTCACAAAGTCATCTACGATAAAACATTTAAAGCCCCACTCAGTCATCACGTTGATGTTCAAGTGTTTCCAGTGATATTTCTATCACGATGATGCAGTTTTTAGCTAAAAAAACCCCTGTAGTTTTCTAGGACATAGTTTCTGCAGGAGGAGGAGCAGGAGTTGATCAGAAAGTCCGCTCTGAGTTGTGGGTGAGACCATTAGCGTAGAACAACCCCGCCCCCACTTCCCGTCACCCATCTCTTTACATGCTCTTCTGTACCCCTGACACTCTTAGCCTAAAATTGGCGCTGAAACTAAATTGACAAGCAACATTGTACAGTTCTGATCCAGATTCCAGCTCAGACGAGAAACAAAAAGACGTTCATGGATCTATTCGTCTGACAGTGGATGCATCAGAATGGAGCAGAGCAGGAAGCTTGTGGCCCGTCCAGCAAATCTTTACGTCACAAATACTATCTTTTTTTCAACAGCCAGAGATGGTGGGATAGTAAAGCTTTGCTGCTTAATCTAAAGCTGAATGAATTTGTTAATTAGAAAAAACATGATTTGCGCTTCAAGTTGGGCAAGATATGACAAGCGCTTTTTTAAATAAAAAAATAAACATTTGATTTGATTTGGAGCATGACCTCCAAACACATACATTTTCTTTCTTAAAGGACAAAAGGCTGTTACTCAAAATCTCTGAACCAACATGGTTGCATGTTTTCTAACAGTTCTCGTGTTTCATCTCAGGTTTGGCAGAATCCTGGAGGACTTGGACAGTTTAGCAGGTATCAGCTGATCAGGTCAGGGACGACGCTTCACACTGTGACACACTAACACCCTCTTCATCCTCAGTACTTATCTCGTACTCTCACACCTACAACCCGGCTTTGAAGAGGTCTCCTTTGTCCATCGTCACCGCCCTGGTGGACAAGATTGGTGAGTCAGAAATAACCTCACTGTTTGTTTATTTGTTTATGTTTTTGGTTGTTTGAGGTCTTTGTTTGTCCTCAGACATGAGGCAGCACATAATCTATCCTGACTGCGACATCAAGTTCACGGGTCACGTGTCGTGGGTGGGCAAGACATCCATTGAAGCCAAGATGCACATGTCTCAGGTAGATGCTCTTGTCTCAGGTAGATGCTCTTGTCTCAGATAGATACTTCTGTCTCAGGTAGATGCTCTTGTCTCAGGTAGATGATCTTGTCTCAGGTAAATGCTCTTGTCTCAGGTAGATGCTCTTGTCTCAGGTAGATGCTCTTGTCTCAGGTAGATACTTCTGTCTCAGGTAGATGCTCTTGTCTCAGGTAGATACTTCTGTCTCAGGTAGATGCTCTTGTCTCAGGTAGATGTTCTTGTCTCAGGTAGATGCTCTTGTCTCAGGTACATGCTCTTGTCTCAGGTAGATGCTCTTGTCTCAGGTAGATGCTCTTGTCTCAGGTAGATACTCATCTGCAGGTTTTTGGGAGGACTTCAGCTCTAGAGGAAGCCGTAGAGGCACAAAATCAGCTGAATTAAGGGGACCTGTCTGCAGAAAGTATGGCTTCCAGACATATTTATTCACAAACAGAAGTTCTTGTAGGCCCCCTTTATTAAAGCTCTTACCAACGTTTTATTCCTTTCATAAAGAACTTTCGGTTCCAGCTGATGATGTCTTGACGCCATGTTGTTGTCCTCCAACCAGGTGGAATTGGTCTCATTTGTGGTGTTTTCTGCAGTTTCAGGACGGAGCGTACGCCCCCATCCTGGACGCTACATTTGTCATGGTGGCACGAGACCCTCAGAACAAGAGGTGAGGGATTTCAAATTAGACTTTTATTTTAGATCAACACAACCATTTTTGCACAAATTTGTATGTTATTTTCCTTCCACCTATAAAACTTTGATATTTAAAGGCCTATTTTCCCAATGAAAAATTGTTGATTTCTCATAGTGTTTCCTAATTTTCTCCCATATGTGAGAAATATCTGATTCTTATCACTAAAAGTTTAACCCAGCTCTGATATTGAGGTTTTTATTGAGATTCTGGAGGATAGGAATCAGTAACAACTAAAGCAAACTAAAGGAGCTTAAGGAGGCACAACAGCGCTAAAATATACCATCACAGAAACATCAGATTTAAAAACCAGTTTGTGATGGTGAGGAATGTTTACAGAGGAGTAATAACATTTTACCCCTGAGTGGGAAAAGTCTGTGGCTATCTCCCCTAAAAAAAGCTATCCAGTGCTCCTGGACACTATACTCACAACTTTTCTTTTTTTTTTTTAATGGCAACTATGACATCATCAACTTGCCAAAGGAAAATCCTAAAAAGTAGGAACATTTTACAAAGACTTTTTATGATCCACTTTGTTCTGATGAGGAAAACGTAAAAAAAAAGTACAAACATTTTTTCAAAAAACTAATTGTTCAAATGCAATGCATTGTGGTCTATATTCTCCAATCTAGTGAACCTTGATGCACAATAGTTTATCTCAGGAACTTCTGGGAAAATTCCTGGGCTCTTAATTTTAGAATTCTAGACTTGGACCCACCCAAAATGTCACACTAAGCGTTGAGTCGTGAGAGAATTCAGACAAACCTGTCTTTGCCTCAACCCCAGTCCTTTAACCCCTTGATGCTCAGATGTCTTTCTGAGGCATCTGTTGGTGTCCTTGTACGTTTAACGTGTGACGTTTCTCCTGAAAAAGTCACACACTGGCATCGTTTGTGTTTATCTTCTGTTTTCAGGGCAGCGTTTGTGAATCCTCTGGTTGCTGAGGGGCCCGAGGAGGAGAAACTCCTGCAGGAAGGCGAAGGTAAAGCAGAGCGATGAAGATAAAGAGACGAGCCGTTGAAGTTAGCTTGAGGTTTCCTCCCCCCTCTGCACTGACAGCCAATAAGCTGCGGCGCGTGGAGCTGAGCACGGCGTCGCTGCTGAAGGTCGCCCCCACGGACGAGGAGAGGAAGATTGTCCACAGCTTGTTCCTCAACACTCTGGACTCCAAGTAGGATCCCTGTGGTCTTTGCTCAGGACTCATCTAATGATTTATTTACCGTCACTCTGTCTAGATTTGACATTTGCATTGATAAAACAGAATTTGTGGGTTTCCACGTGAACATGTGTCAGACTTCTTTTTTTCCCTTGCTCATCTCTTCTGCTCCACTTATCCTTTTTTTCTTTTTCCCTTTTCTTCTCATTTTATTTGCATCTTTATCTTCTTTTATTTTTCCTCCTTTTTTGATTTCTTATTTACTCCCTTCTTTTCTCTCTTCTCTTCCTCTTCCTCCATCCTCCTCCATACTTTGTTTGCCTCATTTCTTTTCTTCTTCCTGCTTCTCTTCCTACTCTTTTTTTTCCTTCTGTTTGTTCTCTTCCTTTATCTTTTCTGCCTCCCCTTCTTCTGCTCCTTGTTTCTCTCTATTTCTTTTTCTTCTTGTTTTCTCCTTGTTATCTGTGATCCCTGATCAAAATGATGTTTTAAAAATCTAAATATTTTACTTCTCATTTCCTTAAAAGCTATTTCTTTCTTCTGCTTCCTCTCCATCTAAATGCTTTTCTTCTTCTGCCTGATATGTCGTTCCTGTTCTTTGTTTCTCCTTCTTTGTCGTCTCCGTCTCCTGTTGGCATCCTGTAATCTGCGTTTGTCTTCCTCTCCTTCAGCACTGTCAGTTTCCGCAGCAGACTCCTGCCTCCAAACTCCGTATGGATGGAAGACGCCAAGCTGAAGGGTCTGGAGATCTGCCACCCTCAGGTGAGACAATCAGGACAGAAGAGCGGGAAAAGGAGAGTTTCCTTCCGGAGTGCGTCAGCTGCCCAGCAACTGCCCTTCTTTGTGCTGTGAACAGGAGAGGAACATCTTCAACAGGATTTTTGGAGGTTTTCTGATGAGGAAGGCCTACGAGCTGGGCTGGGCCAACGCCTGCTCCTACGCGTGAGACCGCACACAGACTGGTTTGTGCCGGGAAGCCTGTCTGACTGCTTCAACGAGGGTTTGTTGTTGCAGAGGCCGCCGGCCGACTCTGGTGGCTGTGGACGACATCCTCTTTCAGAAACCCGTGGAGATCGGCTCCCTCCTGCTGCTGTCCTCACAGGTGCTGCAGTCGCACACGTTCCCATCCACAGAAACAACCGCCTCCTCATGCACATCACTGCAGAAGCTCATGTCCTGCAGAAGAGACACCAGGCTGCAAACAGGCCTGTTCCATCATCTGACCCTCAGCTCAGGACTCAAAGGAGGAGGTTTACTGAAAACCCTTCTGACAGTCTGTTTCCCTTTGGTGTTTCAGATGATCCATACTGGCCTCACTGCAGAGCTGAAGCATCGTTTAAATGTCTTACGTGGTGTGACGGTTAAACTTCTGTGCCATCTGTTCAAACCAAACTCACTGTCTCTCTGATGGTTTCATGACTCTCAGCTGGATTTTATTGTAACTGTTGGGGAGAATCTGGGCGGAGAGATCATTTATTTATTGACCTTAGGCCTTAGGTGGTGGGATTGCATGGCAATCCTGATGAGGCCAAAGTGAATGGGGAGGGGCGGGGCTGTGGATGGATTTGAGGAGGATTTTGAAGTGGATTCTGTGACGGGCCGAGAGCTGGTGGAGCTGCAGCAGAAAAGAGGAGAAGTTGTGGTGGAGGGGGGTTCTGGCAAGGATCCAGGCAATGGAATTTTGAATCAGTTGGAGTTGATGGATGGGCAGGAGAGAAGGGGGTTACAAAAGTCACTGCAGTTGTTGTGGAGACTGTGGAGTAGAAGTGAGGCGGTTGATGTTACGGAGGTGAAAACATGCTGACCAGATTTAAAAGGCAGAGAACTGGATGGATGGATTTTGTGCAGACGAGAAGAAACTCCATTTTATTGGGTGTCGAGTAGAACCAGGATCTTAGTTCTGCCTAACATGATGTGAAGGAAGTACGGGGCAGAGTGGAGTTGACAGATAGAGCTAGGTGTCATCAGCATAGCAGTGGAATAGTGTGGAGATATTGGCTGGACACAAGGATTCCTTCCACTGCAGTACAAGCAAACAGGATTTTATCCACATTTTGCTTTTCATGTCAGTGCAGTGTCTGTGTAAACGCAGTCACTCAGACAAATTTGCTGTTGTGCGTTTGTTTCTCAGGTGTGCTACACCCAGGATCAGTACATCCAGGTCAGAGTTCACAGTGAGGTGTTTGACCCTCTCACCCGCCAGCACAGCACCACCAACATCTTCCACTACACCTTCGCCTCAGAAGCCGAAGTTCCTCACATTGTTCCCAAGACTTATGGAGGTGAGTCGCAGCACATTGGAGCCTGTGAGCAGGAAGAGCGGAGACTGATTGTGTTTGTGCGTCTCTCAGAGTCGATGCTCTACCTGGATGGAAAGAGACACTTCAACCAAACCGTGCACCCCTGATGATCTGCAAAGATTTTCTCAGCTACCGACTGAGGAAAGTGACTGCACCTAATATGCCTTTCATTTGGACTTTCATTTTTTTGCCAAAGATGTTTACAGCGCAGTGTCTGCTGAGTCTGACACTTGATCAAGTTGGTTGTTTTCCAAGCTTTCTTTTTGTCCTTTTTTTGCAGTGTAATGTTACAACAATGGAGTTTGTATGTTATATTTTATACCACACGGCTGCTCCTACGCACATTTTAAAAAATGTATTCTATTATGGTGCCAAAGGTGGAAGGCTTACTTTTTTTTTGCTTTAAAAAAATAAAACAATATATTTATCTCAACTCTTTCTGCTTTCATTCAACTCAATTTACAGATGGTTTGGATTCAATCTGTAAATTTCAGTGTCACATTAAATGACGAGAAGCACAATAGACCTACAACTATATATATTTTAATTTGTTTTAACTTTTTAAATTGTATTTGTATCTGGGATGACCTTTTTCTTAACGTTTTGAGGTTTAAGTAGAGCAAACGTGCGCGCCATACCTGCAGCGGAACGAATGTTTTGTGCTCCAGTTTTCCTCCCGGACTCGGTTCTTGCGCGGACACTGAACACTTTTAAGCCCCGCGAGGCGGTCGTTGTGGGTTAGCATGAAGACCATGTTGAGCATCATTTCCAACGCGCTTTGCCGGATGACGGGCAGGAACGTGGTGAGTGTTTCGGGTTTGACTTCGGGTTCTGGGTGGTTTGGTTTCCCATTGAGATCCGGTTTGAAGTGGGTTTGCGTGTCCAGGGCTGACCTTGTGCGCTGCAGCTAAGTTAGCTTTTGGCTAGTCTTTCATTTACCAGTGTTTTTGTGTTCTGTAATTGCTGCGTGTGGTTAGCGGCCTTCTAAAGGTCAGACGGGAACTCCGCGTGTATGAACTAAGGCTTCTGCTCCTCTTCGTCGTTTTTCTTCGCGTTTCGTTGAGTGCGTCATCATTCATTGCCGTTTTGCTCTGCTGCAGCTGCGATGCTTTCATCATCTGCGGGGCCTCCATTCCTTCTAGAAACAGTTTAATGTTCGTAAAGGCTCACATTTAAAGCTGATTCTCAGTTTTGCATGAAGTCATTGTGGAGTCAGAGATGGGCTCCAGTAACAGTTGGTACATTTCTGTCTGTGCTGCTCTAGACTAGACTGTTAACAAAAGGTTTCTACAGTCTTTAGGCATCATCTGACGCTTTAGCAAACTCTTTAATTTGGGTGTAGTTCTCAACATTAATCTGTTTTTTTTTTAAATATAATTTTGTATTTGAAGTATTGAGGGACCCTGATGTTTGAGTCTCCATGCTTCCATCTTTTCCCATCCCTCATTCTTCACAAGGCCGTCGACTGTCCCTGCTCATCTCTCTTCTCTCCCTCCTCTTTCCTCCCCCCGGCCCTGAACTGTAGGGACCCCAAACAGTGCCGGAGGTAAGCTGCTGCCCATGTCTGCTCCCTCCTCCCTCTGTCCCGATGGCGTCCCCCAGCGAGTTTATGTGACGTTCATCTCCAGGCGTGTGACTGACTGCCGTGAAGGTTTTAGCAGAATCCTGTCCTGTCTGAGCCTCACGTCTACAGCAGCTGAAGCTTCAGTTTGACTGTAAACACAGCAGCAAGTCGATGGTTTCTGCACTAAGACACACAGGATTCCACGCTCTAGAAAAGCTTAACCCCCCTGTTCAAAGTATCTAAAAAAACACAAAGTATCTGAACAGTTAGTGAGACAAAGATTACAAGCAGGATAGGTTTGAAAATCAGAGCGGATACAAAGTTTTTCTTGAAAAACTCAGGAGAACCACAGACGTGGGGAGCTAGAATCGGGACTTTTGTTTTGTTCTTGTACGTTATGTTTTGTAACTTGCACACATTTAATACAAGCTTGCAGTTCCAGGCTACAGGTACAAAACAAAACCTACTAAACATTTTTGTCATGCCTGGAAGAACCAATGAGTGTCGATTTGGGTGAAGTTTGACCAATCATGTTTCTAGAATCTATCCAATTATGGCGAGGATCACAAAACTCACGGTTTGGATCAGTTAATTAATTTTTGTAAAGCTTCAAAATATATACAACATATATAAAGTACTTCAAAACACACAGACACCTATGATGGAGAGAATGATTTTCTGTAGTGCGTGAATATTTTTGCCGGAATCTATGATTGTCGTTGGTACAGTTACCTCTGAGTTTCTCCAGACTCCTCTTTGAAGCCGACCTCAGACTTGTTCTGCTCCGGTTTGCTCCTCACTCACTCATGGGGGGTGGTGTGTGGACGGCAGACCCCCCCCCCCCCCCCGTGTTTGTCGTCTCCTCTGCCTGGTCCCTGTGTAGCGGCCCCCTCCTTCTGTAGTCTCTGTAGAGCCGCTTGCGCCGAGCCGTGCTCTCCTCTGATTGGTTGGCTCCTGTGTTCCTCAGCTGCTGAGCGACATGTCAGAGTACGTCAGTCTGACTTCACCGCCGCCGTCAGCGCCGGCCGCCTTGGAACAGACCCAGAGACAACCAGAAAATCCAGCAGCAGTCAGTACTAGAGCCTCCACCGAACAGTTAGTTAGCATCCAGACCCACCGGCCAGAGCAACCAGCACGGGTTTGTGGAGCATCTGTTCCTCTGTCTGCTCATTAACAGGGCCGGGAATTTAACCAGCGCTTCTGTGGCTGAAAGAGAAGCAGCTTGTGGTGGACGAGTCTCAGTCATTCATGCTCTGAGTTTCTATCAAAGCTGACTAACAGAATCTTCTGGATTCTCTGCTCCTGGAGTGTGATGAGGATGATGATGATGAGGATGAACTAACAGGTCATGGTGGGAACTTTCATTTGCAGTCTTTTAGCTCATTTAGATTATTTTACAGATGATTTCTTCTTCACATTTGTGTCCCACTGTAAACTTAAGTTCAGATTTAATCATGATGTCACTTTAATCGTAAAACCACAGAAACTCCGGTTCAAACAAGCAAGCAAGCAAATGACAAACATGAGTTTTTAGGGCTGAATTGATTGATTTTTGCATAGATTTAAAGGAAGCCCCGCCCACATGACTATTTAGATGAGGGTTTTTGGTTGTGAGGAAACCAGCAGACTCAAACTTCACCTTCTGCCTGACTAACACCCCCCTCCCTGCTGTGGAGATCAGCCCCCCTCTTGCCCTGCATGGAGGCTGTTTGTGTTGTGTCGCTGCTGGAATTGTGTGTTGATGGCGTGTTTGTGTCCTCAGGCTGCCCGCGTGGTCGTGGCCCGCTCTTTCACGGACTTCACTCCTCAGGTGACCTTTGACATCAAGGTGAGCTGGAACCCAAGCTGCTGCCATGAACGGTCTGTGATCTGAGAACGACTCTCTCCATGTCATCCATCAGTGCAGTTGTTGCTTCAATCAACAGAAAAGCGGCTCAAGCAGCTGAATATTTCTAGATGGTGCTGAGTTAGCAGATGGAAGCGATGCACTGCATGAAGACGTCGCCTAAAACAGAGAAATGACGGCAATCCTGAGAAAAACTCCAGATAGTAAAAAGATCTGTCCATGCAGATTTAACAAGATCCAAATGACGAGCCAGAGTTTTGATTTGAAATGCTTTATTTCAAGCAATCAAACAAAAACATTCAAATTAGACATAAAAGGGAGTGGAAGGAAGTGAATTTATATAATCCCACCCCTGTCCTACCGTAACCATTTTATTACATGATTGATCATTATCCGGTTCATAACTTTATCAGACAGAATTAAGAATCCTTAGGTATCAATAAAACACAAAGATGAATTACTTAATTACTAAGTAAAAAATAACTATTTTAGAAATCAACATGGCAAATGCAGATCAGTTGTCTAAATAATAATAAAAATAAAATAAATACTGTTTCAAAAATCTTCATGGCAAAAGTTGATCAAGTATCAAAAGTTAAAAATATGTGCAAAATTATGTTTCATTAGGAAAAATCATGAATCAATCTTTGGAGTAAGTGAAGTGATAAACTTAGAAATCACTCATTTCAACCATCTTCAAAAATTTATTGAGCTTTCTTTTCATTCAAAAAGGAAACATTAGCTAAAAAGCAATGACTTCAGATTGTTCTACAGTATTAAGTATTTTTATTATTATTTCTAAGAAAATGTTTATATGTTTGAGTTTTTATGAACCTTATTGTATTTTATTTGGATTACAGCGACAAAAACTAGTTAAATGAGTAGAAAGGACTCATTTTAGAACAAAATAAGAACTAAAGGAGAATATAATCTCATAAGTTGATCCATTCTAATAAATCCTCATGAGAATCTCAAACCAGCTCTTTTTCTTAGAACAGAAATCTACAGTTTGGTTTTTAAAACAAAGACAGGGAATGTAAGTCTTAGCTTTAAAGTAAAATCCTTAAAACTGAACCAAAAACCAGTAAATTTTTTTTTATTTCTGTATCTTAGCTCTGAATGAGACAAACTCTTTACTGAGATGTTTTTGAGGAAAGTGTAGCGGCTGATAGCTCAGTTGGTTAAGTGCCTGGTTGGAAATCAGGGTTTGATTCCCTAACAGAGTCTGTGTAAGGGCAGTGTCATCTCTGCCAAACCGCCCCTGTGCATCGGTGACGGCCGAACAACAACACAAAGGAGTTAAAAGAACTTTAAACCTGTTCAAATATCTTTTGTGTCATTAGAAATACCACTTTGATAGAAAAGTATCTGCTGTTGGTGGTGGTTTGGCTGTCACTAGAAGAAAGTCTGTTCGGATGATTCGCTTTGGTGAAGCCAACCTGTTTGACTCTGGACCGCGTCTGATGGACGGTGGGAGGAGCTGATGGTCTGTCATGAGACTCCCCGTCTCAACAGGACTGACGAGACAAAAAGAGTCTTTCCTGGCCTTAACTTCAGGCGTAGCAGGGTTTCCTGTGGGCGTGCTCGTGTGTGACGCAGAGGGCTTTATCTCCAGTAGAAATGCGACCTGCACCGTCTGGAGGAGGGCCCGCCGCTGAGGGCGGAGCTGACGAGGGAGCAGGGCCTGCAGTACTACCGCACCATGCAGACTGTGAGGCGCATGGAGCTGAAGGCGGATCAGCTGTACAAGCAGAAGATCATCAGAGGCTTCTGCCACCTCTACGATGGACAGGTATCTGCTGGCTTCTGCAGCCTCACTGACCTACAGCTGTCCTCATCAAAGCCAGACCTGAACAGGAAGTGTGAGAGCACGCCATAGTGGTCGTTTTTATTCACACACGTCGGGGCTGGGCATCAGTTTCACCTCACACGTTTTTCTGGCTCTACACCATTTGATTAGTTATAGTTTATTTTTTGGGTCAGATTTCTCCCTCAGTTTTCAGCTGAGACCCAACAAACGTTTATTAACTCGGCTGTAACTGATGCTGTTCAAGGAAAGGAAGCCAAGCATAACTTTTGTGTCTGAGAACGAGCATCCAACACGGAGACCCCTCAGGATTTACTGTCGTTTCCACACTCGCGGTCAAAAATGAAAACCGTTTCCCTGTGACCTGTTCGTACAGGAGCGGCGGTCTGAGCAGCTGGACACTAACGTTTGACGGTCGTGTCAGAGCGCCAGGCGTCCAGACGACACGGGTTTAGGTCGCTGACGTCAGACTTTGTCCAGTTAGTGGAGAAACAAAATAAAACCTAAATGTTAACATTTTGGTCCTCAGACAATAGCTGTTACTGTTTGTTTGGGGATTCCATACTAAAAAACAATCGTCTTCTCTCTTTTTTTAAGCAAGCTACTTTTCCAAATCATATTTTGAATTCAGATACTTATGTCACAATGCAATGTCACAGAAAGTCATTATAATTGTTGCTCCTCATCAATTATTTCAAATATTTTTTGGTCAGAAATGAATCTTTGATTTGATTTTTGAAGAACCCGTTAGTGTTTTGTTGGGAATTTGCTGACCCAAACAGTCGAGCAAAGAAAAACCTTCTGGATTTACTTTATTAATATTCTTGTCTGAATGAAACGAGCTGGTTTTACAGTCTCACTGCAAATGAAGCTAAAATAATCCAGATTAATGAGTCCCAGATTAGCCCCGCCCACATAATTATCAGACTCTGACCATGAAAGTAACAACCAAATGGATCTGTTCAGAGATGCTTTTTTGTTTTTGTTTCATAAACCGTTTAAATAAAGTTTTCTTGCACTGACCCGCCTCCGTCTCCACAGGAAGCGTGTGCTGCAGGGATTGAAGCAGCCATCAACCTGTCTGATCACCTGATCACGGCGTACCGGGCTCATGGGTTCACCTACACCCGCGGCGTGTCTGTCAAACAGATCCTGGCTGAGCTCACAGGTGTGTGGGGGCGCTCACCGGGCACAGACGTGGGGGCGCTCACCGGGCACAGACGTGTGGGGGCGCTCACCGGGCACAGACGTGGTGGGACTCACCGGGCACAGGCATTAGGGGGCTCACGGTCACAGGCGTGGGAGCTCACCGGGCACAGACCTGTGAGGGCTCACCGGGGCACAGGCGTGGGGGGCTCACCGGCGCACAGAGCGTGAGAGCTCACCGGGCACAGACGTGGAGAGCTCACCTGGCTGAGCGTGGGGGCTCACCTGGCACGGACGTGGGAGCTCTGGGCACGGCGTGGGGGCACTCACCGGCACAGGCGTGGAGGCGCTCACCTGGCACAGGCGTGGGGCTCACCTGGCACAGGCAGCAGGAGGGGGCTCACCTGGCACAGGCGAGCTCACCTGGCACCCGGCGGGGGGGGCTCACCCGGCACAGACGTGGGGGGGGCTCACCCGGCACAGACGCGCCGGTCGGTTCAGGTGTCTGCAGACTCACCACTGCTTTTTAAACCCAGGTCGTAAAGGAGGTGTGGCCAAAGGGAAGGGGGGCTCCATGCACATGTACGCCCCTCATTTCTACGGGGGCAACGGCATTGTTGGTGCACAGGTAAACCCATGAACACCTGCTTTGTAAGCCAATCAGAGCCGCGGGTCCGGACCTGACGTCCTCCTGCTGTTCTCAGGTTCCTGTGGGGGCAGGCATCGCTCTGGCTTGCAGTTACCAGGGCAACAACCAGCTGTGCGTCACGCTATACGGAGACGGAGCGGCCAATCAGGTGAGAGCGCCATCTATGATCAGATCCCTAAATTGATCTTGGATGTTTGGGGTTTTTAGGAAATTTGCTGAGTCAAAAAAAACATTTTCCGTTGTTTTTTTGTAAGGGAGACATGTCTGCTGCCCCTCCCTGCAGGGCCAGATCTTTGAGACCTTCAACATGGCGGCTCTGTGGAAGCTGCCCTGCATCTTCATCTGCGAGAACAACAAGTACGGCATGGGCACGGCGGTGGAGCGGGCGGCTGCCAGCACCGACTACTACAAGAGGGGGGACTTCATCCCGGGACTCAGAGTGAGAACCCTCTTGGTGTTGTGTGAGCGTGGCGGTCCGGGGCCGCCGCTGCAGCATCTGTGCGCTGCAGCTGGCCCAAACAGACCTAAAGTAAGACGGGGAGAGGCGCTCGCCGCCCCCCCCCTGGCAGTTGCAGGTGTGAGCATGCTCCCAGCTGTCTGATGCTCATGTATGATACTGCACACAAACCAGAGGAAGCTCCGAGCGAGCGACTGACGGCTGCACGCTCTCCTCTGCAGGTGGACGGCATGGACGTGCTGTGCGTCAGAGAGGCCACGAGGTTTGCTGCAGAGCACTGCAGAGCTGGAAAGGTGACCCCCCCACCAGCAGCAGAGTACAGGTCGCCGTCGTTCAGCAGTCACGGCTTCAGCCGCTGTCTTTCAGGGTCCCATTGTGATGGAGCTGCAGACCTACCGTTACCACGGACACAGCATGAGTGACCCAGGCGTCAGGTGGGTCACCGTGTTCGGCTGCTGTTTAGAACCCTGCTGCGGCCTGTTTTCACGCCGTCTTCTGTTCTCTCGCAGTTATCGCACGCGGGAGGAGATCCAGGAGGTCCGCAGCAAGAGCGACCCCATCTCCATGCTGAAGGAGCGCATGCTGGCAAACAACATGGCGTCTGCGGAGGAGTTCAAGGTGAGGACGCCTCCTTCCAGATGGGGGCGCTCTGCTTCCCCCTGAGAGTCTGTAAAAGCTCGGATGGCAGCAGGGGCTGATGGGAAACGTGTCTCCGTCAGGAAATCGACATTGCCATCAGGAAAGAGGTGGAGGAGGCGGCTCAGTTTGCCACCTTGGACCCGGAGCCGCCGCTGGACGAGCTCTGCGACCACATCTTCCACAACGAGCCGCCGCTGGAGGTCCGTGGGACGAACCCCTGGTCCAAACTCAAGTCCGTCAGCTGAAGTCCAGCAGGAGGCTTCCACACGGGAGGAGCTCTGCACCCCCGCCAGACTTGAGCTTCTACTTGAAACCTGCCCGTCTTTCTTTACGTATAGATTTCTGTAGAAACATATTTCTGTTCCTGCGGTTGGTGTGAGCCGAGTGCAGCTGGAGAAAGTTACCTGCTGCTGGGAGACGCAGCAAAACCACCTTCTCCTGAGAAATGCAGCCAGTGTCAGCTCATGGAAACTCAAAGATGCTCAGGCTGGGTCTGAAGATCAAACCACGGTTACCCTGATTCCTGCTGGGAGATCCACCTTCAGGGTTTGGAGTTTCCTCCTTTTTTCCCTCCAAACTCTGCTCATAATGAGAGTCTCTGCCGGATGCTGTCGGCTCACAGCGTCTGATTTCAGTCCAGACGTGGGTGGGAGTTGGTCAGGATGTGCTGCTCAAATAAAGGTGCTTCTTTGGTCTCCTTCAGGACAGGAAGTCCTTCTGAGCGTCGTCCCATAATTCCTTTCAGCTGCAGTAATGGCAGCATTTCTTTCACAGCTGCTTTGCAGCTGTAAAATCTTTCCTTCGTGTCGTTAAAGAACAAGATTTCCAGCGGTTCATTTTCCATTCCTGCTCCATTTTAAGTGTCATGGTAACCATAAAAAAAAAAATGTTTTTTGTTCTTCTCATGTAAGGTCAAATGGAAGCTTTGGAGCTTTTGTGTAGAAACTTCTCTGTTTTCCTGTTATGTTCATAAACACGTGAACTTCGGACGGAGACGTAAAGATTTTTTTATGGATTAAACTGTTGTGAAGGAACTTTAAAACATCAGTAAGTACATCTCATATATGCTCCTGATTATTGTTATTGATCTTATGAAAATATTTATTATTTATTTCTCCTACATTACTTAAACTAAGAATAAATCTAATATAAAAGTAAGCTGTTGTTTGTTCTTTATTTCTGTTAGTTGGGGATTAAAGGTTAGCTCAGTTTATTGTTAAAGGTCATTAATAATAAATTGAAGTTCATGAATAATGTGTTTAGCTAATGACTAAAATAGAAACGTAAAGGATTAACCCCTGTGCTATCCTAGATGACCCCCCACCCCCCCCTTCCATTGACGTGTTCTCCCTACCATGACAAAGGTGGATAAAGGTGGAAAGATTTCATGTAATCCATGGACACCAGTGAAGATCACAAATCATTGAAGAAAAAAGGTTCAGAGCTCTGTCTAGTGGGTCTAGATGACCCAACTCCCAATGTTAAAGTGTCTAGGATAGAACAAGGGATAGGAAAGGATGTAAAGACATCTGCAGTTCCATTTTCTGCCAGCAGGTGTCGTCTGTGGGTCGCCGATATTGTTACCTTCACCCTTGAGTTTATGTGAATAGATATTACCCAAAAAAAGTAGAGTATGAACAGTTTACTGCTTTACATTTTTCTTCATAATTGGGGAATTTATTGTTCAAAAATCTGTTTATATTAAAAGATTTTGTGGCTGAAACCGAACTTTGTTGTCTGACCTTAAAGTCAGTTAAATTCATCTGAAAAATCAGGTTTAAATAAGCTTGTTGAAATTATTTGTTTCTTCACACACATTAACGCGACTGTAAACAAAAGCTTCTGTGCATTTAATTTTAATCTATAGATAAAACTTGCTTTAATGTGTCACTTTCTAATAGGTTGTGTGTTGATCACCTTTTTCATTAAACTTGATATTTTAGATTCAGCCTGAAGCTCATCTGAGGCCCATTTTCTGTCTTTCCTGTCGTTTTTTCTCCTGAGTTTCAGTCACTGTGCTGTTCATGTGCATTTTCGCCATGCATTAGTGTTTTATTCTTTGAAGATGATTTTACATTTCTCATAAAAGCTCTTTTAAGAACTGGATCTAGTCGTTTTCTAGAAGATTCTGTTTGTCCCGCAGAGAAAACTTTTGTGAGGTTTTCTTGTTTTTCCTGGAAACTCATCTTCATGCAGTTGGAATGACTTATGAATACATTCATTAGATTTTTCTGCTTTATTGTTTTTCCGTCACCTTAATTGATCCCTTTTCATGTAAAAATGCGCGCGCACACCTGGCTCGCGCTCCGCGGGGGGAGGGACTATCCCCTCTTAGGTTGACGCCTCCTGTGTGACGTAGGCGTGACGTGGAGCTCTGACGGACAGGTAAGCCGACACCGGCCGCCATATTGGGCCAAAACGGAAGTGGGGGTGGGGGCAAGGGGAGGCGGAGGAGGAAGAGGCGCGGATGAGTGAGGAAGAGCGGTTTCTCAGAAAGGGCGTCTTTGCTCTCGCGTCTGTCTCCGGGGGAAGGGGCGGCCTCTGCGCCACAGCGGGTCCGGATTCAGACGTTCCAGCCGACACAGCAACGGGGCTGCCGGTGTTGTGACAGGAGCCAGAGCCGGGGGGAGGACGGACGGACGGTCACGGAGAGGGTCGACGCTTCAGGGCAGAAGAAGGAATAAGAAAGTAGAGCGGGAGGAGGAAGAGGAGGAGGAAGATGCCTCTGGCTCAGCTGGCGGACCCCTGGCAGAAGATGCCCGTGGAGGGCACTTCTGGAGAGGTGAGCCCCCCCACCTACACCCAGAGTTTGCCTGTTCCGCCGCGGGTCCCGGAGGGGGGTCCGGATGATGCTCCGAACCGAACAACCGGTCTAAAGTTGATCCGGATCAGATCCAGGGCAGCCACGTGCGCCACAGCCTCCAGAAATCTCTATTTTGAACAAGTTTACGCTCTGGGCATGCGCAGAACAGACCCAAACTTTGATGTTGTCGCTTTTGATTTGTAGCGGTGTGGCTCGGTGGTTGGTTGAGATCTGTCTGGTTTTGTCGTGACATCACAGAGCCGGATCAGACTGATCCAGCTGTTCCTCCAGCTGTTCCCTCAGGTGTCCCCCCCCCAGGTGTCCGCCCCTCCAGGACAGCTCCTGCTGGCTCCGCCCAGACAGCAGGAGCTGTGGACAGACCTGAGAGGAGGTCTTCTTCTCAGGAAGCTGTCAGCTCTCCTTTTTAGGCAACAGTGTGAAAATGTTGCAACATCAAATCCGTCGTTTTCTTCCTTTCATAACAATCTCCCTTTCAAAATAAAAGAGCAGAAGAGGCCGCTGGATGAGCGTCCACAGCCATCAGCTGGGAGGACTTCTCCCCTGGAAGCTGCCTGCTCTGGTGCTGCCGATGAGTTCATGGATGGTTGGGTCTGAACGTCTGCACAGAGGATCCACCAGGATCTAACATGGTTGATCAGTAAAAGCTCCACAGTGGAGTGAGCTGCAGCAAAGTCACATTACTGAACGCAGCCTGCTTATAAAGCACCAGAGGAATGAATTCATTTACCCTAATTAGCCTCTTCATCCACTGAAACGGGACCGAGTGTTGAAACCAAGATGAGTCGCTCAGAGGCGTCGTTCAAAGCCCGCCTAATGTCTGAAACTGGATCATGGACATCAGCTGGTGTCCTTTAAAACTAGATTAGAACCCAAACAGAACTAAAGTGCCCCTTCAGAAGCCGGTATGTTAAAGGACGGGACGCCGTAGGACGCCGCAGGACGCTGCGGGACACAGCAGGACGCCGCGGGGTGCTGTGGGACGTCGCAGGGCGCCGCGGGACGCCACAGTGCTTCAGGTTGGCGGTGTTGATCCACTGCTGGGATCATTTGTGCAGGAGCACGGCAGCTCATGCTTGGCTTCAGAGCACGCAGGCAATGAGGGCAGAGAACGTGACTGAGTGACCCCCCCCCCCCCCCCTTGGCCTTCCAGGCTGACTCCAAGAAGCCATCATGTTGGTGATGCATTGTGGGTGTTGACCTCGAAGCTGCTGACAGGTTTCTGATGAGAGTCCTACAGCAGAAGCCGTCAGTCTGCAGATGATTATAACTCTTCGGCTCTGACGGGAACCAGAAGTAGACATGAGGAAGAAAACGTCCTCATCCTCTCCAGACCACATCTGAGACTCTACAACACAGAATCCCTTCTCATTCTTGAAGTCTGCTAGAGTAGTTGTTGTTCTTTGAAAGGGAGGTTTCCTGCTCCTTCTGCTCCTCCCGGTGTCTGTGAGCGTCGATAAAGATCAGGGGGCGTGGCTGCCGTGCAGCTTGACACAGGAAGAGCTGACATCTGGCTCCACTTCCTGTTTGAGGTGTCTGCTTGGAGACGCCGTCTCTCTGCAGGCACAGCAGTCAAAGCGGATTCCCACGCAGGCCGAGTGGCCGCCGCTGTCCGGTCCCGGCGTGCTCGTGCCTGCTCGCGGCGTACCTCTGGCCCCTCGCCGTGAGCTGCATGTGCTGCTGACCTTTGACCTCCTGAGACATGTCGTGACAGAAACGCTGCACTCCAACTTCCTTCCCTTCAGACCGAACGGCGTCTGTCTTCACTGAGGAAGATGATGAAGAGCCGCCGCTCTTGTTCCTCAACAGCTCTGACCGTCATGATGGTTTTTAGGGAAACCGCTGCAGTTTTGAGGCAGAGGAAGGAATCCCTCCTCATGACTTCATCAACGTGTAAACCAGATTTACTGAATGACAAACAGGAATCCATTCAGATTTAAAATATATTTCAGATTAATTTGACCCTTTTTAGTGAAGGTGTAACCATTCAATTTCAACTTTTTTATTGTCGCTGACATAATTCATAGTCTATTTTGGTTCATTTTGAGTGATCTAATTCTCTGACCTCAAGTGGATCCAGATCATCTTCATCCAGAACTTCCAGCAGTGAGACTCAGAGAGAATTCCTGCTACTGAACTGAAGTTTTCCAGATTCTTGGATTTCTTCCAGATCAATGAAATCTGTGTCCAAACAAACAAGTAAACTAGAATGAATGTCAAATCCATTCACATGTTAGTTTCCTAAAGTTCACCACTGTTGTTTTTCCATCCAAAGAATCCAAAGGGAACATTCTGAGAACATTCTAGACTCTGGATGGTCACATGACTTTATTCAAAGTCTGTCCACACATCGGACTGGAATGATGGACTGATCCGTTTTAATGACATCACGTGTGTGTTGTCCGCTGTGATTGGTCGGTTTTACCTTATGGTCAGATAAACCTACCACGACTCAATCCAAACTGTATTTTCCAACATTGATTATCAATTTATCTGATTTTGAAACTATTTTTTCGGTTCTAGGCGGATTCGATTCGGTTTAGCCTCAGACAGATTGACCTGGTTGGATCGTAGGAATAGAAATCAATGAATTGATTAATCATTGAAATGGTTAAACTCCTAGTTTTTAGTTAACTCACCCTAAAGTAGTGCACATGACTAAATCATGGGACTCCCAGAGGCGGTTCAAAGGAGGCGGGGCCATAGCCACCTCACAACGTGGCGCCGATAAGTGTCTCCGACTCGCTGCTCTTTCCAGGTTTCCCTTAGAAAGGCGTGTTCAGGATTTCCACGTGTTGTTTTTCGCCTCCAAACACGTGTGCTGCCTGGATCACGCAGAGCGTCGTGGATGTCTGGTGACGGCCAGCGTGTTTGGTTACCATGGTGACCAAAGGCAGGGGTGGAGTTTCTGCTGAAGGTATTATCTTGTTGAAAAGATAATGCAACGGAATGGTTCCGTCAGGCCGTCATGGATGACCAGAGCCTGTCCGTCAGGCCGGACCCGGCCTGACGGACAGGCTCTGGTCATCCATGACGGCCTGCAGGCGCCCCGAGCTCGGCTGTGATCCTGGCCTTCATCAGTACTTGGCTCAGAAGCAGAATGCCTTCTGGGAAAGGCCGCCTGTGTGCGGCGTCCCAGAAGCTTGAAGTGTTTGGACCCAACCTTCCGAAAGCTGGACGGTGCTGGATGTTGTCTGGGAGAGTAACCACGGCGACGTCTCTGTTCCAAATAATGCTGCAAATCATTTCACCTTCAAGGAGGAGTTTTGTGCCTCTAAAACTCCTAAAAAATGTAAACATGTCAGAGTTTATGCAGCAATTTCAAGCATTGTTATGTCGGTGAGACTCTGAAAGAGTTTTTTTCTCATAATGGAGGACATATATTAAGAAAATTAAGATTAAAACTGCATTTCAGAGGATTTCTCTATTCAAATTGCTGTGAATCAGGAGCAGAAGAAAAACCGTCGTTGGTAAAGCTTGAAGGTGGGACTCAGGTGCTACAGTGGGCGGGGCCACAGTCTTCCTGCTCCACTCCATTCTGATCATCCACTGTCAGACCAACGGATCCATGAACGTCTTTGTTTTCCTGGTCTGAGCTGGAATCTGGATCAGAACCGGACGGCTGGGCACCGTTTTTGTAGCACAGCTAATGTTAGCTTGGGGGTGTGAGGGGCTGTAAGCTAGAGGGGAGAGCGTGTGAACAGATGGATGATGGGAAGCGGGACAGGCTTAGTCCGTGCCAACAGTCCTGCCCACATCTCAGAGGTGAATTTCTAATAAACTACTGTTGCTCTGCAGAAACTATGTCCTAGAAAACAACAGGTTTTGGGTTTTTTGGCTAAAAACTTCATCATCATCATCATAACAAGACCACTGGGAATGTTTGTACAGCAAAAGATGACCAGAATGGGACTTTAAGGCTGATTTACTCATTTTTCAGACACTTGCGTTAATTTCCAGACTTTGTAGAGTGACATTCAGCACTTTTCTGGGGTTTTTTCAGATGTTTAGCAATTTCCTCTCTCACATGTTCACCATGTAGTACAGCAGCCTGGCGTGTATTAAGCATGTAGCGGTTTGTGAGGTCCAGTGAGGCGGGAATCCGCCGGTCTTTGACTTTAGCTTCTTCTTTTCAGCCTTTTTTCTCGATTAGTCAGTTCTTTACACCTCCTGCAGTAAATCGAGCGGCATGTTGTGTAGTATTTCATTTGGTATTGTGTTGCTTCCCTTTAGCCTGATTGTGTTTTTGTTCTAATAACATGAAAGGCCTTTCTCATTGTGGCAGCGTTCCCCTCCATACGTTTGAACTCGGCTTGCATGGACGTCTTTCCCTTTTCTTTGGCGGTTCTCAGGTTCTTTTCCAGCACGTGTCATGATTAACAGCGTTTGACGGGAGTTTTGCAGACGCCGTCAGGGTCACGGCACGCCGACATCTTTCCAGTTTGGTGTCAAAGAGGGCGACCATGATGGATCCTGGGGTTTCAGGTTGTGATCTGACAAAAATATCCAGCAAATGAAATAAGTTTCGATTGACTTGGATCTGCTGGGAAGAGGAAAGTCAGAGACATTTCAGGGTTTATTTCCCAGAGTGGATGCTTATGGATTCTCTGTTGTGTCTACAAAACAAAAGCTCATTTCTGAACTTTATTTTGAAGGATTCCCTAAAGCTCCTACAATAGATGCTGCCGTGCTTTATTGTCAGCGTGTTTTCTGCAGCCTTCACAGCCTTGTATTCCTCGTCTTCTGCTGGGATTCCCGCCTCTCTTCACACAGGTCAGGTGGAGTTTGGGTGGAGTTTTCTGATCCAACCAGAAAGTGTGACTTTGCCGGTCTGGGTGTTTCCATGAAGCTGGCGTTGTAATCCATGTCAGCGTTTATTTTTAGCATAAAAGCGGAGTGTTTTCACGGCGTCACCTCCCTGCAGGGCCGCTTTGGCTGAAATGACGTGGAGGCTGGTGGATGCACGGCGTGCTTTCTGCAGGCCGCCCGTCCCGCCTCCCTCTGCTGCAGATCTCCGGCTCCCTCTGGGACTCCTCAGGAATCTGGACGTTCTTCTAATATTGGCTGTAAAGTGCCGGCCTGTCTCTGCTCAGCGTAAACGGCTGAGCGGCGATTTAGAGCCTCTGCTCATCCTCTGGTGCTCTCAGAGGGATTTCTGTCCAGTCAGTCCTGCAGTTTCCCAGCTGCTGATGTGTTGATCTGCTGAGCTCCTGGCAGTGATTTAGGAGAGGAACCCGGTTCTTCACGGATCTGGACGTCCCGGCCTGATCTGCTGCAGACGTGGTTTGTGATGAAGAGCGGTTTGAAAGGCCTTCCTGTGTGGAACTGCAGTCAGAGCAGTTTTTGTTTGACCCCCGTCCGTCTCCTGCCTTCATCTTCCCAGCAGAAGCGTCCTGCTGATGTCGGCAGGAATCGATACGCTGCGCTTTCCTTTGCTGTACGGGACAAACAGGAAGCAGACGTCTGAGCAGGACCTGCAGACAGGAATGTGAGAGCAAAGTAAGGTGGATACAGACTCAGAACCCCTCTCCATCATCTGTTGATCCATCTTCAACGTCTTCCATCATGATGTTGTTTTGGCCCAAAGCCAAAAACCTGTGCCGTTCAGTAGAACATAACTATGCAGAGCGGCAGGAGTTTGTTAGAAATTCACCTCTGAGTTGTGGGCGAGGCCGTTGGTATGGAGTAAGCCTCCCCTCGTTTCCCATCATCCTTGTATTTACACGCTCTCCCGCTAGCTTACAGCCCTCACACCCCCAAGCTAGCATTAGCGGTGCAACAAAAATGGTGATCAGTATTGTAGCTGTTCATCCGTCCAGTTCTGATCCAGATTCCAGCTCAGACCAGGAAAACAAAGACGTTCATGGATCCGTTTGTCTGACAGTGGATGATCAGAATGGAGCGGAGCAGGGAGACTGTGGTCTGTTGATTGTAGCTTTTATATCACAAATCAGATCTTTTCCATCAAGATTTTTTCATCTGCTCCTTATTTACCACAATTTGAATAAAGAAATACTCCGAAATGCAATTTTGAAGCTTAATTTTCGTTTTTAATGTCCTCCCTCATCAGAAAAATGCTACATGAATGTGTTAAAAACAGGATTCTCCCAGGATTCTCCTCAAACTCACATGTTGGATCATTGCGGTGCAAAGCCTCCATATGGCCTTCATGTAATGCGAGTTCATGCGCCATGCAGAGGCTGAAGGGCTGCTGACCCAGAGACTCAGCAGCCCTGTCTCACCAGGAAACCCACCTCCGTTAGATCACCATTCAGGTTTGAAATATTCAGTCAGACTGATTGGAACTGTATCGATGAATTCCAACATGAATAAAGGAACAGAAAGCTGTTTTTTAGATGATGGTGTTTGTGAACACGCCTGTAAACGGGGAGCAGTGCAGATGGAGAGGAGGGAAACCGAGTCAGAGGAGAACCTCAAAAACAGTCTGAATGCCTCTGGGGTTTGGAGCAAACATGGATGCTGTCAGACGGACTTGAGTGAGTGACAGCAGGCTCATGCTGCAGGTTTAGATAAGCTCGTCTGCTCCCAGATCTCTGATCCCACCTGTGTGATGCTTTCAATGACTCTTTATTCTTTTAAACTTTCATTAAGTCATAAGAACGCAGACCTCTTTTTTCTCAAAGATAAAATAATGTGTATTTTACCACAGAATCCATTTCTGTAGTTTTTCCGTTCCACTGATGTCACCATCAGTTCCTATGGGTTCAAAACCGAGTTTATGCGTCTATGAAAACCACTTTTCCCTTACATAGTGAAATAAACTGAACTTTCATTGATAAATCTCTGACATTTTAGTTGTAATGCTGGTGAAAGTAGTTTTTCACCTTAAAAAAACAACAATGCAGGAATTGGGTTGATGGAAAATGGATTTGTGAATTTTAGTCTCTGCTTTGATCATTTTCTTCACATTCAGCCTCAGATGACACAGAACTGACCTATCCAAAGAACAGGAAGTGATGCTAAGTCAGACCGTGGAGTAGACGGATCAATCTCTATCATTTATCGATGATTATTTCTCTAACTGTCTAAATAACCTGCTAGGCACAGTGCCATTGAACGCACCGTTGCTGTTATGTGGAGATGCAGGAGAGACGAGTGAGGCCTTCAGGAGTTATTCTTCATATTTTGACGGTTGAAGGACATTTTGGTAGAAGTGAATGTCAAAGGACGGAGGAAACTGTCCTGATGATCAGATGCTTGCATGTTTCATGACAGTGTAGTGAGAAGTGGTATCAGACAGCCCTGTCTAATGGGCGTGGTTCGGACACCGTTTCCTAAACAAACGGCCTGCTGGAGGACTCCAGAGGAGAAACCCTGCTGCTTAAGAAGCCAGAGATGAAGGTGTGATCCTCAAAACAACACAACCTCTGTGGGAGCAGAAGCTGGGGGGTAATTCCAGAAAGCAGGTTATGCTAGTTACCACAGTAACTTTGAGGCTAAGGAAGCAGATAACTTCAGCTTTGGAGGTATGTTTCAGGGTATGTCAAGTTGCCATAGCAACTCATGCTCTGAACATAACCTGGTCTGGAGCAGGTTTAGTTGAAGGTTAGTTTGTTTTCAGAGAGATGAAGCAGCATGGCGTGTCCATTTGAAGATGATTTAGTGGAAGAAGAAGCTCAGATAATACTTTTTCCACCGTGAGAGGATGATAAGACCACATATGGGTGTTGGAAAGATAAACTTTTTTACTTTAATCTAACTTAATTATTTGCTTCAGTTAAGATAAATATTTTTAAGTTCAGTCAACTTAAAAATAACACGTAGTTATCAGACATTTATTTTACTTTCATTCAAATTAATTCAATTAAGTAGGTGTAACTTTGGTGCTGCTGTTAGATCAGCACCGCAGGGAATTGTGGGATACCATTCCCTTTGCCTGTCTGGTTGGATTTGGGTTTAAGTCTGGCTTTTTGACCAAATGTGTTTAGATGTTTAGCTGTTTTGAGGCTTTTTCTGTTTTGTCTAGTTATTTTGTCCTACTATGTTAAATTCTTTCTGCACCATGAGTGAGAGGAAGTGAGAGGATGATGAGGTTATTTAGCGCCACTAGTGCCAAATGGTTTTACATTAACTGATGTTAAAGTTAGAGTCGAGATTAATGAATTCATGCTTCATGTTGTACATCCACACTGTATCATATATTTTAATGTTATAAAAATGAGAATATCTGCAGCCTCAAACTTAGACATATGAGAGTTCAAGAAGTACAATAAATTAAAATGGAAAAACATTTAATTGAATTGGAGTAAAATTACATTTAGTTTGATAAATATGTACATTTGAGTTGTAAAAGTTGGATAGATGTAAGAAATTAGGTTGAATAAATTTACCTCAATTACTTGTTATTAATTGAATTAATTCATTTAAGTTGGATAACTTATTTATATATAACTTAACTTATTATATATATATATATATGCGTCACAATGAAAATAAGATCAGAAACTCGTACGTTTACTTTGTCCGTTCTTCTACCACAAGCAGAAACTCTTTCTTTTGCTGATGATGCAGCCGTGTTACTTTTTTGATGGTCGTATAATCTGCATACGCCGTCATTAAAATCTCAGTCTCACTGAAGTATAGAGATCTCTTTTTTTCTCCGCGCGTTTCCATGGTGACTCCAGAAATTGGCGATCCATTGAGAATGTCTTTATGTACTTGACGTGCGCGAGCATGAACCCCAGGGTTACCAAATCAAGCGTAATTACGCCAACTCATATCCAGTCTTTTGGAACCGACATACCCAGAGTAAGCAAGTTCATGGGGATTTCAGCCAGAGTTCAGGCTCAAAGTCAGGGTAGTTTAAACATGCTTCCTGGAATACCCCCCTGGTGTGACCCAAGGAGAAAAACCAGAGATGCTGTTTACTGACGGCCAGGAGAAGCTCTCCTCTCTGACTGCATTCATCCTCCGCCGGTCTGCAGCGCAGACGGCCATCAGCGCAGACAGCCATCAGCGCAGACGGTCAGCAGCGCAGGCGGCCATCAGCGCAGACGGTCAGCAACGCAGGCGACCAGCAACGTAGACAGTCAACAGCGCAGGCGGCCATCAGTGCAGACAGCCAGCAGCGCAGGCGGCGGGCAGCGCAGGCGGCGGGCAGCGCAGGCGGCCATCAGCGCAGACGGTCAGCAACGCAGGCGGCCATCATCGCAGACGGTCAGCAACGCAGGTGGCTGACAGCGCAGGCGGCCAGCAGCGCAGGCGGCCAGCAGCGCAGGCGGTCAGCAACGCAGGCGGCCAGCAGCGCAGGCGGCCAGCAGCGCAGGCGGCCAGCAGCGCAGGCGGCCAGCAGCGCAGGTGGCCAGCAGCGCAGACGGTCTGCAGCGCTCCATATCGCGCTCTCTGGCACAGCAAACCGTCAGCAGAACGGCTTTTATGGCTGCTCTGATAATGAGTTTTTGCTGGTATCAGAGGAACAGCTGCTGCTCTGCCTTACATAATGCTAATTCATCTGTGTTTGCTGATAAACAGACGATTCTCATTTAAACTTCAGCATTTCACAACATGACATGCAAAGTCTAACCTCTTTATCACGCGTGTGGTTTGAGGTTTATGATGTCGTAAAAGCTTCACGGCCCACACAAGCGTTTGCAGGGAAAACATGATTTGACCCAATGCGTCATTATTAAAAAGACACAATCATCTTCTATTGGAAGAGCTTCACTTCAGTCATGACAGAACCAAATCCTCATCTTTGAAATGTTTACTCTGAGGAAGGAAATGGTTGCATGTGTTCATGCGACACGCGTGTGCTGCTGCAGGATGAAGCTGTAAGTGGTTGGTTTGGGAATGAGCTCTTCTTCTAAATAATCCCAGTAATCGTTGTATTGGCATTGAAGGTTCAGGTGGAACCAGACATTTCCTAGAGCTTCGTTGGAAGCAGCAAGTGTTTTCACAGCAGACATCCAGGAGTCTGCGTTTGCCGCTGGTATCGGGCCGTCGTACTTCTCCTGTTTCCACTTCCTGCTGGGATGTCTGCTTGTGGACTTGTTACCACTGGAGGAGGTGTGAAAATGTGACCCGTTGTGTGTGTCTTTCCAGGAAGCACATCCTGATCAGGAGGACTCGGTGACCGAGGACGACTCCATGTCCACTTCCACTGTAAGTCTGTGTATTTTGTTTCTTTTAGACCAGACGTGGTGCCGACACACTTTGGATTCATGTTTAAACCCAGACTCAGAGTGAGGCCAGCTGAGACATGGCCTTTGTGCAGAACTGTCAGATGATGAGCAACCCCCCTCCTGTGTCTGTGATCCACACAACCACAGCTCATGGTCGCGGAGGAGAGCGGAAATCAAACCCCCACTGTTCCTGAATCAGACACAAGCACCCAATGTTGCAGTTCCTCCAAAGACCACTGGAGGCAGGTTGTAGAAGTGAGCAGTTTTCCATTAATGTTAGACGACATTAAAATAGAAATATTTACATCGTTATGAGGGTGAATTTCTTTTTCCTCAGACAGGTAGTGTTTTTTATCCGTCACACACCTAGGTGTGTTGAATTTGTTCTGTGCATTTGACCCCTCCCCTGGGGGAGCGGTGAGGTGCAGACACAGCTGCGCACGGGAACCATATGGTTTATGGAGGTTTAACACCCCCCCCCCCAATCCAACCCCCTTAATGCTGAGTGTCTAAAAAAATGGGCGTTGGGTCCCATTTTTAGAGTCTTTGGAACGACTCGGCCAGGATTTGAACTCACGACCTTCCAGTCACAGGGAGGTCACTCTACCTCAAGACCACTGATCTGGTGATTGGCAGGTGGGTAGACACATGGTGAGAGTTCACCGCAACAGAACCAAAGTCCTGGTCCATCAGTCCACACTCCGCGCTCTGTGCTCCTCATAGACCGTCCAAATACCTCTCCTCCTTCTTAGCCTGGGGGGGACACGCCCCCTTTCTGCCCTGAGAACCTCAGACGTGGAGTTGTGGATTTTCCTCCAAACTGCTTCAGAGCGAACTGGGGGGCAGAAAAGGACCTCAGCAGCTGCAAACAGCAGAGACGGCTTCACGGTTTGCCAAAGACGAACCCAAGAAATGCTGTCCACAAAAGTTATCACCAGAATCTCAGACCAGTGAAGAAGAACTGGAAATGAGTCTAAGGCTCTCCATGGCAACCAAACTGCTGCTCTGTCTGTGGAGGAATGGAACGGCTCCAGAACGTTGGCCATTAAACATCATGACAGATGTACGTCAGGAATGATGAGAGGGGGTCGGGTCTGGACCCGGTTTGTTTCCTGACCCGCAGAGAACAAGAACCCTCAGACGGACTCTTTTTTTTATAGTTTTATGCATGCACCAGTGCATTTAAGCCAGGTTTACTCACACTTAGCTAATGTTTTGCTGTGATGGTTTATCAACTGCTGGAGAAACCAAATCCCACTTCTGCAGGATAACCGCTGTAAAAAAGTCCAAACCGGGTGGCTTCTGTCGCCTCTGGGACTCCGAGTCCTCTTGGATGAAGGCCTCCTTTAGACCGGCGTTGTTTTGGATCTATTCATTAGATAAGCTCATCTCCTGCCTCACATTGAGCTCAACTCCGTGTTCACCTGTGGACAGGTGCAGCTGCTGCTGCAGATGCTGCCATGCTTTCACTGGGAGGCTGTTCAGCCGTGGACACGCCAGAAAGATGTTTCCACTTAAATAAGCCTGACTTTCATCTCGCTGTGAGGCACTTTCTGGTGTGTGTGCATGTGTGTGCACGTGCGTGCATGTGTGTGCACGTGCATATCAGTGTAGGCAGACAGCACAGCTGCTTACATCGATTTTTAAATGCAGAGGAGATGGCTTATAGATCGAAATGGAGCCCAGCACTTATTACCTCACTCTCCCGGGTCTGCTGCACACGTGCATGAGCGCGCACACACACACACACACACACACACACACACACACACTGACTTGCAGGGTTTTCTGCCTCCCTGCCTGCGTGTGAGGATGAATGCATTACAAAGCTGTTAATGGGTGAGCTATGCTGTTCCCGCTGTCCTGCGGCTGTGCAGCAGTGTGCAGCAGTGTGTGTCTGTGACTTTGTTTGTGCGCGTGCACGGCAGGTTAAACGGAGGTAATGAGGCAGCCCGGTGTCACGTTGTGCAGGATTTCTGCCTGCTGAGCCGCTCACTGTGAGGACCGGGTTCTGTGCAACAGAAGAGCAGATCTTGGGGTTCTTGTCTGCTGAAACCGGTCGTCCACACCTGCATAAGGTCACACGTGATAAAAATGCAGGATTTGTGTTTGGCTCCAACAAAGCAGCCAACCACACAGTGAACATACATGAGCTATAACCGCTGACGCAGTCCACTCCACGCTCTGCCTCTGCCAGCAGACGGATGCGCAGCTTCAACCGATAAACCCACAAACTCTGTGAATCTGCAGAAAGTTCTGGACCCCTGTGTGCTTCACTCACTCTTTCATACCACTGTTCCCTCAGTTTGACTGTCACTCCTGGGATCTGTTCAGTCTGAGGACACTGGAACAATACGGGGTCAGAGTCTTTTTACATCCTAGAGTCCTACTGGTACTGGACTTAAACCCTCCAGCAAAAGGTCCATGTTGTTTATGAAGGAATCCCTGCCTCGTTTAGTGAGGACTTTGTAACCCTGAAGACTTGACCTCTTTTTTGAGGAGCCCAGCTGAATAGGAGTGTCCTTTCAGGAAAAACTCAATCACTCCACTTGCTTTTGTAACAATTCATTCCTGATCCGTCCTCAGCATCTTCATCTCTGCTGCCTCCAGCTCTGCCTCTGTCTCTGCATCAGAGTCTCTAAAGCAGCGGCATGGCTGCTCTCACCACACCTGTCCTTCATTCTCGATGACACTCTGGTCTCACATCACACCTGAAACCTTCCTCCACCTGTTCCAACATCCCTGCACACGCCTCTCCCCCTTTTTCCCTGCTCTCTGTTGTGGACTGTTGACCTTAAGTACTTCCAAGTCCTCCACCTTCTCCACCTCTCCTCCCTGGAACCCAGGGGTGTCAATCATACGGGCCGGTACCGGCTGGTTCTATCAGGCCCGCAGGATAATTAGAACAAATGCAAAAAAGACATGCCTTAGAGGCACGTTAACGTGCTAGACAGTGTGCTGAGCCTTGTTTCTTCAATGATTTGTGATCTTTACATGAAATCCTCTCCTCCTTTATCCCCCTCTGTCATGGTCAAATGGTCTCTGTCAAATTAAGGGTGGGTCATCTGGACCCCACAAGACAGCACGAGGGCTGGAGCTGCACATCCTTCCATCTCTGCCTCACCTGTACAGATCCTCCTCTTCCTCCTTTGTGTCCATCCTGTCATACAAGTCCTCCTCCAGCCTTTGTCTGACCTTTGACCCCTCCAGCTTCACCTAATGCTGCTTCTCTCTGAACTTTTGTCTTTTGTTCTCTCTGTGTTCTACTTTTTCTTAGCTAACATTTTCCTCTGAACGTCTGTGTTTACACTCTCGCCTGCTAGCTTACAGCCCTTCACAACCCCAACCTAACAGCAGAAGTGGGGATCAGTATCGTAGGGATCCAGTCGTCCAGTTCTGATCCAGATTCCAGCTCAGACCAGGAAAACAAAGACGTTCATGGATCTATTTGTCTGACAGTGGATGATCAGAATGGAGCAGAGCAGGAAGCTTATGGTCTTCCGATTGTAGTTTCTACGTAACATCTACCGTCTTTTTCCTATGGGATGTTTTTGTCTATTCCTGATTCACAACAATTAAAGATAAACTCAGAAATGTAGTTTAATCTTTTGTCTTTATATTTGTCCTTCATCATGAGAAAAATGCCACAAGAACATGTTAAAAACACAAAAAACACTGGGGGGTTTGTACATTCGAAGACCTCCCAGCTGTGTTGCATTCATTCATTCAGATGGGGGTGGGGGGTGGGGGGTGTTTTCATGCTTACACACTCGGTGAACCCCCAGTGAGGCAGAAAATGGTTTCCAGACAGCGTAAGGAACATCTCTGCCCTCTGAGGGACCAGCTAACATCTGCTGCCATCTGCTGCAGCACAGCTGTGTGTGTGTGTGTGTGTGTGCGTGTGTGTGCGTGTGTGCGTGTGTGCACCATATCATGTCTCCTCAGTCTGAGGTCACTCAGAGACTGACTGCCATCCCCACACACACACACACACACACACACAAACAACCTCACACACACACACATGCACACACACACACACACACACACACACACACATGCTGCCCTCCCCAGCCCGCTCAGGTGAGGGTTTGGTCACAGCCGCGGGGGGGGGGGGTCTTGACCTCTGAACCGGACCCCAGCGGCAGATCAGGCGGCCTTCAGCAGTTTCCCCTGAGCTTGGGCGGGGCTTTGGTTGTGGTCATCCGTGCGTCTGTGTGAGGCAGGAAGTGAGCGCCGACGGGCCGAATCACCTAAAATGGAAAACTCCGCCCCTCCCACGCCGGCCAGCCGGGGAGGATATTGATGGATGCAGAGGGGGGGTGTGTGTGGAAATATTGATCCATAGGAAGCGTGTGGGGGAGGGGCCGTGTTTGATGTGAGAAGTGAAGTGAAAACGCTGAAAATGAGTAAACAAAAGAAGACGACACATTTTTCATGCTCCGTGTTCTGTGGAGGCATTTCTCTGGAACGGGCTGGGCCACCGTGTGTGTGTGTGTGTGTCTGTGTGTGTCTGTGTGTGGGTCTGTGTGTGTCTGTGTGTGGGTCTGTGTGTGTGTGTGGGGGGGTCTGTGTGTGGGTCTGTGTCTGTGTGTTGTAAATAGGGAATTGTGGGTATTATCACTGTGAGGTCACCGGGGTTGATGATGTAATCTGTGTAACCCGGCGCCACTTTTCCTGAACGCCGTGCTTTCTCTCGGAACAGACCAATAACAGACCACACACACACACACACACACACAGACAAAGATGTGTTGTGCTCATGAGGTTTGAACCGGACGGCTTCACGACCTCTGACCTTTCTGTCATTTTAAACCTACTGGAATGAACTATTAAACCAGTTTCTTTCCTCCCTTAGTTTTAATGAAACATTGTTCTCTTGTTCTAAACGCCAAACCTGAAGGTTTCAAAACGTTGGAAACTGAAGGAAACAGATAATAATGATTTCAATAAAAACAAGTGTTTCTTACTGCAACAAAGGTCCTGATTTAAAGTGATAGTGGACCCGTAATCTACACTCTCCTGCATTATTGGACATGTAGATTCTGTGTGATGAAGCTGCTCACTGAAGATGATGAAGCTAACAGCTCAATGCTACATTTGTTAAAGCGTGAAAGGAAAACTGTAGTTTAAGGAATAAAACTCCCGCTTGATGTCCTGTTCTCAATACACAGAGTGGGTTAATTTGATTTGAAAGTGAAACATTTCTGAAATGAAAAATGAAAAGTTGTTCCTAGAAGTCGTCTGTGGAACTTTTTCACTGCTTCAGAGGTGGCCGGATGTCCTGATGTGGCCCCGAAGGCCTCATCTTCTGCAAACAGCAGAGCATTCTGTGGCTCCTTATCCCCCTCTCCAGATATGACAGGAGTATGCCACACTGGGGGTCACGCTCCTCAGCCTCCCTGGGAAAGTCTGCTTCAGTGTACAGGAGCAGACTGGGATTCAGGAACAGGCCCCTTGTCCTGGCGGTGGACGGGTGGATGGGCTCTACAGCTCACACAGAGGGTTTCAGGGTTCACGGGAGGTCGCCCCTGCAGTCCACGTGTTTTTGGGTCTGGAGAATGAGGTGCTCTAGGAATATGGGGTCTGGGGCCCCTACTGAGGTCTGTCTGGTTTCAGGGAAACCGGGGCTGGAGTTTGGTTTGTATTGTTGGCACTCGGACAAACCGGCTCCAGGTGCATGCTCAGTCCTTTTGTCCCCGGTCCTGTTGGCGAACAGAACTTCTGGGGCCAGATGGGGTCTGGTTTGGAGATCTTTGGATTTCACCTCTGCTTTTTGCAGATGCTGTCCTGTTGGCTTCAGTAGATTTAGAACCTCCAAGTCTGAGGCCGCGGTCTTTGACCGCTAACGGCTAGTTTGTTCTCTTTGGGGGGGTGGAGTTTCAACAGGAGATCTACAGGTGTGATCTAGTCTAGCTATGTCCATCTGTGTTCCTGTCGTCTCCCATGATCATGAGCTCTGGGACTGAAAGGAGATGTTGTCACACAGCTGAAGGAGCTCCCTCACAGATCAGAGTAGAGCTACTGCTCCTCTGCATTGATGGGTCACAGTTGAGGAGGCTCCGGCGTCCAGATGTGTCCTTCATGCTCCTCAGGGGAGGTGTTCTGGGCATGTCCCAGAGGGCTCTAGGGAAGACCCAGGATGCGCTGAAGGGACTGGGTCTCAGCTTGGGAACGCCTGAAAGTTCCACCGGGAGAACCGGGTGAGGTCTCTGTGGAGACGGATGTCTGAAGATCTGTTAAAACTGCTGTTCCTGTGACCCGGCGAATGCTTTCTGAAAACACACGAAGCTGTTCTGAAGCCACGGTCACTCACAGCGTTCACCGTGAACCTGGATGCAGAGGAAAACTGCTGGATGCTCCAGGGAAGCTACTCTGCTCTGTGTGTCACACACACACATACACCCCCCCCCCCACACACACACACACACATACGTGTAAGTGTGTGTGAAGGGCACAGACAGGAGGAGTCTTAAACTGGTTAGGAAGGCCGGCTCCGTCCTGGGCTGCACACTAGAGTCCGTCCAGGAGGTGGCGGACAGGAGGATGTTGGCTAAGCTAACGTCAATCATGGATAGCCCCTCCCACCCCCCCTGCTCCAAACTGCAGAGGGGCTGACCAGCTCCTTCAGCCCCAGACTGTTACCCCACAGGGCAAGAAGGAGCTACTGCAGGTCGGATGAGTGTCAGTAGTGTGAAGGTGTGGTTGGCTCCCTCTGCTTGTGCTGCAGACAATCACGGGGTTTCCACCCACAGTCTAGGACTACTAAACGCAAGGAAACACATTTAGTAGAATAGTTTTCATGGATCGGCAGATCTGTGGTGGTGAAGGAGGAGCAGGATTGTGATAAACTCTTTGTTGACCCGACTGCAGAGTTTCCCTTTTGCTTTGCTTTCACACTTAGCGGCACCAAAAATATCTCTCCCTGATTGCAGACTGATGAGTTCTTGGACTGATTGCAGCGGCTCATTTAAAAACCAGCATCCTGTTTTGCTGTTGGAAGACGCTCTGATCCACACTGCACAGAAAATCCCTGTCGTTCAGAGAGGAGCAAACGCTTTTCTAGACTTAAAACGGATCCTAGAAAATGAAAGGATTTCCTCAGTTTGAGGTTTGAACTGTTGCAGTTTTTTTTAAAGGTGTTAGTTGTGTAGTCGACAAATGTAATGTCATGCTTTGTTTTTTTTATGAGATTCTGCCCAAATGTCGGGAAGAAGCGATGATTCTGTCGTTTGTCTGACTGACACACGCTGGCTCCAGAGCTGACTCCATCATCCTCCTCCTCCTCATCTTCCTCATGTGTGCCGCACACGCCGGTTTTCTCCTCCTTTTCCTCCCCTCTTTGTGTTTGGGTTTCCTCTTGCGTGTTCCTCAGCGTCCGTCAGCTTGAGGCCGTTTTTCCCTTTTGTGTTCGTCAGGTTTTGGGCAAAGCGTCTTTGTGGATCCGGCTCGTAGAGTGTAGTTGAAGTCGGTCACGTCCCCTTCGGTTACCTGGAGGGACGCCATGATGAAGACCATAAATGTGTCAGCAGGTTAGGGAGAAAAGCCAGGAATTTGTGACATTTCTGAAATGAGACTGGATCTTCAGCTCCAAATGAACACTTTGAGCAGAGACATAGGGAGAAGAGACTTCCAGTGAACTCATCAAACACCGTGCCAACAATAAAAACCACATCCCCATCTTTGAAAACAGCTACTGCGGTCGAGTTTTCACACCAGAGATGAGATTATCACGACTTCAACCAGCAGCACGCCGGCTTTTGACAGTATTGTGATGAAACTTGGTTTTCAGTTCCCCCTCTCTCTGGTGAACAGTTGCATTAACGTCCGACTTCATTTTGGTTTCAGGAGCTTTTTGGAGAGCTTGTTTGACTCCTAAATAGATGTAAAGAAACCCCAGAGTCCCCCACAGAGTGACAGAAGTGTTGAACATCTGCAGAGACACAGCTTCCCCCCCCCCCGATGTGTGAGGTCTGACATGCAACACGGAGGAAACACGGGACGAGATCAATGATCGGAAACACGGCTAGACTAAAACGGACTAAAGCTCAGATCATGATCCAAACTAAAGTCAGCTGGAGGGAAAGCTCAACAGAAACCCAGAAAAAACACAAAACTAGAAGCAGTTACGTTAAAATGTAAAAGATTTGATCTGGACTGGAGAAACTAGAACCTTTCTGCTGCACTTGATGAACCCGACCGTGTCGTAAACACGACACCAACATGAATCCAACATGGATGCGGTTTATTTCAAGTCCTCATGATGAGACGCCTCCATGGTTCCTGCCATGGTGTGAGGGGGGGTTGATGTGTGATGTGGGGTCACGTTTGTGTCTGCGGCTCTCAGTCAGGTTTTCTCCTCGGTCTGGACCAGCAATCAAAAGTGATGTGTTTGATGTCCACAGAAAATGTGGGAATCATCTCCACTGGCCCAACAAGCAAACAAGCGGCGCTGCAGGCTTGAGCTTCAGCTGGGTGCAGCTTGTTGGATGTTCGGGTGGAGTTTGGTCGGGGTTGCTGAGAGGGCAGATGCCCCTTCCTGTGCAGATGTTGTTGCCAGAGACAATGACAGGACGTGCTCTAATCTCCCCGCCGAACAGCTGGACTGACCTTCCTGTGTCCCAGAGCAGAGTGCTGCAACGCGCTCCTCAGTGAGTCATTTCCAGAGTGGCCGTGTCAGAAGAGGAGCGCCATGAAGACGCTTTTATTTTACGTGAGGAACCGGCGGTACCAGGTAACACGCACTCGCATGCCGACAGCTGCTCTCCGTGTGTTTTTAGCAGCGCTGTGAGCAGACACCCAGCTCTGCTTTGGCAGCAGGATCACACAAACATGTTTTCCTGATCCCGGAACCTGCACCTCTGACAGCACGCTCCTGTTTTTAGAAATCAGCTGTTATGGAGACACGAAGGGAAATGCAGCAAATGTTTGGAAGTTTGGATTCAGCAGGAGCTTATGCGAGGCGCTAAGTCTCTGATCCTCTTACTGGACGGCAGCAGAACAGAAAAGCTTTCCTAACGAGCACAAAGGAGTCGTGATGGAGGCTGGTTTAGTGCAGAGAGGCTGGAGCTCTGGGAGGACCTGCTGCTCTCTAGATGCTGCCAGCAGAACAGAGATTCAGTCTGACAGACGGCAACTGTGGACTCCAGGCCTCTGACCTTGGAGATGACTTTTGATGGAAAAGGTGGAGAGCAAAGGATGGATGGATGGATGGATGGGTGGATGGGTGGATGATTTGATGGATGGGTGGATGGATGGATGGATGGATGGGGCGGATGGATGGGTGGGTGGATGGATGGATGGATGGGTGGGTGGATGATTTGATGGGTGGGTGGATGGATGGATGGATGCATGCATGGGTGGATGGATGGGTGGGTGGAGGTAGGACTGTGTGGCTTTTCCCTTGACGGATCACAAGGCAGGAAACTGCTTTGGAGGCATACAGAATCATTTCTGGGTGTTGTGAGCATTGTTGTTCATTCCTGGTGGTAGGCGGATGCCTGTGTTCGACAGCGGAGCCGCCACCCGTTGTCTGACTGTGTGTATGAATGTGTGTGTGACTGGGTGAATGGGTCTAATTTTAGGCACCGCTGCTCTGAATGTCAACCTTTCAGGAACTTGTAAGCTGGGACGACGGCGGCGGCGGCGGCGGTTGTGACCTTTGTGCAGCATCTCTCAGCTTCACATCAGAAAAGCCCGTCCTGAGCATCCCAGGTCAGCAGGACTGGAGCTTCCCTGCCAGCACAGGCCCCCTTTGCAGTGATGTCACGCCACAGACCTTTAGAAGTCCCTAATGGGGGTGTGAGAGGAGGAAGATGAGGGAAAGAGTGAGAGGGACAGGAACAGTGGGGCGACTGTCCAAAACATCCCACGGAGATGTGTGTTTTGGACAGATCGCCACGGGAACGGGGTTGGCATGGTGACGGGACGTCCTGTCTCAAAGTTGCCCCCCCCCCCCCCCCCGTCTAACAAATCTCTTTATTACTTTTGTTCCATATTTGTCTTTTAATTGCAGGAAAATCTATTTTAACAGAAAAAAATGTTTTTTTTTTATTATCCTAAACCGGGGGTTGGCAACCCGCGGCTCAGGAGCCTAAGAAAGGTCTAATAAAGACCTGAACGACCCGCAACTGGAAGATACTGTGGCTGGAAAAGCTGCACTTTGTGGTGGATATGACTGTGACAAGCCACCTAAACCACCTGAATGACTGTCTGCAGGCGCCGCAAATGCTTGAAGATGTTCTGTCTTTAGAGCGCAAGATAAAAAAATAAAAAATGACATCAAAAATCGGATTTCTTTATTACATTTCTTTAATTTTATTAAAGCAATGAAACATAATTTATTGATATTGTAATGAAGTTAAACTTGCACAACAGAGCAGTCACGTGACGCGTCATTCTCCGCAGAATGCACAAATAAACATTTAATCGTTAATGATCATAATGTGTTTGTAGCAACTTAGTCATTTTGATAGCAGGCTAATATAGATACATATTGCATGTGTTGCCTTCATTATAAGGCCTAAATAGGGCTTTTAATATTTTGCGGGTCCAGACATATTTGTTTTTTGTTTTTTTTCGTCCAATTTAGTTCTTTCAACCTTTTGGTTTGCCGACCCCTGACCTAAACGTTTCTCATTTAACCCAACATACGGTGTTTTTTTCTGCTTATTTCTCTCTTCTCATTGTTTTGTGCTATCCACCTTTTCTGTTGACTCTTATTATAGTTAATTCTAGTTAAACAGGTTTAGTTAAATAATATTTGTGATTGTCTTTAGCATTCCATTGGCTAACTTAGCTTTTAGCGTATTTTCATCTTTTTGTTGTTTATTAGGGTAAAAAGTATTTAACAGGGATCAATTAAAAAGACGACATTCAAAGCTATTAAAAGGGTTCATTTTGTTTTTGGTGGTTATATTTTTAGTTGTATTTTTTATTATGAGGTGCTATAGTCTGACTTAATTGACAGTTTGCTTTTTATTATTAAAAATGACTAGTTGACCAATTAAACCCCGTTAGGGGGAGCACTGTTATGATCACGTGACTGTTTATCTAATAAACACTCGTGAAAAAATGACCGGTCCAACATGCAGAGAAAGTGAGCTGACCTCCTGACCCTGACGAGGCAGCGTTCAGCGATTCCTCTGACGACCAGCAGCTGGAACCGTCAAAACACAATTCTGTTGTGTTAATCATCTGTGCAGGGATGTCCAGTAACAGGATTCCTAGTTTCCATCAGACTTGGGTCGCGTTTCCTGTTGTCCCGTGGGATGGCAGCACAGGGTTGTGCTGAGGTCGGGTCAAACGGGCTCATTAGTTCATGCAGTGGAAACCCTCTTCATGCAGTCGGCCGTTACCGCGGCGACCTGCCGCCCATGGAAACTTTACCACCAGGAAGTTTGTCGTCAACGTCAGTCAGCCTCTAAATCTATTATGGGGCGAAAGATTTGTAAATCTAAGAATAGGGGAAAGGAAAGTCAGGATTTTTAAGCAAGAACTTGTTTATTTCCCTTTGTGTCTGTCAGAAAATGGTCAAAGTTTAGCTGTCAATCATTTTTCAGTGGCAACATTCTCTGTCCTTTAGTTTTCATTCATCTAAACATTTAGACGTTAAATTAGCATTCATGCTTTTCCTTTAGCATGTCACATTTTTACAAAACCCTTATTGAAATTACAAATCATTTTCTAGTTTTTCCATCTAAATACAGATATTGACTTTTATATGTTTCCTTGAACTTTTCATTTGATTTTGAAGCTTTTAATCCTAAATGTATGTCTTTTTGAGTGTTGGGTATTTTAGGCACATCTTTCCGCTCCACGCTCCTCACTTTAGGGAGCGGCTCGGATCAAAACCAAAGGTCTGTTGAAAAGCTGGACTAGAAACGCAGCTCCTCCATTTATTTGTGTTCATATTCCACGAGGCTGAGCTGACGTCCTCAGGGAGGTGGGAGGAGGCTCACTGCGGGGTTCAGGTTTCCCCTCAGGGACGTTTGGCGGAGCCATCACCTGAGGACCTGAGGGCTCTGGAGGCTCAGAACCAAATTAGGCCAGCCTGCCTTTTCTAGAGTCACTCTGGTGGGAGGAGCAGCTCTGAGGGTTTTTTTTTTTACCTGTGCAGGTTTCACCTTTAGGTCCAGGGACAGGAGAGCTTCACCGTCCCTGCCTGTGCCGCTCTCCTCTCCTGAATCCTGTCGGATCACTGAAAGCCGAATGAAAAGCTGAGGTTGTGTCTGCATGCAGAGCTGTGATCCAGGATTTCATCCTGCCAGCTCCTGAATTAATGATGACGTCCTCCCTCCGCTCCTCCTCATCTATTCTTAATGCTCCTCGCTTTCTCTGAACCATGAAGTTTGGATCACATCCGCCTCCCACATCTCCTTCCCTCCTTTTATTTCACAAACGTACAGTTTCTTGTTGCATCACTCAGACTGTGCACGCAGACTCTGACCGCTGTCCAGAACCCGCCCCCCCACACCAGCCGGACAGCTCATCGTTAGCACTTTAGTGCAGAGCTTCAGTGGTTGGACCCAACGTTGAGTTGCTCTGCAGGACGGACGCCTGAAGGACACATCCCCGCTTCCTCCTGTTTGGTATCTGAGCCCCGGGGATGGGCGGCGGAAACGCACTTCTTGTGTCTAACTTGACAAATCCTCCTGGTCCCTGTGTGTGTGCATGTGTGCGCATGTGTGTGTACGTGTGTGTACGTGTATGGTGGCCATCCGGCACGTTAATTTGATTGCGTAACGGGCTTAGAGGGTGCAGATTGTCTGGAATGGAATCCAGTTCACGCAAACCATGGAACCCCCCCCCCCCCCCACACACACACACACAAACCCCCCCCTCACACACACAAACACCCCCCCCTCACACACACACAGACGTTAAATCTGAGGCGTTTAGTTGATGCTCTGACCCGCTGTGAGTCAGGAGGCTGGAAGACCCATCAGACATGGCGGGTTTGCAGGTCGCCCACAGCAGCAGTGTGTCTGCTGGTATCACTGGAGACCCGGTTGCATTTATTTCTATTGTCTAGGTTGATAAAGGGAGCTGGACGCGCTCTCTTCTCTGTCTCACATTGTTGGCCACAGTTAAATTCCCCCTTTTTTTTAATCACAAACGCACCAAAATCTCTCTGAACAATTAGAAAATAGAAGCAGAATGATCCAGAATGAGAAAAGACATAAAGTTCTGTTGCTCTGAGCACAGCAGACAGACTGGCTGGTTTGGGTGTCATTTGTGAGGATGTCAAAGTCGTCCGTGATCATTTGGGGATCAAACCCTTTCAGCTGTGCCGCTGCGTCCTTCAGCCCCGTCCGTCTTAGCTCTGCCGTTGGTGGAAAGCAGAGCGAGGAGGTGACAACAGGTGGAGGTAATCCAAGACGCGTCACACATCCTGTCAACTGCCCCCCCCCACCCCCTCCAGCATTGTGTACATTGTGTAAGCGGGAGCAGTGGGCCGGGACAGCTGGGGGATTGTGCTGGAGAGCGTCCCGCCGAGCCGCAGCGGCTTTCAGTGGGTCGTTTGGTTTGTGCGTCAGCGTTTGTGTACATATGTCTGCGTCAAAGAGGCAGATTTTCTATTTGGGAGATTTCACGCCTTTTTGCTCCGAGTGAACACCGTTCCTCTGAAAGCGATGTGAGAAAAAGCTTTTTTGTCTTTCACCAAAGCCTTCCATGAAGATGGGAATGGAGCAGAAGGGGCAGCCTACTAGAACACAGAATAAGTCACTTCTACGCTGCTGTTGGTCAGCGGCGTGAAAATGTTCACAAAGACCAAGAGCACTAGCATCAACGCTGCCTTCAAACAGCCCTTCAAAGGAGAAACCAAACCTCTGTGGGATGACGTGGTTCCGTCCGTTCACCTCCAGGCTGCTGCATTCTGGGTCAATTTAAGCTCCTGGGGTTCTAACAGGAAGTGTTTTACAGGAAGTTCCCACTTCCCTGTAACACAGGAATGACATGCCTGAATGAAACTCACAGCTGGAAAAATTGGAGAAACCAAAGGAAGGAGCATGTGCAGCTTCCCTGCTGAATGAGGTCTTTATGGCCCCACATCTATGGGATGTTCAGGAGGGGGTTTGGAGACCACCACGGTCACGTCAGAGAAAGACGCTGCGCCACAGCCTTCGGCCGTCCGTCAGTCGATCCCACCGAGGACTGATGGACGGAGTCGAGGATGATCTGCAGCTCAGAAGATTCTGGAAGGTCCAGCACCAGAGGATCAGATCCTCCGTCTGCAGCGGAGACTCAGTCTGGGTTCTGGATCCTAAACCAGTGAGATCCAACAGATCACGTCAAGAACCAATAAGTGATTCAATCGTCAATCATCTTCTTTCTGGATTTTTAGGACTGAAATTATATGGATTGTTATGTTAATGTTGTTTTTACTTTTAGTATAAATATCATTAATACATTTGAACTAATGGTTTACTTTATTTGCATTTGTGTGAAATGGTAGATTTACAGGATTAACCAGAGTTACTCAAACTTCAGAGGAGGCTGGTCTTTCCTGAAGTTCATCTGTGCGGTTTTTGGTTTTCTCATTTTTTTGATGGTTTTATAATTATGATCAGCATCGGCTCTTCAATTCAAACTATTCATTCTTAAATAAATGGGTTTAACTGAACGCATTTGAACATTTTAGCATCTTGGCGTCCAGGTTTTTATGAACTTAAAGTAAATCATCCACCAAACGTTAGACTTTCAACATTTAAAAGGAAGCTTTTGAAAAGCTTTTCCTGTTTGTTCATAAAGAGCATCGGAAGAAGCGGGAAGGGGCTGAACGTTAACCGGATGAAGCAGCTGAGGACGTTCAGAGGGTTTACGGTGCAGAAAAGGGTTTTCCCGCCTCCAGCTGACGGACGGACGGGGGGGGGGGCGCACGCCGCTCGGTGCTTTCCTGAAGCGTTTTTTCTCTCCTGGTGTCCGTGTGGGGATCTCCAGGTTCATCTGGAAAGCAGAAGGTCACAGCTGCATGTTCACGCGTACAAGAGGGAGGGGGGGGGATCCCACTTCCCATGTGGTTTGGAATTACCCCCCCCCTCCCTTCCTTTCCCAGCCTGTTCTCTGGGTATTCCCTCTCTCTGCTCAGACCCCCAGCGCCTCACTTCATGCCACCATGACACACTTTGCGGCCGCGGCGCCGTGCGTGTGCGCCATCGGCGGCCTCATCAGAGGCCTGAGGAGCAGACTCAAGTCGCTGCGGCGGCTGTTGCTCACCCGCCGCCGTCCTCGCCCGACCCGGAGCTTCAGAGGAGAGCCCTTCCACAAGCCTGGGCTGGAGAGCTGGAAGCCTGTGGGCTCCTTCCTGAGCCGTCATGCAGCAGACCCCCCCTGTGCGGCTGTGAGTACTCTCTGGGACCCCCCCAGCCTCCTGCATGTTTGAGGGTCCCCCCCCCCCGCCTCTGACAGCTTTCAGCGTCAGAGGTTCAGCTGTCAGCCGGGCTGTGGTTCACGCTGCCTTTCAGACAGATGAGCGTGTCGCCGCGGTTTAGTCTGCTCGTGAGTGACAGTCACAGGGCTCGCCGCCGTGCACGTGTGTGATTGGCATCAGGTCACGGCGCGCTTATCCTCTCCTGCACCGGCGTCTGCCGCCGTCAGACCTTTGTCCCACGTAAAGAAGTTTGGACGGTTGCAGTCAGACCGGTTCCAGGTCCTCCCGGAGTGTCGGAGGACTCCAGCTCCAGCCTTTTCATGGAGCAGCTGTCACTCCCAACAATAATAAGGTCATCGTCTCCGCTTCCCAGCAGCTGTTGTTGCGTAAGATGAAGGTGGAAGCACGAAAACATCCTGAGGCCTCATGAGTTTGTGGTGAACTCAGGTGAATTTTAAGCGTTTCCTGCAGGATGTCTGCTGCATCTGTCACTTCAAACCGATGCGGTTACTCTCTCCTATGGCTTCATCTTCAGAAACGGTCGTACTCCTTCATGTCCTCTGCATCTGGTGATGGAATAGAATAGAATAGAATGCTTTACTGGCAGCCGTCTTAATGTGCATCTGGAGACACAAAGGTGTGGTGTGTGGGGTGTTTAGGAGCCTGATGGTTCTTGCTGTGTGGGATCTATGGTCTATGATGGCAACAGTCTGAATAAGTGATGACCAGGGTGAGATCAGTCGGTCAGTACTTTCTTGGGTCCCCCGAGGCGGCGTGAGCTGGAGATGTGCTCCGGGGGGGGGGGGCAGAGGGCAACCGATGACCTTCTCGGCCGTCCTGGTCACCCTCTGCAGGGCCATCCTGTCGGTGGGACTGTCCCAGGGGCAGAAGATAAATGAGACCAGGTTGGTTTGGGCGTTCTCTCCTGAGAACCAAAGACTGATCGTCTGAGGCACTTTTGCCTGAAACGAGCTCAGACCAGGACTGGAGCAGAAAAGCTGCTCGTCCACTCCATGTTGAGCCGGCAGACAGGCTTCCTGCTGCTTCAGATCCATGCTGTGGGCATGCACACCAGAGTTCACCTGCAAGTCAACAGAGATCCTCATTCTGAAGAAGACCACGGTTCTCCTGTTTGGTCCGGATGAAAGTTATCACCCCTCCTTTTTGGCTCCAAAAGGGATTCTTTCATTTTGTTGCTTTCTCTCTGTTTGGACTTTTTATACATTAAAAAAAAGTTTTGAGTTCACACAAAGACTTTAAGATGAGATCAAAGCAAAAAAAAAAAAACTTTCAAATGGAGAGAAGTCAGAATGTTTTTGTTCTGTTCCTTTTATTTGATGGTAATTATAAAATGCTTAGGAAGGTTTTTTCGTGGAGGTTCTGTGTCCTCCAGCTGTTTTATTAGATGTATGTATTTCCAAAAGCATCCATCATGTCTGTGACATTTTAACGTTTAACTGTAGGACTCTAAATAAACACAGAGTGCAAGAAGTAAGTTTTTCCAGCGTGAGCATAAATGTGAAGGCTGAGCGGATGAGTGACGATGCTGAAGGTCAGGAATGATGAAGCTGCTTTAGTCTGGAGTTGGTGTGAACATGATCGAAACCATGCAAACGTGTCCGAGCTGGACTGCATGTGAAGAAGCTGAACGTCGTCTGAACTGGAATGATACTTGCAGCTGGGAGTTTGTAGGATCTCTGTGTTTATGGAGGATTTGAAGGTTTTTACTTTTACTTTTTAAAGAGTGAGAAAAAACCTAAAGACCAGTAAGAAAAAAACTGCCGTCTTTCAGAGCAAAACAGCCTCGCACAGGTGAGAGGGTGAGCTCTGTAGCGGTTGTTGCGTAACGTCCTTCTCTGGATCCCTGGTCTCCATAAGCGCTATGAGTTCTGGATGCACAGACTGGCAGAAGTGGTCCTGAAGGCCCCCTCCCTGCAGGCTCGGACCTGAGGGGGGGAAGCAGGGTTTGTGTCAAGCGTCTGCTGCTCATAACTGCATTACGCCGCTCTCTGGGAGGCTCTAACTCGATCTGAGGAGGTTTGCAGCAGCGCTCTAACCCGCTGATGCCCACTTCTGCCTGTCCCAACACGGTGATGAAAACCTGCGTCGCTTTATGGGACCAGTTCAGGAGCAGGAAGCATAGAAATGCTTCAAAAACTCACTGAAGTTCAAAAAGTGGGAAAACGTAAAGGGAGAAAAGGGACGTTCTTTGATTTAGTGCAATTGTGGAGTATTTCTGATCCCCAGAAACAGTTTAAATTCTGGAAGTTTTCTCCTCCCGAAAAATGAATCTACGTAAAAATTCTATTCTGTGACAGAAGGACAAAGCAAGACGGTGTGCAGCAAACGGAGGAAATAGGAAAACATGCACAAATAACCTTTTCTGATAAAGTGACTATAAGACAGAAAATACGTCTGAATTTCCCGCCGACTCCAGAACTACTGAATATTGAACAAAGATGAACTTTACACAAAGACGTTTTATGAATCCACTGTGTTCTGATGACAAAACCTGCATAGTTTAGACAAAGAAACACACAGAAATACATGTTTTTTTTTCACAACTATTGTTCCAATGCAATGCATTATGGTCTATATTCGTCAATCTAGTGAGCATCTATGCACACTGGTTTTTCGCAGAGACTTCTGGGAAATTTCCAGGCACTGGATTTTGGAATTGTAGATTCAGAAAAGCACTAGAAGATGGTGAGCGCTCTGTATAGTGAACTAAGTAGTGAAGGAATTTAGACCCAACCAGAGGCTCAGTGTACCGAGGGCAGCACTCCACCTTCCTCATTAGTCATCAACATGAGGAGACGCTCTGATGTTGATGACTATGACACATCAGTAAATCCAAATACCAAAGGCTGTCACTATGACCTGAATTCAAACTCAGATCCTAGAGAATCTCAGCATCAACACCAGTTATTCTCCCTGTGTGGAACCACACGGTCACTACATGTTGAGCTATTTCTTCCGTAGTCCTTTGAATGAGTGGGAGCAGCAACACAAACTGTTGTGGCGCCAGAACAACAAGAACACAGCTCCCTGAATTTAAAGGGAGGAGTTCCCGTTTGGTCTCCAATAATGGCTTTCTTCCCTGATTTTGATGTCAGTGAGTTAAAAATAAAGCAGCATGTCTACATTTTCACGGCACATTTTGAATTCTTTCAGTGCGGTGAGATCAGATAAGTCGTTTGGAATGAGGAGTTTTAGTTGTTTTTGTTTGGCGGCTCCTGCGTGATTTGGTTTTTGAAAAGGCTTCCCACGTGGAAGCAGGAGGACGCTCTGATTACTGTTGACCTTCCAACAGCGTCTTCATCATTTCATACAAACACAACAACGTGCAGCACTAGAGCCGCCCCCCTGTGAGACCTGAACCTCTGACCGGGTTCTGTACCAACAAAGCTAGGTCCTGATCTTTCTCCTGATCACAATACTTTCTGTCCAACCTTTCTGTAGTCCATAGACTACAAAAACTCTCTCCTGAGAAAGTAAACAGACTCTGGTTTGAAGGAAAATGGTCTCATCTTCCGTCTTACAAGAACAAATAAGGTTTTTTTCTTAGTTTGAGAAAACGTGTCTTAATTCCTTCACTACTCATTCGCCTCTTTGTAGGGCTAAACCAAGAGCCCTAGAAATTTCCCAGAAGTCTCTGCAAACAGCCAGTGAGCATCGATGCCCAGTAGATTGGCAAATATAGACCACAATGCATTCCGTTTGAATAATTTTGTTCAAAAATGGATTCATATCAAGTCTTCATAAAGAGGGGCTTCTTCTTCTTTTTCTACTAACTCGTGTCCACCACCTACAGCTGGACGGTTTGGCATGAAGTGAAGAAGTGGAGTAAATCTGGAGAATCTCTCTCCATCCACAGCTCCATTCCCATAGACCAAAGAGGTGGTGCCGGACACAGACTGCAGTTACTCATTTCTCCTCCATGATCACATTTTAAACGCTTCCGTGAACTGAACGGGAACATCAAAGTTCCACAACTTTCAGCGTGCGCTCAATAGATGCACATTTGGTTGGTAAAACCCAAAAACAGCCATAAACAGTGGAGTAAAGACGCACGAGTTTTGAGCGCCCAAAACGCGCATTTCCACGTGTTTCCATATCTGTTCATTGGAAGTTTCCCTGGAACGTGCGTAGCAGAGGGCGGAGTGAACGTAGCTTAACTATTAGACCCAGAGTGCGGATGCCACTGTTTTACTTTTCTTCCAGTAGGTGGAAGTATATCATTTTATCATCGGTTTACATCCACCAACGATGAAGGAATAGTTTGTGATCCATAGAAAAGAGAAAGTCCTGTGGACTTTACAGTGTTGGAGGTTTTCTACGTCTTGTAGAGCATCTGTGGCTGACCTTACGCTGTCGTTTTAATCATTTGAAGTGATTGGATCAGTGAGGTGACGGTGTTTATGTACGTTTAGTGATCACACAGGTGGGAACCCTGCTTCTGCGCCGAGGAGGCGCTGCATGAGAACCAAAGGAGCCGATTCTTATCTGGAACTCTTGTCAAAGCATGTTTTTGGCAACAGCAATAGCAGTGGAATTCAGTGAATGTTGTTCTTCTCCTGTGAAAGTGTGCAGCATGAAACCAAACTAAATGAAGGCGTATTTTGGAAGTGAGTCCTCCTGACTCCCTGACTGCCCAGTGTCAAAACTTCAACCCAAATAGCAGTGAAAGAGGTTCAGCTGTTCTCAGTTCAGTGAAAAAACGCCCTTACAGGTTTTTCTGTGTCCACACAGTTGGTACATGTTGTTACAGTCTATCAAATCATCCTTAGTTTGTCATATCTCTTGTTGATGTTGACGTTTTTCTGAGTCATTTCACCAGCTTTGTCGTTTCTCAGGAACCTGTAATCGGCTGAAGAGTCTCTGAGGAGCCAAGTCTTCATGTGGGGGATCAAACCTAGAATTATGCAGTGAATGATGAGCCGCTGCAGGTGTTATTGTTCAGCGTCCTGCTCAGCTGTGCAGTCAGGGAGCTCATTGTCTTGAGCGCGGGAGGCGGATGGATTGAAATAGGAGGGAAGCTGGACGCTGTTGAAGAGCCTTCATGAGGAAGATGCGTGCAGGCCGGCGTGGAGCTCTACCTGTTGGCGAGCTTTCCGTCTCAGTCCAGTGAATCAGAGGTGCTGCGAGCGTCCTGTCGCCTCAGCTCCGATCCTCCATCTGTGTTCTGAGTCACAGACAGTATGATCCGATGTGTCAACACTCCCAAAGGCTCCGCATTGTCCTGAACACGGCGACAGCAGAGGGGATGACGTGCTGTGCTGACGGGCTGAGGGGTTTGCTTTATTGTGCAGAGACGGCCGTCTTTTTCTGTTTATTAATCTTGATGGACCCAGCATCCGTTTATCTGGAAGCTTCACTGAACGTCCCTTTAGAGGGAACTTTGAGTCTTTAGATGAGTCTCCTCCTCCTCCTCCTCTTCCTCTTCCTGTAAGCTGTCAAGAGGATGTTTGCTAACTTTCCTTCAGCTTGTTGTGTCATTAGGTTGACACATGTGAAGACGGGGTTGACCTCTTTTTGTGCGGCTCTCCTGGTTGGTGTTTGACGGGATTTCACCAGCTCCGTGTGAAAGCCACGAGCTGCTGTGGACGAGAGCTACTAGAAAGTTCTGTGCTGGTGGAATCAGCACAGCAACAGCCGCCTCACTGCCTCCTGCCTGATCAGGAGGACGCTCCTGCTTCTGCAGGAGGCGGGAGGCGGAGCTGAAGGTGGACGGGGTCTGAAAAAGGTCCTGCAGGCTCTGACCCCAATAATGTCGCAGACGAGAGATGTTCTGCAGAACCCCCCCCCCGACTCCAGTTCCCCTGAGCAGCCAGGGAAGGAGGAAGAGGGAGGTGCGAGCCAGAAAGGAGAGGTGAGAACAGTTCAAACAAAGATAGAAAAAGCGAGAAAGTAGGAGGCAACGAGGGAGGAGGGAGGAGGACATCTCTCTCTGGGAGAGAGACGCGCTCTGTCAGGGACGAGCAGAAGCCGCTCCTTCTCCCTGCTGTCTGTTCCCGGGAACATGATAACGCCACGCAGCTTTAGACGCCGCCGGGACTACAGGACCCACAATGCACTGGGAGACCTGGCAGAGAACGAGTGCGTGGCCTGGGATCATCAGGTATTTGTGGGAGGCGGGTGTGGACTTGTTGACCTGTTGACGTGCTGGGATGGCTGAGGGCAGGAGATGCTGGAGCAGGAGCTGGGGGGTGGGGGGGGGCTTCTGCGGGTTGGACGCCGTGTGTGGACTTGGGTCATTCAGTGCAGGAGGCGGGGGGCAGGTGCTGTGGGTGGCTCCATGACAACCGCATGGCCATCTCTGTGTGAGTGGTAGTTTCCCGCAGAGCGCTGACGAACGCTCGGAAAGCTGGCTCAACCTGTTGGTGAGTCACGGAGCAACCGGGCGTCCATCATCCTTTGGACTCAGGGTTCCTGATCCTTTCAAAATAAAGCCCAGAAGTAGACTTCCTGTGACCAAACAGTGCCGGACCGGTTCAGACTGGTGCTGTTTGTGGAGGATGAGCGCACCGAGGCCGCACCCTGTGTTGTCATTCTGTAGCTGCAGTGCATCATGGTCTAATGAGGCTTTGCCATCGATCTCTTGACGTCTCTAATGGCTCACATTTCAGTGCTGCTAATTCCCTTTGTGTGTGGGCGGGCTCTCGCTGCAGCAGCTGACTCTGAGATAACGTGGCGTCCACCTCAGGCTTTAGGCTGTTTCCAGCTCCTCCTGTGTCGGGCAGACGTTCCCTCTCCTACCAGAGGAGCTCCATCCAGGTGAGGTGGTGATGGGCTCCGAAGATGCCAGAAGGATGAGATGATAGCAGAATTCTTCAGGACTGGGTCCAGTTTGAATCAGCTGGTACTCCTTTGTTGAACTGCTCTGTGATGAGAAAACCAAAGTAAAACAACAGGAAGGACATTTGAGTTGATCTGAAGTCAAAGAAAAGCAGTCATTTCAGAATAAAACGATGAAGTTTTAGTCTGAATCTGACAAACAAAAAAAAACTTGGAGGTGGTTTCAGTTGAGGAATAGTTGGTTTCAGGGTCATGTTCTGTTTCTTGTTGTTTGCTGACCCTGACTTTAGAGAAAAGTCCAGAAGATTAGGAGGTGTAGAAGTCATAGAACAGATAAAAGTGTACTGATGCTTAGGTGTGGGAAGGGGGGGTGGGGGGCATTCTCATTAGAAAATGGATGGAGATGCAAAGATGAAGATGTTTCAGAAAAAAACAAAGAAAGTTCTTAATAGTTCATCCAAACCCTCCATCTTTGCCTTTTGAGAGACAGTGGAGCTTCAACACAGCTTTGCTTAACCCTTGTGCTATCCTATGGGGTCCAGATGACCCCCCCCTTCCATTGACGTGTTCTCCCTACCATGACAAAGGTGGATAAAGGTGGAAAGATTTCATGTAATCCATGGACACCAGTGAAGATCACAAATCATTGAAGAAAAAAGGTTCAGAGCACTGTCTAGTGGGTCTAGATGACCCAACTCCCAACGTTAACGTGCCTTTACGGGAGTTGGGTCATCCAGACCCCACAAGACAGCACAAAGGCTAACAGCATCTGAGGTCTTCACCTCTTAAGAAAGAAAGAAAGATTGTGTTTGCTGTGAACAGAAATATTAGCGGCAGGGATCATGTGTGAAGCATTTCATTTTGTCACACTGCTACTGTGTAAAGGTGAGCCACACCTGTGCTCAGGTGGGTGTTTATGTTCTGCTGAGGTGGAGTGTCCAGCCGTCCCCACACCAAGACCCCCAAGGATTCACGCTGTCAACAGCCCACATCACATGACCTCAAAGACCTGCGTTCTGTTCAGGTTCTACTTTTTGTCCAACACAAGAAAAACTCCAAAGCTGTTTGTGAAAGCGTTTCATCTGAGGTGTTCAGCAGGATTTCCTTTTTATTTCCAACAGGAAACCATCTGTTCACTTTGAATCTTGATGGATTTCATTCATTCTCCAACCACATTCAGCCTTTTCTGCTCACTTTCACACCCGCCGTCCTAAATAAGCGTCTGTTTGCTCAGACGTCTGCCAATCCAAAGCTGTAGACGTCTCTGGCAGCCTTCTGATGTTTTTCACATATGTTGGTGTTTTATTAACCGTCCTAAACTCTTTGACTGAAGCTAGCTTTGACATTGAACATGTTCAGCACTGTTAGCACCTGCAGCTGTCTCACACCTTCACTCATGGAGCTTCAAATTCAGCATTTTGGCTCATTATTACCCAGTTTTTCTACACAATCTTTGATCCGGGGGGAGAAAAGGGTTCTCATTTAAAACAAATAAAACATTGTTGAGCTGTGATTCACTTCAAACACACAACCGTGCATGAGTGTAACTGCTGTTTGATCCGTTTAGAACAACCCTATCAGAAACTTGATTGAATTAGTTTAGCAGAAACGCTCTGGTCAGTGAAATGTCGTCATTTTGGGGAGTTCTGTCCAGTAAAGCAAAGCTGTCAGACGGCTCAACCAGGCGGGAACCGACGCTCATGTTGTGCGTCTGCTTGTGTTGCAGGATGATGCGTCCATCAAAGAGATCAACATCACCCATCATGTGAAGGAGGGGTCGGAAAAGGGGGATCCTCGGCAGTTCGAGCTCCGCAAAGTCCTGGGACAGGGCTCCTTTGGCAAGGTGATGCTCCGTGCACGTGTGGCGTGCGCTGGTGTTGAAGTATCCGTCAGCCACTCCCTGTCACGTTCCCCTCGTGCTGGCGTTTGCGAGACTGTTGCCACGGAGACGGGGGGTTTCGGGCCCTTCACTGTCCTGCCGTCTCTGTGAATGAACGGTTGCTCTGCGTCGGTCAGGCTGCCTCTGCTTCTGTTTGTCCACATGAGATGGATCTGGAAAAAGGAGGTCAGCTGAGACAAAACGAGCCTGACCGACACAGGAACACAACAGTCTGCACACACACACACACACACACACACACACACACACCCCCTGCCCCCGTTTTGAATGGGATCTTTCTGTTTAGGTGTTTCTGGTGAGGAAGATCACCGGGCCGGACGCCGGTCAGCTGTACGCCATGAAGGTCCTGAAGAAAGCCACGCTGAAAGGTAAAGCGGGTTCAGCCTGGTTCTTCTATGTTTGTCTGGGGGTCTTGGAGTCACTGTGGTCCCCCAACAACCCCCTCAGGAGGATGTAGGAGACTCTCCAGCTGCTTCAGTTTGAACTCATCCGTCCATCTTCAAAACCAGTTTCAGGGTCGTGTGGTTGCTGGAGCCTATCCCAGCTGCTGTTGGGCAAAGGGGTGGGTCCGCCGGAACGGGTCACCAGTCTGTTTCTGCACAGACCAGGGAGAACCAGCAACCACAAATGTAAAGCTCCTAACTGCAGGAAAAGCCTTCCTTCAGTTTTCCCCTCCAACAATAGACTTTCACAGGTTTTCATGTGCGATGATGTCATAGGAGGCGCTGACAGAGAGGTGAAGGTGAACTCTGGAATGCTCACTTCGTCTGGTGGGAAAAAGCTGCCTCATAAACGTGTGTCCCTGTCTTTCTGGGCTGTGTGCCAAGTTTGTCATCGTTCTCCGGTTATTTCTGCGTTTCATCTCGGTTACTCATCGGCTTCCATCTGGGAGCTCCTGCAGCCAGAATAGAAACTGGAATAGAGAGGCTGATGGGTTTTTGTTTCCAGTGCGCGACCGCGTCAGGACAAAGATGGAGAGGGACATCCTGGTGGAGGTCAACCACCCCTTCATCGTTAAGCTGCACTACGGTGAGTGGGCCTTCAGAAGGAGCCCCCTGCAGGAGCGCTGCCTGCAGGTCTGACAGCCGTGTCTCTGTGCAGCCTTTCAGACGGAGGGGAAACTCTACCTGATCCTGGACTTCCTCAGAGGAGGAGATCTCTTCACTCGTCTGTCCAAAGAGGTAAACCAGAAGGTTACCCAAACCTTTAATACATCAGGAACTCTTTTTGTCCTAACAATTATAGGCAGTTTAGTCAAGAATAATAATGTAAAAATGCTCCAACATTTGCAAGAAGTCAAAAATTAGAATTTCATGCTAAAGTGAATTTCCATAATTCAATTTAAAACTAGAAGGAGCTGCATTTCCAGAAGAAAACGCAGCGTTGAATGCTGTGCTGCTGAAGGAAAACAAAACCTAAAGGCTAATAATTGGCAACAATCAATAAATGTATTTATAAATCAATAAATGATGAAAGTTGACCATGAATAAAGTGAAACGAACACAATAACAAAAGATTTTTGTTTGTGAAAAATGCCGGGTATCGAACCAGCGAGCTTCAGGATTCCCCATGGATTTCAATGGAGGCAGAAATCCTGGAATATCTTGAAAAGGTCAAGGATTTGAAGGTCCAAAAGTCACAGCTGGAAAAACTGAAAGAGCTGAACATTTGAACAGTGGAATAATGGAGGGAGGCTGAAAAACTTTAGGAGTTAAGCGGCAAAAAATGGCAGTCAACCAATAAATGAAACTGTCTCAGGTTAAAGATGCAGGACCCACTGTTTAATGGACTTAAAGTATTGTTTTTTATATAAATGGGGTTCAAGCTCATCAAATCCACAAAAAAACAAACAGGAAAACTGTGGAGAAATCACCATTTACTTCAGTTTTTACTAAAAGATCAGGACAGATTCTGATCACATCAAATCAATGAAAATAAAGTCTTCTAAATAATATGTCCATCTCCAAACCTTACTGGGCGGGGCCAGGTCCTGCTGGAGGATGAATTCTGCATCTCCATCCAGAGCCTCAGCAGAAGGAATCCTGAAGTCCTCTAGAACTTTCTGCTAGACTGTTGCAGGGATTCTGGACTGAAGACAGCAGAGTTTACCAACACCAGTTCTGGACTTTGCAGCCCAAATCCTGACTGACTGGAGATTTGACTCTGGACCTCCAGGAGCTCGGGTTCTGCTCCTCACCAGTCTTCCTCCAGTCCAGTCCTTCTTGGTCCAGTTGAGACGTTTCCTCCGTTGGTCCAGGTTCAGAAGTGTCTTGACCCGAGGACCCCGACAGAAACTCATCTCCTGGATGCGTCTGAATTTTATGGCGGATGGCACACAGCGTTGAAGTCTTCCCCGTATTGAACCAAACTGAACCAATTGAATGACGTGTGGGGAATCTGTGCAGGTGTTTCAGGTTTAGTAGGTGATTAGTTGGTGAAACTCAGTTTGAAACATTCATGTCCTGAAAAATTTGGGCAGATTTCTCCACAGTTTTCTGATTCTCGCCAAACAAACACGACAAATCCATCCCAGGGTTTGATGAATGTTTGTGTTTGCTGCAGGTGATGTTCACAGAGGAAGACGTGAAGTTCTACCTGGCAGAGCTGGCTCTGGCTCTGGACCACCTCCACGGCCTCGGCATCATTTACAGAGACCTCAAACCGGAGAAGTAAGCAGACCCACACAGACACACTCCCCTCATGCAGCATCACAACTGCTTGTGGCTTCCTGCTTCCAAACCAAGACAGATGAGCAGATCTTTAAAGCTGCTGCTGCTGCTCCCTCAACATTTCTGTCGTTTCAGCATCCTGCTGGACGAGGATGGACACATCAAGCTGACCGGTGCGCATCCTCCTCCCCCCGGGTCTTTTGTCTTGTGCTGCCGTCAGCCGTCTCTCATCCGGTTTTCCCGCTTTCATGTCTGTGCGCTCAGACTTCGGCCTCAGCAAGGAGTCGATAGACCACGAGAACAAGGCCTACTCCTTCTGCGGGACGGTGGAGTACATGGCTCCGGAGGTGGTGAACAGGCGGGGGCACACGCACAGCGCCGACTGGTGGTCCTACGGCGTGCTAATGGTGAGAAGATGCTGCCCCCTGCTGGCTGCTTGCAGACCAACTTGCTGGCGTTGTGCTGAAGGGAACAGAGGTCACGTCTCCCCAAGTTCAAGACCTTCTCCAATGGAATCAGCCCTTCCATGCCGGACATAATTTACAATCATATAGAAAATATTCTCCAATGATTTTAGGCTCCAGGTGACGTAAACTCAGTCCTGGATTTAATGGTGCGCTGCAAATTAGAAACAAACAGATGAAGCGGTTAAACTGAGTTTAGACATTTAGGAAACGGTGACGGCGTTCTGTGAGCCTATCAAAGGGAGTTTTTGGTTCAACTGTCAGGAATCTGCACAGAAAGCCTGTGAGATCATGACCAACACGATTCTCACGCCAAACCTTCTCTCTTCCAGTTTGAGATGCTGACGGGAACGCTGCCGTTCCAAGGAAAAGACCGGAAAGAGACGATGACCATGATCCTCAAGTGAGTCGCAGCAAACCCAGGACGAGAGCAGAGTTTGAGTAAAAAGCGATCCAGACGGAGGCTCAGAGGAGGTTCCTTTTGTGTTCTTGTGATTCTCCGTTTCTCAGTGAACATCCGGGCGTTTTCCCCGATGTTCACTGAGAAACGGAGACGGGGGATCCAGAAGAGGACGCTGTTGAGTGCTGACCTCGACCCAAACACTACTTCAACGTCTAGCCTTTCAGATTCCTTCCCGCTCCACCTCCAGCACGGACGTTCGATGCCGAAGCGTCACGCCGCCGCCTTTCAGCTCACCTCCTCTGTTCTCCGTCTTTGCAGAGCCAAGCTGGGAATGCCGCAGTTTCTCAGCTCAGAAGCTCAGAGTCTTCTCAGGAACCTGTTCAAGCGCAACCCTGGAAACAGACTAGGTAACACATCTGTGCGCAAGGCATGCTGGGATGCTTCTTTTAAGTCTTTTTGTAACGTACAACCCTCAGTGTATTTTAGATTTGAAAGGAATGAAACTGAAAGACTTAAATGATCCCATTTTACTCACAACAGAACAAAAAACACAAACAGCAGAAAGACAGAAAGGTTTAAACAGATTTAGCTTGAAACAGCGTTAACTATAAAGGAGTCTCTCTTCAGCAGATGAATCTCTTAATGCTGTCATGTGACTCTTTTTTTTTGTGCATTTAATTAATCGTGAGCTGTAGCTAAGTAATCTATTTTTAACTACAATTCTTTTTAACCCAATAATTGATTTAAAAAGTCTCATATTTAGATATTTTCATATGAATTCATGACATTGTGGTGCAGTTAAAAACCAAATTACAACTAAAAAACCGTCTCACTGAAGTTTTTCTAATATAACAGACAACAAGGGGGATTTTTAAAATCTCAAACCGCTAATGTGAAACATAAAAACAGGAGGAACACCAACAAATACTGATAATACATGTTAATTTATGAGAGCAAACACCTCATGAAGGATCTATCCCATCCATGAGAGATAGATTGTGGTGTTGTGTGCTTGTTTGAGTTATTTCTGTGAAGAACTACAAAGTCGCACATTGATGATGTCACAGCAGAGACAGAGGCAGAAAGCTCATTACCTCGATTCTCACGTCTTTAAACAGGTTTGATGGAAGAGAGGTGGCGCACCATTGTAACCATGGTAACCGAGCTGCTGATGGACTATTATCAGACATGCAGCAGCACATTTAAAGGTGTCAGATTTCTCAGATTTAAAATATTTTATCATAGTCCTTTTTTGAATAACAAAACAATTCACCCTATTTAAGGTTTTAAGTATTTTATTCTACTTGAGCTTACATTTTTCTAAACAAACAGTAGAGATTAGTGATGGCGAGATGAAGCCCCATGAAGCTTTGAAGCGCTCCATTAAAGTGCTCGTCTTTTGAGCCAAACAACAGGCAGACTGATAACAGAACAATCAGGATCATTGTGGTTCTGAACGGAGCCTGTAGGATTCACATCGCTGTCAAAACACAAACTCCCGTGGTACGGCTGGGCATCGTCATTTAAGCTCCTCCCCTAAATAGAGCACGCCTCCTCATGGGCATCGTGAAAATGCCCCCCCCTCCCCCTCGGCAAAGACCTGGAAGCCTGGGAGCGTAGAGACAGACCCGCTGGTTTTCATCCGATCCTCTGGTTGTGTTCAGGAGCCGGACCGGATGGCGTGGAGGAGATCAAGAGGCATCATTTCTTCCACACCATCGACTGGAATGTCAGTTCCTCCGTCCAACACCCTCCCATCCCGCCTCCCTTCCTCTCTCACTAACCTTCTGTCTTTAGAAACTCTTCCGCAGAGAGATCTATCCGCCCTTCAAGCCGGCCGTGGGACGACCCGACGACACTTTCTATTTTGATCCAGAGTTCACAGCTAAGACGCCCAGAGGTAGCCCCCCCTCCCCTGCTCCTCCTGCACCTCCCTCCCTGCTGAAGCTCCTCCTCCTCCAACAAGTCCCGCTTCACCTCTCTGTGCTCCTCAGACTCTCCAGGGGTCCCTCCGAGTGCGAACGCTCACCAGCTCTTCAGGGGGTTCAGCTTCGTGGCCATCACAGAGGAGGAGACACAGCCGCTGCCTCACGCCATCGTACAGGTACGTGCACGCTCCGTGCACGCTCCACAGAACTGAGCTCCTGCAATGAGTTCAACCGTCAGAACACCGTCGACAAAATGTTTCACAGATCATGAATTCACATTTAGGGGGCTGCATGCTGGCATGGGGTTGGTGCTCTCGGGTCCTGGTTCAAATCCCAGCTGGGTTCTTTCTGCGTGGAGTTAGCATGTTCTCCTGGTGCACGCATTGGTTTTCTCCAGGCACTCCGGCTTCACCGGTTAACTGATAACCCTCCCTTGTCCCTGGCTGTGATTGTGTGTGTGTGAGATTGTGTGTGTGTGTGTGTGTGTGGTGTGTGTGTGTGAGCCCCTTGACCTTGAAAGGGATACAATTGGTCAAGAATCCTGACGGATGAATTGACTTTTTCTTTCAGCAACTTCACAGAAGCAACTCTCAGTTCTCTGATTCCTATGAGATCAAGGAGGACATCGGCGTTGGCTCATACTCCATCTGCAAGCGCTGCATCCACAAAGCCACTGGCATGGAGTACGCAGTCAAGGTAACCTCCACCACAGCACTAAACCTGAGGGGGGGACCATGGTGGGGTTGCAGGATTTCTTTTACAAAAGACATCAACAAATCAGACCTCAAAGTCCTGCTCCGTGATCGTCTGATCTAGTTTCAACGTGTCCCCAGTGGTCGTTTAATTATGATGCCGTTTTCTGATTCTCAACAATTTGAATAAAGAAATACTCAGAAAAGCCATTTGATGCGTAGCTTTCTTCATACATGTCTTCCATCACAAAAAAGCTGCAATCACGCTTCAAAACCACTGATTTCTTCAGAGTGGGGCTTTAAAGCCACAGTGTTGGTTCCTCTTTGGACGGCTTGCTAAATACAGACTGACCTGCCGGTGTGTCACGTGACCGGGCCTCAAAGAGGAAGCCAAGCATCGTTTAACACCAGAAAACTGTCGTTTCAGATCATCAACAAAGCCAAGCGAGACCCGACGGAGGAGGTGGAGATCCTGCTGAGATACGGGCAGCACCCCAACGTCATCACCCTGAAGGATGTGAGTCACAGTCGGCGCCGCCGGCTCCGTTGTTTCGGATGGAAAGGTTATCGCCTAAGAGACGTGAAGGGGCCGGCGGGAGCCACAGCAGGCCGGTGGGCCTGAATAGAGGCGTCTAAAGCTGTGTTCTCTGTAAAAGCAGCGGATGTTGGAGGAGTTCTGAATGCATGTGGCGTGTTGCTGCAGGTGTATGACGACGGCCGTTCCGTGTTCCTGGTGACAGAGCTGATGAAGGGCGGCGAGCTGCTGGACAAAATCCTGCGACAGAAGTTTTTCTCTGAGCGGGAAGCCAGTGCCGTCCTCTACACCATCACCAAGACCGTGGAGTACCTGCACGTCCAGGGGGTGCGTGTCCCGCCCATGAACCTGTGCTCCTTTGAAGGAAACCCGTTTTTGAACTTTAGCTGGTGGGAGCTGGCGCACCCCCCCCACCCCACTCCGCTTACACACATCTTTTTGCGTTCCCGTTTTTTATTTGGTCATTTTACACAAAACAATGCATGAATTTTCTAGACTCGTGTTACAGGGGGGGTCAAACTCAGTCCCACAGGGGGCCTCAATGCAAAACACACTTCAGGCTGAACAATTACTGGACACACTAAAGCTGAACTGTTAAACCTTTTAAACTGAACTTTTTGAACATAAATATGAATAAAACTAAACAGGAACATTAATCCAGAATAAATAAGTTAAACCTTAAATAACGTTCAATATTTTGCTCTCCATAAAAATATATTCTGTCAAAATGAAACAAATATGAAGATGCTGTAGAACAAAACAAACAAAGCCTGGAAATATTAATAGTTAGAAATGGCAAATTAAATGATTCTGTTTTCTTTGCTCTTTTATCATTTTTTAGAGCTGCATCATTTTTAACAATAAGTTTATTTTTTTGGTGACGTCCTGTGTGTGTCTTTGTGAAACGGATCAGAGGAATTTGTTATTTTTAAAACCTGTTATTCGAAGAATCCTTTTTAGGTCTTCTAAAACATTAAAAACTAAACAATAGAATTCATCACTGAGTTTTCTAAAAATATTTGGCATTTTCCTCATTTTGTGCGATTCCAACAGTACCTCAATACTTTGATAAACTGATGATCTATAGTTTAGTCATGATCTCATAAAGTGCAGCTGTTTTCCTGCATTACCTGCTGTCTTTTTGTCAAATACTGACACCAACGAAACCACAGGTGGACGTAAAAAATACATTTCTATGGAAAATGTCTACAATAGTTAATACAGAATGACATTAGCTGAGTCATCTAAAGGCAGCCATGATCTCCGTGCTCACCTGGCAGCCTTCGCCCCTCCCCTTTTCCTTCACACACCGTCCTGCGTCCTGCTGCAGAGGGCGCCAGTTCCCAGGTTTCAGGCCGTTCCAAACTGTCACAGGCCATTCAGGACATAAAATATCTATATGCTATTTCTACTGTAGAGGTCAGGACTGTAAAGGTTCCACCTGACTGACCCAAAACCCCATGATGTCATCGTCTGTCTCAAAGCAGACACATCTCCGTCACTTTGCACGTGTGGGTGTGGCTAAAGTGGTCGCTGACACCATTTACTTTAAAGTGAAGCAACGAGAATCTCTCCAACACACTGATCTGCTTCTGATGTGGAGATAAAAACCGTGTTTGCAGTAAACTTTTCACCTCATGAAGCCGTTTCAGGAGAAAAGCATCACTTATTTCTGCTTTTTTTCAAAGGCAGACATCAGCTTTATTTATGGTGTGTAGAACGGTCATTCTGACTGCTTCAGCTTTACCTGACGTTTATTTGTAATGTCCAAAATATAGCTTAAAAAGCATGAATCTGTGGGTTTCTATTAGCTTAGCCCATAGTTGTGTTTCTTTGCTTAATCAAGAAAAAGAAAGAAAAGCTAATTGAACTTGGAGAAATGTCATAACTGTGGATGTGAGACGCTGACATGTTACATTTCATTATAAAGTCTGCCTTATAAAACCATGCAGATCAGATGAGATCCAGCTCGCTCCTCCTGACTCTTCTTCTGTGGTGTTTGAAGGTGGTACACAGGGATCTGAAGCCCAGTAACATCCTCTATGTGGACGAGAGCGGCAACGCCGAGTCCATCAGGATCTGCGACTTTGGGTTCTCCAAGCAGCTGAGAGCGGAGAACGGCCTGCTCATGACGCCGTGTTACACCGCCAACTTTGTGGCACCAGAGGTACGGCGAGCTGCAGGTCCACATGTGGAGGTTTTCTCAGGAGAGGTCGAGAAAAGGGTCAGGCATCAGCACAGAGGGCCTGAATGCATCAGAGTCATTCCATTCAATTCAATGAATGTTTCTATCTGATTCCATCCCAAAAAGGTTTATTAGCGTTTAATTCAGAGCATACACACCTGCTTTACCCTTCACTAAGACGGGACCTGCTTTAATAATATACTTCAATCTTATATGAAACACAATCAGAAAAACATTTGATTTCTATCAAACAGAAACAAAACTTTAGAAATAGTTTCTCTACTTTTTATTGAAGCTTTTGTGTTTATTTGAACAAAGTCAGTGTCATTTGCTTCTTTTGCATCAGTAACATCTGTAATGTATGAGTGTAGTTGTCATGCATTAGGAGCGCCACCTGGAGCCGCAAAAAGGAAGCACCTCACAGGCCTCGTCTCAAACGCTCCATGCACATGAAGAAAGTCAAATGCAGAAGCAATGAGACAAATACAGAAACAGCAGGCTAAGGTGGTCTTTGGTTATTTAAACAATTAACATTAAGGAGGAATTTTCAAAGATATGAAAAAGCTACAAAAGATTTGGCTGTTTAGAGAACAAATTTTAGAAATTAATGATTTGCTGGTTTGTTATTTAAATCCACGGATTCAACAGTAGCTTTATTCTGTTTTCTGAAAGTCATTTAAAAACCTTTTTTTTAGCAGTTTGTAGAAATGATTATGTAAAAATGTTCTGAACAAAGATCAGCTTTATTACAATAATGGCTTTATTTCCTGTTATCATTAGAATCTCAGATTGCTCAAAACTGTATTTAAGGAGGATTTCTTCAGTGTTTCATTATTGACTTTAATACTTTTGGTTTTTTGGGTCAAATTTAACATTTTTAGTTCCTGTGCTTTCATTTTAGTAATTGGTTTATTTTGTTTTTTTGGTTTACTGAATATTTTTGTAAAATAGTACTTGCTGTGAACAGAAGTTCAACAATAATAGACCAGAGTTCCAGCAGCTGTTAAAGGGCTACAGATGATCTCTAGCGACCCCTTGTGGATGATTTGGAACAGAAAGGATGCTGCAGAATCATCACCGCTGAGTTTTGGATGTGTTTCTGCTGCCTGATCAGTGTGTGACCTTTCATCAAGATTTGATAGATTCTTGAATTTTAGTTTTGGTTTGAATCTGCTATTACTGTGTGGCTGTGATGTCAGCGGTCTCACGGACCAAAGTTGTTGCAGCAACATCTGCTCAGAGTTGTGTGTTTGTGGCAGGTTTTGAAGAAGCAGGGGTACGACGCCGCCTGTGACATCTGGAGCCTGGGAGTGCTGCTCTACACCATGCTGACAGGGTGGGTGTAGCTCCGTTCATTCCCATCTGAAGATCCTTGCTGCTGGAACAGACGGTGTCGTTACTAATGCCCACATCTATTCAAGTCAGGATCAGAAAGTTAAACCAATTGGGTTGTTGCCTTTTTCAAATAGAGTTTCACACGAAGGATTTAACGGGTTAACTCTGCAATAAGCCCTTGTGCATCTGGAGATCCCTCAACGAACGGTGTGGATCCTCACTTTTCAAGCAGTTTTCCCATGGATAACAGTTTCACTGCAGAATTCCTCAGAGGAATCTGCTGCAGAATGACCATGTCCTTAAAAATACTCGTCTAAACAGAAGCTAACGCAGAGATGAGTGCAAATGTTCCAAAAAAATGGGCTGATTGAACCAAAGACCCAGCCCAACCTGAAACCCTTCCATCTGGTTCCTCAGAAGCTGAACTCTGTTTGTCCTCAGTGGATTTGATCTGAACTGCCTGCATGTCATGTGTCTGCAGCTTTACTCCGTTTGCCAACGGCCCGGAGGACACACCAGAGGAGATCCTGGCCCGGATTGGCAGCGGGAACTTCTCGCTCACTGGAGGCAACTGGAACACCGTCTCTGCTGAGGCAAAGGTCCCAACCCAAGTTCAGAACATGGCAGAACTTTTCATCCAGAGTAAAACCCAGTTTGTGTTTAAAGCAGGAGTTTGTGTGACCTCTGACCCCGCAGGATCTTGTGTCCAAAATGCTGCATGTCGACCCTCACAAGCGTCTGACTGCAGGTCAGGTCCTCAGACACCCTTGGGTGATGCACAGAGACCAGCTGCCCAAGTACACCCTCAACAGACAGGACACGCCACTGCTCGTCAAGGTATCCCTCCACCGAATCCATCCAGCTCTACCTTCTGAGTGATTCTAGAAGCTAAGGATCATTGTTATTCAAGCTTAGAGAACATTTCCAACAGAATCTGAGAGCAAAACTCCTGCAGATTCAAATGCTGTCGAGGTGACCACTCTGGGTGAAACTCGGTGAGCAGCAGCTAAACATTTGGATCTAGAGTTGGGCTAAATGTTTGGATCTAGAAATGGACTAAATGTTTGGATCTAGAGTTGGGCCAAAGGTTTATGATCTATAGTTGGGCCAAAGGTTTATGATCTAGAGTTGGGCCAAAGGTTTGGATCTATAGTTGGGCCAAAGGTTTGGATCTAGAGTTGGGGCAAAGGTTTGGATCTAGAGTTTGGCCAAAGGTTTGGATCTAGAGTTGGGCCAAAGGTTTATGATCTAGAGTTGGGCCAAATGTTTGGATCTAGAGTTGGGCCAAAGGTATGGGTCTAGAGTTGGGCCAAAGGTTTGGATCTGGAGTTGGGCCAAAGGTTTGGATCTAGACTTGGCCAAAGGTTTATGATCAATAGTTGGGCCAAAGGTTTATGATCTAGAGTTGGGCCAAAGGTTTGAATCTAGAATTGGGCTAAAGGTTTGGATCTAGAGTTGGGCCAAAGGTTTGGATCTAGAGTTGGCCAAAGGTTTATGATCAATAGTTGGGCCAAAGGTTTGGATCAAGAGTTGGCCAAAGGTTTATGATCAATAGTTGGGCCAAAGGTTTGGATCTATAGTTGGGCCAAAGGTTTGGATCTATAGTTGGGCCAAAGGTTTGGATCTAGAGTTTGGCCAAAGGTTCGGATCTAGAGTTTGGCCAAAGGTTCGGATCTAGAGTTGGGCCAAAGGTTCGGATCTAGAGTTTGGCCAAAGGTATGGATCTATAGTTTGGCCAAAGGTATGGATCTATAGTTGGGCCAAAGGTTTGGATCTAGAGTTTGGCCAAAGGTATGGATTTAGAGTTGGGCCAAAAGGTTTATGATCTAGAGTTGGGCCAAATGTTTGGATCACGAGTTGGCCAAAGGTTTATGATCAATAGTTGGGCCAAAGGTTTGGATCTAGAGTTTGGCCAAAGGTATGGATTTAGAGTTGGGCCAAAGGTTTGGATCTAGAGGTGGGCCAAAGGTTTATGATCTAGAGTTGGGCCAAAGGTTTATGATCTAGAGTTGGGCCAAAGGTTTGAATCTAGAGTTGGCCAAAGGTTTATGATCAATAGTCGGGCCAAAGGTTTATGATCTAGAGTTGGGCCAAAGGTTTGAATCTAGAGTTGGCCAAAGGTTTGGATCTAGAGGTGGGCCAAAGGTTTGGATCTAGAGTTTGGCCAAAGGTATGGATTTTAATAGTTGGGCCAAAGGTTTATGATCTAGAGTTGGGCCAAATGTTTGGATCAAGAGTTGGGCCAAAGGTATGGATCTAGAGTTGGGCCAAAGGTTTGGATCTGGAGTTTGGCCAAAGGTTCGGATCTAGAGTTGGCCAAAGGTTTATGATCCATAGTTGGGCCAAAGGTTTGGATCTAGAGTTGGGCCAAAGGTTTGGATCTAGAGTTGGCCAAAGGTTTATGATCAATAGTTGGGCCAAAGGTTTGGATCTAGAGGTGGGCCAAAGTTTTTGATCTAGAGGTGGGCCAAAGGTTTGGATCTAGAGGTGGGCCAAACGTTGGGATCTAGGCCACCTAACCAGCGTGTTCTAAGTCAAACTTATCTGAACTACTTAAAGACAATTAAAGTGTTTTCACTTGTATGGGTGGTAATCACTTCAGAGCTCTTCCTCGTTGCTGAAGTCAGAGCGATTTGCTGCAGAAGGCTCTTCGTTTTCTCAGATGGAAAAAGCCTTTAGCTTGTTGTTGTTTTATGTGACACAGAACAGGCATGTTTCTGTGACTTAAATCTGTGGAGTCTTGGTGACTAGAGTTCCTGCTGACTTTCTCTGTTTTTGCTGGAAAAACCTCCTGGTTCATTTAGAGATCCAAAATCGGTCAGACATGCGGTTTGGGTTTGATAAGGTTTGGGGGTAACGGCTTGTCTCCCCCAGGCGGCGATGGCGGCGACCTACTCGGCCCTGAGCAGGAATGTCCCCCCAGTTCTGGAGCCGGTGGGCTGCTCTAGCCTGGCCCGACGGAGGGGAGCGAAGAAGATCACCTCCACTGCTCTGTGACGTCCTTTCAGCTCAACTCTGACCTCGACCCAATCACCGCCAGACCTCAGCCCACCCCCACCCTCCCAGTCCGACGGGACAGACTACTGATGGAGCGAGTGGCGGCCAAAGCCCAACAGGAGCACAGAGGTCCCACCCCCACGCCCTGCACCTTAACTGCTTCCTTTGAATGGATCTCCTCTGCTGTCTCACTGTAGAGCCTAAGCTTTAGCCCCGCCCACCCACAGCTGCATTTTCCCCGCGGCGTTTCTCCCTCAGACAATCAGCACAGAGGGGAGGCTGTGCGCGCGCACGTCAGGAAAAACAAGCACTGTAATTATTTATGCGGGTCGAGTCGTCAGAACAAGTTTTGATTTTCGGAGCGGAAGTGGATGTTCACCCCGCAGGCGGAGGCGGCGTTCTCAGAAGCCACGCCTCCTTTGAGAACCACAGGCTCTCTGGTTCCAGTGTCAACTTTCAAAGGAAGAAATCAAAGACGGGAATCCTCCCTTTTTAACTGACGCCTTTGTCCAGCTAGCTCTGCAAATATTCCGAAAATCCTTCACTGCGATGTAACAGTGCCCCCTGGTGGCCAAGAATAACATTATTCTCTCTATTCTTTTTCTCTGCCTCAGTCATCTGTCAGGCTTTACTCTTTTATATTTAACTTTATTATTTGATTGTAAAATCTCACACTGGAGAGACAAAAAGACCTTCAAATCCTTAAATATTAAATCCGAGCACTTTAATGATTTATCAATATTTTTTTCTAAAGAACCAAAATTAAACTTAACTTAGCTCTAAAGTTAAGGCTGTAATTTTTAAATAAAATTGTGCTTTTATTTTTTAAAGTCACTCATTTTCCACGATTAAGCTTTACTTTCATCTTCATCATTCAGTGTTGGGCATGATCAATATACAATAGGATTGAACTTTGCCTGCAGAAACACCCAGTGTGTTTTTAAATCTTTCAGACAGAAGTTTGAAAATGAACATTTTTATCTTTTTATTTTATTTTGTTTTCTGACATATTTGTTTTCACGGTTTTGTTCTGTTAGTTCAGAAAAAATAACAAAAGCAGCGGATCAGATGTAGAGTTCAGGAACTCCAAACAAGTCAAACATCCGGAGAAAGGAACGTGGCTGTGGTTTGGTCTGACTGTGGCGTGAGGCGTGTGGCGTGAGCGCGCAGCATCACTGTGAACGGAGAAGCACAACAACAGCCTGACGCTCCAGGAAACATCTGGAAAGACTTTGGTTTTTGTGATCAATCTTTCAACTGAGAAAAATTCTGCCTTTTGCTCAGGAATCAAACGGTCTCTCTGCTGAGAAACATTCATGGAAATTTCTTTTTTTTTTAGCCACATTCAAGTCACAGAAACCAAAAGCAAACGCGCTCGCAGGTAATGAGACGACAGAGTCACCTTTTATGCTGAAATGAAAACTAAAGTCAGATTGAAAACACGCTGTAAGATTCAGCCTCGTGAGAGTGTCCACTGATCAAAACCAGGAGTGCCATCGCAGCAGCAGAGGTTGATCTGACCTCTGACCTCCACCAGGGGGCGCTCACCGCCGCTCAAACAGGACGGGTCACAGCCACAAATAAGATTTAGCTTTCTAAAGTTTACAAGAACAACTATGAGATTAAGGGTGAAACTTTTGAGATCAAAGACTAAGATATGAAACAATAATGTCACAGAAAAACATCTATTCTGACATGCTGGTGTGTTTTTTTTAATAAAATTAAAGGTTAGCCAGGGACAGAATGAGATTTTATTGAAATAATAAAAATAAAAAATGGACAGAAACTGAAATAAGCACATCTGACATGATAAAAGCTTCAAAACTAAATGTAAGATCCACTTCCTTAAGACGTTTGCCTCATAAGTCATATATTTAGATTATCAAACTTATGAAATATGAAGAGGTTAAAGATTTTAAAGAGGAATATTTCCTAACTTTGTCTCAGCAGTTTGACCTTTGACCTCTGTCATTCTTTCATCAGACCATCATGTTGTCGTCTTTCTTCTTTTGTTCTGGATCCTGTAGTTTTTAATTATTTGACATTAAAGAGTCCATAAGAATATGGACTATGTATCTATGAAGATCTTTGGGCTCTGGGTGTTTCTTGCAGAGTTCTTCCTCTCTGAATGTCGGCCTAAAGGGATCAGATGCAGATTTTCTGTGTTTGTGCACGATTGTTACGTGTGCAAGTGTTGATCTGAGCTTCCTCCAGGACAAAGAACGATTTGTTTCCTTTCTTTTCTGTAATCATGAGCAGGGGAAAAGCCCCCGTCTGTCCTCCTCTTCCTCCTCCGTCCCTCAGAGACGTATGAAGCCAAGCCGGCTCTCTGTTTTATACCTGCAGTGAGAGTTGATCTTTCTATTAAAGCAATAATCAGCTGAGACGAGTTTCTGCCTTCATGTGTGCAGCGTCTGCCGTGTTTGTGACTCGGGCTGTAAATCCATCCGGAGAGCAGCTTCAGCAGCGGAGTCCGTTTGAAAACTGAAAATAATCAACAGGAAAAATGTACAAGAGACTTGATAGTCAATGAAATACTTTACTTTGAATCTCTGCCCCTGAAGACTCAAAACCCAACATGATGAGCATGAAGAAGAACCAGAGGAAGCTGTGAAGAGTTCCTCTGTTTACTCAAAAATGGACGGGTTTAATCATTTGGCTTGTTCATTTACAATTGTTACAATTGTTCAGTTTACATGGTACGCTCCAGCTAAAAGGAACATTTTCATCTCTAAAAAATAATCTGTTTTTCTGCAACATTTAGCAGCTGCAGGTTTTTTAGATGGACACGGTAAACTAGCACAGTCTGATTTCAAAGTAAAAGGTCCATCTGTCCATCCAACCATCCGTCCGTCTTTCCATCCGTCCGTCTTTCCATCCGTCCGTCTGTCCAACCATCCGTCCGTCTGTCCATCCAACCATCCGTCTGTCTGTCCATCCAACCATCCGTCTGTCTGTCCATCCATCCAACCATCCGTCTGTCCATCCGTCCGTCTGTCCATCCGTCCGTCTGTCCATCCGTCCGTCCAGGGCCTTGTAACTGTTTGGTGAGAGTGCTAACCACTGCACCGTCATGAAGGGAAAGGAAAGAAAGAAACTGCTTCCCGGTTAACCGTGCTGCCCTTGAATGCACCATGCCAAAGGCGCCTCCCTTTCTTGGCAGCATTTTAAAGGAGCATCTTCATCCGAGGATCTAAAGATCAGTTTCTGAATGTGACGCCTTCATGTTTGCTGCAGCACCTAAATAAAAGTTGCAGATTCTATTCATCACAAGCTCAGACATCTGAGATGTTCTCCTGGGTCTCTTAGAAATGGACAAGCGTCTAGCAGTCGTACAGGGTCAGAGGTCAGAATCGGTACTGAGCCGAGGTTTCTCTCCATCCTCCTCACCATTTTCCTTCCAGCGCAGAGTTTGGGTTGCAGGTTGAAGCTCACTCGGTCACTTGGAAGGTCTGACAGCAGCAAAGACGTGTGGAGACACGTCTGAACTGTTGGAATAATAAATATAAGTTATCTCATATTTGATTTGTTTGCAGAAGTGTCTGTGTCCAAATCTGTCTCACAGGGAGGTGGAGGCGACACCCTTGGGAAAAGGCGATTATCTTTTTGTTTCTCTCAGCATTCTCCTGGGAACCTGCGTTAGCTGTGTCTGGAATAAAACGAAGGACGTTCTGTGTTCGTTTATCCGTGTGAAAAGGCTTTGCAGGTCGGAAGATGATGTGGGGGGGCTGCAGAAGATGGAGATGTTGTAATTAATGTTTTCTAATCCTGCTGCAGCGGTGCCTTCTGGTTCCCCTCCTTAGAGCTCAGCGCGTGTGTAAATTAGGGAAACCCGACAAAGTTAATAGAGATTGTTACTGGGCATTATCCTCTGTTTGCTCTCCTCGTAAAAAGTTACCTTGGTCTGTTTGTCTTTCTTTCCTTGTTGAATAGTTAAAAGGTTGCAGGTTGTTTTAACCCAACATGAACTCTGCAGAGGTGGCAGAGATCTAGACTTCTGTGTGACGACCGGTTCAGTCCACTCACACCATGTAGCCGTGCATCTCCTCTGTCCTCAGTGTGAATGTCCTCCAGTTCTTCCTCTGGACTGGAATGCTCCACATCATGGAGCCTGTAGGGGTGCCGCCATCCGCCCCCACCGCCTGCATCTGCTCCATCCTGCCTGCAGAACCACGGCAGTCTCTAAACTCATGTCTGCATTTACTGAAAGCTGCTGTTTGGAGTTTGGCTTTGATTGAGTTTGTTTCTTCAGATGCACTTTTGTTTGGACTCGACCACAAACGTGTCGGTGACGGTTCTACTGCAGGCGTGTTCTTGGCAGCAGTGAAATGAGCTTCAACCCTCCCTCTGCTGGAAGAGCCGCTGACACACCTGACCGTTAGCCCGCCCGGTCCCAGGCCGGATATTTTCCCCGTTGACAATCACTCACATGCAAAAGTTTATTTATGTTGCTCCTATATCTGATGAAAAGTTCTAACCATGTTGTGGAATATGTGATTTTCAGTTCTAGATAGCTAAAAGAAATTAGTATTGCAATGAATTATAAAAAACAGGTCATTAAACATTATAATGGTAAGAACCAAATAAAGGTTAATCTAGCTAAGGAACAGATTTATCAAGGATGCAAACTAATAAAGTTAAATACTTTGGAATGATTTGCCAACAAAAAAAAAACGGTATTTTAATAGTTACTTCCTGTGTTTGTTTGCTCTCAATTATGTGCATCTACTATGAAATTAGGTTTATTTTTTTTGTTTTTAGGAATGATTGTGTTTTTAAGTGTGGGCAGCCGGCCACATCTGTCCGTCCGTCACAGATTTCATCCAGTAAAACATTTTTTAACTAAATTTAACGCTGACATAAACACCAGCTGCACTTTCTGCCAGAAACAACCTGAAACCTGCTCTCATTTATTCTGGTCTTGTGAATTCACACACAAATTCTGGAAAAACATTCACAAATTTATCACCGACTCTATTATTGCTGATATACAACTTTACTATAAAAACGTACTATTTGGTTTCCATAGTTTTGATCTCAAAGACTGTGATGCTTTCTTTTGTATAAACATGTTGTTATGTATGGCTAAATCTCATGTTTACAAAAGCAAATTTTCCAATAAAAAAACTGATTTCTTTGTGTTCAAACTAGAACTGCAGCAAAATTTAAACCTAATTTTAGCTTCAAAAAATACAAAAGCTCAAAAAACAATTAACATTTGTAAATCTTTTGGACTACTGACATAATTTTACTCTGGCATTTTCTCATTTTTTATTGTTATTTTATCTTTTGTGATTGTTGGTAATAATTAGAATCTTTCTAAGTATGTAACACGTTTAGTCTGTATTCAGAATTGTAATGTACATTATAGAAGCATAAATGTTGCATTTTTTTTGTTCTGTATGTTGCAATTGTTCAATAAAAAAAAAACAATAAAAAAAAAAGAGAGGAGACATGCCCGCTTGGGAAGCCTGGCCACCGGAAACTTTAATGAAAAATGCATAGTTGCAGGACTTGTTACAAAAAAAAACATTACAAAGAATTTTAAAAATAATTTCTAAACATTTGTAATTTAAATTATTTAGAAAAGACCAACAATAAGTCAATAATCATAATAATAATAATAAATCAATAGTAAGTCACTAAATAATAATAAATCAATAATAAGTCAATAAAAAATAATAAATACATAAGTCAACAAATAATAATAAATCAATAAGTCAATAAATAATAAAAAACCAATAATATATCAATACATAATAATAAGTCAACAATAAATTAATAATAAGTCAACAAAAAGTCCAAAAGTCAACAATAGATTTACCCATAGGAAAAAATAAAAACAATAGATTTATACTGATTCATGTCAGTGATCAATTTGTGTAACACAGATGTTATGGTGTCGGGTTTCTAGCTAACAGTCTGGCCTCTCATCTAAATGTGTTTCCACCAAATGTGTTGAACAGCCAGACTGTAGTTGGTACCACAGTGATCCATCTGGGTTTGATCTTTTGATAGCTAAGGTCCACTTTCTCCTTAAGTCTGAATCCATTGGAAACCTGCAAGAAAAGTTCAGTCACTGAGTCAGAAATGTATAAATCTATATTACTATAATAGCCTAGTATACTGTATATATGATTAACACAATAAAGTTTACATTTATTTCGACAGTGAATTATCCGTACATCATGCAGCATCATGTCAACATGTGTTCTATTAATGAAGCCCCTGCAGCATTAAAGAAGAAAATTAAAATACTTACCTGTGAAATGTTCTGCCTTCCTCCTTCATGGACTCATTTCTCTGATTTTGGCTGTTGAAACCCAAACAATGAACTGGCATTTTGCAAAAAATGTGTTCACATGCACTGCAGTAGTAACTTGACCTCACCAAGATGGCGGTGCTCTCCTCCCATAAGGAATCACGTGATGTCTCCTCTAGTGATAGAACTCATTGGTTTCTTCCACAGCGATCAGACCTGTGCGCGGGGCTGCAGCGAAGACTCTGTCTGCGAACAAACTTTTCTGGACCGGTAAGTCCAATAAAGTGGAGCTAAACTGGTAACATTTGTCTTTGACCTGCTTCCCCAATCTTTCTATCCGTGCAGAACAACAAAGGACATTTTCCGGACGAAAATTTTCGCTTCACGAAAACCACTCGACATCTATAGAAGGTAATTTGTCTAGTTGATTTTAATGTTTGCTTCGCTCATTTCCAGCAATGTCAGTACAAAATAACAGTTAGCAGCGACCTTTTTATCGCAATTTATGAAAAACTCGCGCCGTGATTTATGGGAAAAAGTTTTTAGGGCTCTCAAGCTCTTCGTTCGTAATTCAGTTATTATCTATGATTTTCATGGAAGAGCAGGTCGCAATGACTTTTAAAAATTATTTTTATGAATCAACAATAGTTCACTTTGATTTGATCATCGGTTTACTCCAATTATTTAGATTTTTCTGAAGTTACAACAACAACCTCAGAAGCATCTCGATCTGCCACCTTCAAATTCATCAGATGTCATTTGTTCTGTGCTTTCAGGTTTTGACCCCATGGCTCCCAAGAAGGCTGCCCTGAAGCCTGGGTGGGCAGTTAAAGTTATGGCTGAGAACTGTGGCAGCCTCCCAGATGCCCCACCCCTGAGGAATGGCCATGTTCTCCACATTTACTCCCAGCATCAGCGATCCGTTACTGTCACCACTCAACAACTATCCAGTATCTGCGATGTGAAACCAGCGCAGGTTCACAATCTGCTGCAGCGCACAATCCGAAAATACGCACATTTGAGTCGTGAAAGTGACAGGCGGCGTTTCCTGGGTGTGTGTAACCAAGACTTTTCTTTTCACGCCGTGGTTCCGCCTTCACCTCAGGAGGCCCCATCGGCTTCATTTGATGAGTCTCACCTGTCGGAGCCGTCTACGTCTCAGGTAGAGGAGGTCTCACCTCCAGCCGCCCAGACTTTATCGCCTCCAACCGTTTCTGAGGGAGAACCGAGCACTAGCTCCACTCCGTCATCTGCTGTGTGGGTGAGAACCTCACAGAGAACGCCCTTAACTCCCCAACAGATGATAACCAGACTTTCCTCTTTAATCAGGTCCTTCTTTGTCCTGAAGAAAAGATGTCAGGCTTCTGTGAGGGCGCAACTAAAGTCAGTCAGCGTGCAACGGCTGAAACGCCTCAATCAGGACATGAAATGTAAAAAGAAAATATTTGCCAGGAAGAAGGCTATGAGAAAAGAGATCAAAGGCAAACCTGACATGGAACGATTGGATGAGATGAGGAAAAAGTTGTCTTATTTGAAGAAAAAGCTCATGCAGTTAAAGGAACACCATCAAAGCAAACGGGGTGATCCAACCTCCGCTCATGCTGAAAGTGATTCCCAGGGTCTCACTGCAGCGACAACTGTTCAACTACTGCAGCGTCAACGAATCAGGGAGTTAGAAAAGGAGAATGCTGCTCTGCAGCAGAAATGACAGAAATGACAAACGGACACGTCTGCTTCAGAGACGAGCACCAAGGGCAGGTTTGACAGCAGATGCTGTTGCTCATCGTTCAGCTGTGGAGGAAGGCTCACAGAGTTTGTTACTTTTTGTTACTTTTTTTAAAACTAAACTAAACTAAACTAAACTGATCTGGTTTGTCTCTTATTTTCAGGTTGCTGAGTTTTTGTTTAGCAGCAACAATCTCACATTGTGTTTTGATTTTACGATCCAGGAGCGGCTTCATGTCAATTTCTCACATCAGTTAGGGGGGTGGGAGGAGTGAAAGAAGTGGGGGTTGTGTGGGTACGGGGAGGGAGGGGGGGCTATTTTTGAAATGTAAATTTTTTTGTGCTTCTTTATTTTAATGTTCATGCATCTTTTTATATTATTTGTTTTGTTTGAATGTAAAAAAAGTTCTTTATAAATAAAGTTTTGAGTTTGAATGAATAGTGCCAGTGATTGTTTTGATGCCCTTTGACCTCCTGCCTGGGGGCACTGCTAAAGATTACCTGCTCCATACTTAAGAGTCACTAAGTCCAGATTTTGACAGATGTTTACGGCAGAATATTTGACTGTTATTAAAAAACACGTGACGGATGGCGTTGCAGTCGATCATTCCACTGTCCATCAGTTAGTATTAATGTAGTATTAATTTTGTTGGTCAGGTTATAGTGTTCTTGCAGTCAAAAACTTTAACTTTAATGATCCCGAAGGACATGTTAAGTAGCCAGCCGCCCACACTTACAAAACACAATCATTCCTAAAACAAATACAAACACAATAAATAGATAAAAAGGCTAATTTGAACAATCACTTGTCAAGTTTCCCAGAATTTCAGTCTAATCAAAAAATAAAGTAAAAGCTCTCAAGTGTCATTGTTGTGCAGTCAAAAGAATTTCTAAGTCTGTCGGTGCTGCAGCGTTGGGACAGACGTCTGCTGCTGAAGCTGCTCTTCCTCTCACTGAAGGCCTCGTGCAGAGGGCGTGGCCTCATGCAGAGGGCGTGACCTCGTGCAGAGGGCGTGGCCTCGTGCAGAGGGCGTGTCACATTGACCATGATTGCCTGAAGTCTGGACAGTGTCGGTTGTTGGGCCAGCTTCAGTCCCACCACAGAGCTGGCCCTCCTGGTGGTCTTGTTTAATTGGGTCAGGTTTCTCTTGCTTGTGCCGCAGCATCACACCTCAGCGTACAGCAGAGCACCTTCAGTGACGGATGGAACAGACTGAGGAGCTTGGTGGAGATGTTGAAAGATGCCCGCCTTCGCAGGAAGTACATCCTGGTTTGTCATGTTTTACTGAGCAGGGTGGTGTTCTGGTTCCAGTCCAGTTTCTTGTCCAGCACCACTCCCAGGTAATTAGAAGACGTGACCGTCTCCACCAGGTCACCGTCTATGCATGTTGGCTGGGAGAAGGGGGGTTGTCTTCTGAAGTCCAGTATGAGTTTTTTGGTTTTTCTGATGTCTAGCTGTAGCTGGTTCTGCTTGGACCAAAAACCCAAATCCTGCACCAGCTGCCTGTACTTCACCTCCTTGTCTTCCTTAATATTTCGGTCAACAATTTCTGGTACAAAGACGGTAAAGGTGACCCTAGGGCCGCCCCTGCCCTGGGGGATTTGTTTTGCTTTATTTTGATACATTCAGATATTTTTTTAAATGCGTCAAGGCCTGGAAGTTTTTTTGTTTTTTTTTCCATTTGAGGATGATTTTTTATTTGAACTTTAAACATACACATAATAACAACACACAAAAGAGAGAGAGAAAAAATAAAATAAAAAAATAAAACAAAATATATAGAATTGTAGTTTACAATATTGAAATACAGCATGTGATCTTCAATGAAAATACAGTTTTATTGCATTTTTGTTTTTCATCAATGTCAGAGATTTAAAATTTAAACTGATTTCTTTAAGAAATGTATTGAATAGTGGTTTGGTTTTTAAGAATCTGCATTGTGAATGAAAAATTTCCCAGATATTAATAAGGTATTGAATGTCAAATCAAATATATTATCACAAAAAAGTACTCCAAATAATATAATGTGCTTTTGTAATTGAATAGAAATAGGAAAGGGAAACTTTGAAGAGCACCAAGAAGGCCTGGAAGTTACCATTGTCTTTGTCTCTGTAACAATCACCCATTTCAATAAAGCAAAGACATTTTGAATGCCATCCTTCGCGCATGCGCACACCAGTGTTAAGACTGCGCTAACCGCCTAGCTTCTGGGTTCTGCTCTGCGCTTTTGTTGAAAGTATTTTAAACAAACTCCGTGTTACGTCAAGAGTTCCTAAGCAGCTGGGTTGTCGAGACCGAGGCGTAAAAGAATATGCCCAAAAATAAAGGTAAGAGGCGGAGGAATATGTGAGGCGGTGTGCTGCGATCCGGTGGGTTAGCCCGCTGAGGAAAACGTGACACGGCTGGCTACTATTGCGGCTCTGCCTGGGGCGTCCGAAAGTGGCTTTACGCCACAGCCGGAGACGTTGACGGGAAAACCAGAGGTCGGGGGCGTTTTACCCCAATAGAGTATCAGGACGGGTTCATTATAAATGATCTGTTCCACGATATTTAAGCTAATTTGTCCATTACTTGTAGCCGACTAAGCTAACTAAGTGGCTACATCATCATGATCTAAACCTCGCCCAGCGAGATAAGAGAATTTGACTTCATCTAGTGACGCATTAACACATTTTATTTTTTGTCGTCTAATCAGAGTCGGTGACATCATTTTAAAACACGATAGTGTGTGATGTTAATTCTCTGTCATGTTTCCGGTCTCTAGGAGTAGCATCGTTGATTTGTTTCCTCCTAGCGCTCAGATTTGGCCCCAAAAACACCTTAAAAGAAGATGGATGTTTACGATTTATTTTATTCTGTGGCTTTTGGGAGTTTACTGTCATATTTGCATGTTTCCACATTAAACAACAGCTTTTTGTGTTTAATAAAAGACTTGCTTTGGCTAATAAGAAACGCGGTTATGAAGGTGACTGTTAATAACATGGAAGAATTTTAACAAACAATAATTGGTAAATAGTTGTTTCTTCTACTGCAAATTGCTGATGACAGATTCTAATACGCCGAGTCATTGAGTTACGTAAAATATGTAGGAAAAAATGTCAGATATGACAGCAAACTCCCACCAGCTCCAGAGTAAAGTTTATGGTAAACATCCACCGTCTCATTACGCTTTTTGGGTCAAAATATGACAAAACAAAACGATGCCAGCAGCAGGGCAAATAAGCCATAGTTATTAGGCTGATGCTGTCCAAGTAAAACAGTTTATATAAAACTCAGCTTTATATTGTTTTATTTATTCCTTGTTAGATTCTGCATGTATTCTCCTGTTTTGCTACGTAGAACAGTGTTAATAGGAAAATTTTAAAACAGGAACTTGATGATGATGATGATGAATTCTCCACACAGGTAAGGGAGGAAAAAACCGGCGACGTGGAAAGAACGAGAATGAGTCTGAAAAGAGAGAGCTGGTGTTCAAGGAGGACGGACAGGGTGAGTTCTGGTTCGGTTCCGTCTGCGCAGCCGCTGGAAGTCCGACTGACGGTTATGGTTTTCAAAGGATTTGTCAGATTGGTGTCGGCATCCTAAACAATAGTCATTCTGAACAGCCGTGTCCAGGATGTGTCTGCTGTGTGAACGTCTCCTCCTCAGCATATTTAAAATTTGTGTTTGTTTTCATTAAAAAACAGATTTATTTTTTTAGTGACATGACTTTTAGGAAACCTGGTGGTTACTCAAAAAAGCAAATATGAACCAAGGTACTGTAGTTTTTTGCTCCGTGTTAGTTTGTCCTGCTACAATTTTTATATTTATTAAAGTTGACTACTATTATGATAATCTATTTTTAGAATAGTGTATTTTCTGACTTATTCTTCTATATAGTTTGGTTAAAATGAACAATCAGAAACATTTATGTTCCTAAAACTGTCAGGTTTACTGTAAAAATATTCAAACCTATATTTTTGTCTATATTTTATCTCAGAAGAGTCTTTTTTTCTGTTCTAACCACCAGCTTTAGCTTTAGAACCAAAAGCAGAACTTTTCTTTTTCTTTCTTCTTCTTGAACCTTCTCTCTCGGCTTGTGAGTCGTCACTTCAAGCTTTGGTCATGTTTTTCACACGCGTGACCGTCTTACTGTGTGAACGTCTTCTGATGTTGCTACTAAAGCTGGTGCTGCGTGAAAGCAGGCTTTAGCGAAATGGCTTCATGGGACCGGTTGGTGTGTGTGTGTGTGTGTGAGGCCTTTTCTCTGACCCGCTCTCCCCTTGTCGTCTCCCAGAGTACGCTCAGGTGATTAAGATGTTGGGGAACGGACGCCTGGAAGCCATGTGCTTCGATGGCACCAAGCGCCTTTGCCACATCAGAGGAAAACTCCGGAAAAAGGTAGGAAGGATGTCTCTGTTTCCACGCCAACAAACGCTGGAGCCTTCCAGATACAGCGCGGTGCCGGGTCTTTCTCCACCAGCTGTATGGCTGCATGGACTCAGGTGGGGAGGGGGGGGGGTCACAGGGGGCAGCGGACTCGGCGTGACCCCGGCGGATGCCCTTTGTTTCCCTGCAGGTTTGGATCAACACGTCAGACATCATCCTGGTTGGGTTGAGGGATTACCAGGTGAGCCGACCACTGATTCAATGTTGAGCAAGTAACTTCCAAACAGATTACTTGTTATCCAAATGTAATCCCTTATGTACCTCTGTCAGAGCTGTAATGTATTACTAAACTCCATTATCACATTGAAGTTACTGTCCAAGTCAAACGTTTAGAAGTGGAACATCGAATAGTGTGATATAAACATGAGGAATGTGCAACTATGACTAATAATAATAATGTTTATGATCATTTAAGGACCGTCAGCTCTACTCCGTTTAGTCTGTCATAAGTAAACACGGGCTATCAGAGGCAAACGGAGGCCGGTTGAATAAAAGAATCACGCTGCCTAAAAATGACCCCAGAGAGCTTCAACAGCAGCTGGAGGCTGCGTGGAAAAAGGAAAATAAGGAATTAGAAAATGACATTTAAAGTCTTTCGGTCTGGCAGAAAATGGATTATGGATTTCTGTTTAAATGAATTAACTCCGGAAAACCTTTGCTATAAAAAGTCACAACATCACTTTTGCCGGGTAATTTTTACCCGGTATAATATACCCAACAAAAGTCCTCTTCACTAAAAAATAGATCAGAACAGGACAACCCATGATAAATTAGGTTTTTTTCTTTTTTAGTTTCAGCTGTGGCATGTGTGACAAAATGAAAAACATAGGAAGTTCCTAAAAGCATGCTCAAAAACTACTGAAAATTTAGGAATTTGAGAGCAAAAAATACCTAAAAAATAATAAAAAGATCCTGGAAACTTGGTCTTTGAGAGACTCCTCCACACGATACATTTTGAATTTCGTGTGAAGGGTTTTGCTCGGGCTTAAATCACCCGGTTGAGGGTCGGCCTTTAACCCGCTGTTGGGTTAAAAAAACTGCAACATTTGAACTATTGAACAAGGAAAGAAAGACAAACAGGAGCTCTAAGGAGGGGGAACCAGACCAGAAGGCACAGCTGCAGCAGGATTAGAAAACATTAATTACGACTCTCTATCTTCTGCAGCCCTCCTACATCATCTTCAGACCTGCAAAGCCTTTTGACACGGATAAACTAACAAAGAATGTCCTTCGTTTTATTCTAGACACAGCTAACACAGGTTCCCTGGAGAATGCTGAGAGAAACAAAAAGATAAAAACCTTTTCCCAAGGGTGTCGCGTCCACCGTCCTGAGAAACAGATTTGGACACAGACACTTCTGCAAACACGATTACATCACCTTTATAGCTAGGTGATGCTTAAAAAAGCAAATATGAGATAACTTATATACCTTATTCCAACACCCACTTATACCATGGTCACCTACAAACTAAAATAAATATTAACCCCCTTTTAGTCCTTAATTTTTGTTTTTTTCTCACAAAAAGCGGACTATTTGTTACGTGATGCGCCGCACCACCGCTGCAATCAAGATTCGGCGATATAAAACAATAAATATCTATGCTAATCGTCCCGATGGGTTGAATAAAGCATCAGTTCAGAGAGAAAGTTCACCTCTAACCGCTTGTTTTTGTCCGGATGATGAAGATAAAGGTTGTTTTAAAGAAGCCGGCGCAGTGATACAGAACATTTAAGCTAGGTGACCGAACTATCCATGTTATTGAATCACTTAGAGATTTTCTGATCTGTCAGGTTTATCATCGTCGGTTCCAGTGTCTTGGTCAGATCTGAATCCTGTCTCTTTGTGTATTTTGGGATCAGTAGTGGCTCAAAGCTGCATGTCTGTTTCAGGATAACAAAGCTGACGTCATCCTCAAGTACAACGCAGACGAGGCTCGCAGCTTGAAAGCATACGGGGAGCTGCCAGAGCACGGTGAGGAAACAGCTTTTTTATTCTTAAAAGGTTGTGGGATTCTGGGAAGTGCACATAGTTCTTTAACAGCAGACGTCCACATTTCTCCGTTTGTTCCAATGCAGCTGCAGAAATCCAGCTCTTTGTGTTTCCTCCCAGCTACTTCCTGCTCAGAGTTCAGAATAAAAGTAGAGAAAGTGACGTAAAAACACAGGAGCACCTTCATGCTGAGGACAAGCACAGATTATTAGAGCTTAGTCCTCCTGGTGTCTGGGAGGAACCTGCAACCTTTGAGCTGGGTTTCTTTACGCTAAAGCGTCTGCATCTTTCCTTCTCCTCACAGCTAAAATCAATGAGACGGACACCTTTGGGCCCGGAGACGACGACGAGATCCTGTTTGATGACATTGCAGACGACGACGACGACATTGATGATGTAAGTTGATGTGATGGACAGATGTCGCTGGTGCGGCCGCTGGAGCAGGCCTGCGTTTGGAATACAACCACACTTTACCTTCCATCCCCTTCAAACCTGCTTCAGTCCCGTTTGGCGTCACAGGGTTCCGGGTCCTTCAGCTCTGGACCGAACTATGGCCCAAAAAAGTTCTGATTGTAGGGACCCGAGGAAGGTCGTTCAGAAATGACACGACGGGGAATTTGCAGTAACGTCCACTTCAGGTGGATGCCCCACCCTCATCATGACCTGAAGAGGGCATGGCCCACCTTGATCATGACCTGAACAGACCTCCGTGGATGGGTTTTTAGAAATATACCATCGGCATTTTATCTCCAGATGACCTTTTTGGTTGTTTTGCTCATCGGGCTGTTTGTCTGATAAGCGGCCTGCAGAGGAGGAGTTTCTGTCAGTGTTTTCAGCCTAAATCAGTGACATCACTTCCTGTTCTTACTCTCCCCTCCAGCCCATTCAAAAGTGGCTTTGTGCACCTCAACATGTTTAGTTTATCACCCAAGTCCTGAGCAAACAGCGCCAGCACGTTCCTTTCATCAGCTTCCACTGATCCACACAGAGATGCCCTTCCTGACACAAGCCTCTATTAATTCGGGCTGGGGACCGGCACAGGGCCCCAGCCTCAGTGGCTCCATAGCTGGGGACTAGCATAAAGAGTCTTGTCCAAGAACCCACACTGAATGGAGCTCATGGCTCCTCATGGGAATCGAACCCTAGTTCAGTGTATCTGCATTAAACCCATCTGCATTTGCATAAACATCCATCTTAAGCTGTGACTGCAGGCGATCTTCATCCAGCCTGCAGCATCGGCTGCTCGCCGTTCAGAGCTGCAGCATTTCCTGTAGGTCTTCCAGTGTTTGAATCCGATGTTTTCTGCTTTTGTGTCTCGTTGCAGATCTAAAGAGCTGCTTCAGGAGGGAAAGGCGGGAATTGATTCAGCGCATTTTTTCACATTGGCTAACGTCCAATGTCCAATAAAGTAAATTCAGATACAGTATGTTTATTCCAGTTTTTAGAAGTCTGGGCTCTTTTGTTTCATTTGAGGTGGCGTACAGCCCATCAGTACTTTGGTTTGTTGTGGTCTGGAGCTGCTGTGCAGCAGCTTCTCACGGTCATTCCTCCCAGTTTGAAAGAACGTTTTGAACGACCTGCTGTCTCCTTTTTATTGATTCGGATCCACTTTTCATTTTATTCACATCACTGTTTGAAGCTGCTGCTGCTGGAGACGGTGGTTCTGGAAGTCTGCTCATCCACTCAGTGGGAGTAAAACACTTCAGCATCTCTGGATTCACCAATAAAATAGAAGGTTTTCTGTTTGTATGTCTCCAGCCTGTTTTTAGCAACACAAAGTCACGTTTTTTGTTTCTGGGTTTCTCTGTGTTCCTGTCTGGCGTTTTGGACCGAAGCATGGCTAAATGAAGCGGATCCTTCTGCCTCCTGGTCTGAAGGACCATCAGAACCTAAATGTCCGTGTGTGTTTTCTGCGCTGCCCACTTTTAGACTCAGTCAAACCCGGCCTGGTGGGGCGCTCTGTCTCAGAACAGGGCTTCCCAGAGCGTCCCGCCACCCACATGCCCGCCAGTGACGCCGCGTATGGGCGCCATCCGTCTTAAAGAGCAGAAATGTAAAAATGTCGTCTTTCCCTTCCTCCCGGCAGCAGTCGGTGACGCTGTGCTCTGTCCCTCACAGCCTGTAGCTGCTCTTCCTGTAACTGAAACAATAATGTAAGATGATGTTTGAAGGCCAGACTCACATTAAAGATCTGAATTCCACTGACTCGCTCTCGTGGCTTTTAACTCACTTCTGGACCCGGTCTGCATGGGAGGTGGGGCTAAAGCGAACGACATGGTTCCTGTTAGGCCTGCACAATATACCGCAAATTTATTGTCATCGCAATATCCAGCTCTGCAATATGCATATCGCGAAAGACGGCGGAAATCGCAATAAACCGTAAACCTTAAATGTGTTAAAACAATCTTATGGCAGCTTGAACCATTTAACGAATCAAATAAATCCCTTTATGCATTTGACCAATCTGATGGGGGGCCTTCAAGTTGTTAAATAATCGGAGGGAGGCCTTTTATGTTGGATGTTTGTAACCTATGTCGACGAGGGTCATCTGGAGTATAACTTAACTGTTGCAATGAAATGGTAATGATGTTTTTGGTTATTTTGCTTTTTGTTTATATACCACAAATCACATCATTATCGCAATAATAATCTCTATCGCAAGTTTTCCTCATATCGTGCAGCCCTAGTTCCTGTAAAGAACAAGAACTTGATGTGAAAAAGTCCTTAAAATCCATCCATCAGTATAATTGTTTTCCTGTTTCTATTTCTTTATTCCACCAGTTTTTGCTGCCTAACTCCTTAAACAAATTTTCATTATTTTAACATTCAACTATTCAAATGTTCAGCTCTTCCAGCTTTTTCCAATTAGGACTTTTGGTCCTTTAAGTCCTTAAATGATCAAGATATTCCAGGATTTTTGCCTCCGCTGGTTCGATACCCAGCTTTGGCATTTTTCACAAAAATATCTTTTGTTATTGCGCTGTTTAACTTTACTTTTTGTTTTGCCATTTATTACCCTTTACGGTTCATTTTCATTCAGCAGTAGAGCCTTCAACCCTGCCTTTTCTTCTGGACAAGCAGCTCCCCCTGGTGTTAACTTGAATTCATCCTCCTGCAGCTTCTGCAGACCTCAGCATCTCTGCTTTAACTCCAACAGTGTTGAGAATTTATATTGAATTTATATTATAGTAAGTGATAAATCTGAAAATCCAACGTCTGCAGTGGATTTGATGGTTTAGCAGCTAACAAATTTCCTTTCAGAATTTGTGTCGTTGGACTACAACCAACAAAAGACCCTGCATGTTATAGGCTCCAGCAACCTCACGCTGCCTTTGAGTCCATATCAGGGATAAACTCTCATGTTGGCTCAGACATGAACAGCAAAAAGAACTAAAGCATTTTTCTAGACTCCAGTCATCTTCATACTTTACTAAATTCCCACAGTTACACTCCAAGGTACTAGCAAAGCATTTTTATTTCAAGAAGTTTAAATACAACCACACGGGGGGCCAATCCAGACCTGTCATGTGTCTGTCCCAAGTCTGAGTAAATACTGAGGATTGTGTCAGGAAGGACATCCCAACGTCAAACCAGTCATGGGAATCTCAGACAGACTTTCATCCTGGATCAGGCGTGAGCCGGGATCACGGTGACCACCAGCGGTGCTGTTGACCTCCAGAGGGGAAGAAGGAGAGGAGGAAGACGTGTTTGTAGGTAGAAAGAGAAGGAAAGACGGGAGACTTCAGCACGAGCTCTGAAACACAGACCTCTGAACATGAACCAACATTCACACACTCTTTTATAAAACATGGCCCCTCCCTGGGCCTGGTGGTTCCTTTTTAGGCTAATGATTGAAATTTGTTCAGAAGCACACCAAAACCAGAGATCAGGTCCTTTTAGCCAGGAAGTGAAACTGAAAAGGTCAGCAGGTCAGAAAAACATACCAACACAATAACAGGAGTTGTCATTGTGTGTCATTGTTGTCATCAGGCAACTCGCTCAGATGTTTGAATGGTTGGATGTGTGCATCCACCCAACCAGGATTAACGTGGCAGCCGTGCACTGGTGGTTCTCCTCCTCCCTCATACCCTGTCCTATCCCACATCATGGGCGCTGTTTCGTTTTGAGCTTTCATCACAGCTAGATGTGCTATTTTGATCTTCTGGTGTAATTTGCCCCCACTCCCACTTGTCCATGTACTTGTACTGTTAAAACGGCAATACAGATTCCTTCTGATGCAGAGTCAGAGCTGGAGGAGGCAGAAATGAAGATGCTGAGGTTCTCCTTGGGATCAGGAATGGATCCATCCGAGGAGCAGGTCATGGTAGATGTTCTGGAGATCCATGCAGAGCAGAGATGTTTGGACCCGTTGAGAGGAGGATGAGTGATGACGTTGGTGAAAGGATGCTGAGGCTACGAGGAAAGAGGTCTAGAGGAGGATCATGGATGGAGAGGAGGACATGACGGTGAATGATGAGGATGCAGTGAAGAGGATTTACTGGGGACACTAACCAGTTGGAAGGTAAAAACAACAACGAGGAACTTACAAAAACAGGAAATAATGATGTGGATGGATTTTAGTAAATTGACATGTATTTATCTTTTTGGTTCTAAAACAAGCCCTTGAACATGACTTGTTCAAAAAAAAAAGAACCTATCTGTCCCTCCAGTTTTAAAACTCAAAACAAAGTGAATTAAGATAGAACTATACGGAACAAACGGAACAAAAATAAATTCCATTTCCTAAACTGCTGCTCCAAAGGCTCGTTGGTTTGTCTTCATATCCGCCAGCTGGAGCTGTTTTATTTTGTAAGCCTTCATATTTATATCTTCAAGCGCCGGACCCGCTGACTGCGTCACGGCAGCCGAACTATGACGTAATCCCCCGTCCTCCAGGCGCTCGCCCGCGCTTGGCACGTGCCAGATGAAACGAGCGGATGTGATTGCAGCACGAGACTAAGCAAAGAGGGACAGAACCAGCTTGAGACAAAAAAAACTACCCCCTGACGTCACATAATCTCTCAAAAAACACGTTTTGGTTTTAAAAACATGTTTTCTTCACAAGCACCCACCTAGTTCTTATGCGGAGGATGAAGGTGTGAGTCGGTTGGCGCATTGATTTGGAATTAATCCAACAGTTGGAAACTGTCTGGAAATGTCGTTAAATGTAAACGTGTTTGTATTCTTTAACAGAAAATAGCATTAAATATATATAGAGGGTTAGACAGTTGAACAACTCCGCGTTATTGAAATTTAAAAGGTGAGTTTGTAGATTCTACGACGTTTTAGTAAATTTAGGCTAATTATTTGAGATTCTTCGATAACAACCTGCATTTATTTGTGGAGTCACGTCATTTCCATCAGAGCAGTGACTCAGCTTCTGTCCACAGCTAAAAATAGCCGCATTCCTCCTCCGAGCATCAGCTGCTCCCTCAGTCACGGTTCTGCTCTCACGCGGCGCTGCTGCGGCTCGGCTCGGTTCGGTTCGGACTCGGTGATGACCCGGCTGGCTCTGAGCCGCGCAGACATGACAGGTGAGGACAAAAGGACATCTGTGTTCGTTCAGAGCGAGACGGTAATGATGATGATGGAGCCATCCCTCCTTCCTGTCTGTCTGCTCTTTGAATGCTGGGAGATGCTGATGCTGCTGCAGCTGCTGCTGCTGCTGCTGCTGCTGCTGCTGCTGCTGCAGCTGCAGCTGCTGCTGCTGCTGATGCTGCTGCTGTAGCTGCTGCTGCTGGATGACCTCTTCCCGTTTATTCCTCTTTGTAGCCCATTTTTGATTCGTTTCTACCCGGTTGTTGAAGCTTTTAATTGGGATTTCTCTCTATAAATGTAATGTCTCTTAGGCTTGCCCGATAAATCGCAAATGTATCGCGATATCGATACATATCACGAGTTTTCCTCATATCGTGGAGCCCTAATGTCTCACATTCCTGCTCAAATTCCAAACTAATCTGTGTGATTTTGGTTTGTGGTGAAGCAAAGTAGACCCTATGTGGTGGAAGTGGGGCGGTTCTGGTCTGCCATGTGAGCGTCTGTCCAGAGTCGCCCCGCAGGGCCGTCATGTCCGTCCAGCAGACAGGAGGAGCAGGAGGAGGCCTGGAGCTCCCCTTCTGGGTCTCCTGTTCACAGCGGACCTGCCATTTAACCCGGAAGTTCTTCAGTGTTTATGTTTTCCAACCGCCTCCCGGCAAGCGTTGCATGAATCATGTGTGTCTGTCTTCCAAAACACAGCTCTGGTCCCACCTGCCTCTCCTCCGCCGCTCCACAGCAGGAACGCATCTCCGTCCAGAACCGCATCCGGCCCTGCAGGTACTCGGCTGATGGCAAATGTCTGCTGCAAACAGGAAAACGGCAACAAAGCTGCCCAAGACCAAACCAAATGAATACAATACATATCCAGAGAGGCTAAGATAACACAAAACATTAAAGATAAAATGACTGCAGACATAAGCTATGGTTCCATAGAAAAAATGTGACAGGAAGGAAAAGACACAAGGTGAGTGTCAGCGTCCAGCTGGTGGAGCTGTGGGGTCCGTTATGGGGTTTGGAGAGGGGGTGTACTTGTTAAGTGTAGATAGATCTACTTTAAGGCCTCTGATCTAAACAAAAAATCTGTGTGGATGAAAAAAAAGCTGCTTTGAACTTTGAATTTCCGCCCTTGTAGGTACCATGACCATTCGGCCTGCAATAACCGTTCGGGGTCCTTTCGACCTAGGATGATGTCACACTACGGTGGCCCCACTTGGACAAACTACGTAGCGTGGAGATCTGCTCGGGCAAAACATATGTTCATTTCACGTTTCCTTTTGTAACCCAAAGTTCTTTTCCCTCATAAATAGAGAGATTTTGCATCAACCCACTTAGTAAAAAGATCTGTGGCTGTTAGAATGAACCTGCTGCTCCACACAGAGAACCGTGACTCTGATCAGAGCAGCTGGAGTCTGTAGCTTCGTGTTCGCAGGCGGGGAAGCTGCTTTGTTTTATAGTGTTCTGTTCGGCTGCACTTAATAATAATCCTAACAATAATAAAAGCTTGTTTAGAAGATAATCTCAGTCTGTGTCGGAGCTCTGTTTGTTTACAACGGACTTCATAATATCTTCTTCTATGGTGGTGTCGTCATTTGTCCAGACCAATCACTGTCTGACACGTCATCGGACCAACGGACAGCCAATCACATAATGTGACGTCAGCACTAGTCCAAGGACCCCGAATGGTTGTTGGAGGCCGAATGGTTATGGTACCTACACACCCTAACCCCTAACTACTGAAACTATATAGTGCAGCACTATGTAGTGTCCTGGATTGTGAAAGCAATTCTGACACCATGCTCATTACGATCTTTTTTTTAAATTACAAAATTGATTTCTAATTGATGTGAGCGTTTTCCAACAATTATTTATGAGTCCACTGTCTTCTGAAGATAAATTCATTGATGGTTTATCAAAAAAATATACTTAGATACATTTTTCACCCCGCAAAAACTGTTCAGATGCAATGCATTGTGGTCTATATTCGCCAATCTAGTGAGCATCGATGCACACTGGAGACTTCTGGGAAATTTCTAGGACACTGGATTATGGAATTGTAGATTGAGACAGAAGACTACATAATGACCAACGCACTGTATATAGTGCACTATGTAGGGGTTAGAGTGGGAATACTTACACAACCCACATTTATCAAAAAAGCTTCTAGAGGAGGACATTAAAACGTAAAATGTTCCAAAGCCAAACATGGGGGAGCAACAAACCGAAAGAAAGACATGAAAGCAGATTAATGTTGAGGAAATAAAAAGGTTCAGTCAGTCGAGAATTTGAAGATACAGAAAGAGAAAAGAGGATTAAACAACCCACTCAGATGACAAGGATGTTTTCAACGTGTCCTTGTGGTATTTTCTGATGATGGAGGGAATGTATAAAAGAATTGAAGCTTCAAACTGCATTCCTAAATATTTCTTTATTCAAATTGTGGCGAATCAGTAGCAGAAGAAAAAATGCAGTTGGAAACAGATCATATTTGTGATGGAGGAAAATGCCAGGGGGGTGGGGGTGGGGGGGGGCACAGTCTCCCTGTTCTGCTCCATTCTGATCATCCACTGTCAGACCAATAGATCCATGAACGTCTTTGTTTTCCTGGTATGAGCTGGAATCTGGACCAGAACTGGACGGCCGGAGCCGCCGGACGCGGCTCCTTAGCCTTGTATCCCTCCGCCGTCCATGCAGAGTGTCTGAAATAGTTCCATATCACCCCTAACCCTCCAAATGCCCCAACTGATGGGGTAGGGAGAAGCCGCAGGGGTAGGGGAAGAATTGGGATTATAAAATAATGACTCATATAAAATGAAATTAGGTTTCTAGTAAAGTTGTTGGGCCTTTCTGCTTCTGTTTTGTTCCTTTTTCCAGAAACAGTGTTAACACGCCCCTTTGGCTGCAGGTTTCTATAAACCGGACTCTTCATTTTTCTGGATTGCACATTAAACATTAATCTGCAGACCCAAATATGCAAATATGTCCAGAATTTTGATGCTAAATTATAATTGAAGGCGTGGTTCACATGCTTGTGAAGAGCTTAATCTGGGAAGCACCTCCACGTTTTGGCCTGACAGCCTCTCCAGAATCCTTCAGGGACGTCTGAAGATCACCAGAGTTTTTCACTTCCTGTATTAGGGCTGGCGTTTTAGATAGTAATCTGAATCCCGTCTCTTGTGCTGCGCCTGCAGAGCTGCCCCAGCTGCTGCAGGACAAGGAGCGGCGTGTGCAGCAACAACTGGAGCGCTGCGCTGAGGAGCGAGGGAGGAAGATGGAGGAGCAGCGGCGGAAGGAGCAGCAGCGAAGGGCGGCGGCTGAGGACAAGAGGCGGCAGCAGCAGGAGGCTGAGAAGGTGGGAGCATCCACAGCACTGCTAAACAGAGAAGCGGTTGGTGCTGCGTTCAGGTGTTCAGGCAGCAGTCATCACTGTCCACCCAGCATGGTGTGTTGTTGTTGTGTTGTTCACAGTCAAACTCTGGTCAGTCAGCCACTCATGCGTCTGTTCTCAGGCTCAGGAGCATCTCAGATTTGGTTTCTGTCTCAGTGACTGAGGTTCTAGTTGTGTTGGATCCTTGTCTGCTGTAGCTTTTCTGTCATGCGTGTGGATTCCCTGACTCTGAGTGCAGCCTGCAGCTTCATCATGTTGTGTTGATGAAGTCTGAGTGGGATCTTCTGTTTCTGTGCTTTGCTGCAGCTCTGGTCGCATGTTTTCGTCAGATGGGGCGCTGTGGGTGACTGGTTACTTTCTTCCATTTATTTGAATTTGGATCACTTTAGTCGTGAACCAAAGTTCCTTTAAATCCCAAATAAAGAATGACGTGATGGTTTATGTTGAACCTTCGTGACCTTGACAGAGTGGAACTGTCAGCATGTGTTTCATTAAACCACATCCTGCTGGACTAACGATGAACAAATATTCACTGTGGCGTCAATAAGAAAATAAATCCCACCGGCTTTTTTTCATTCTTCTGATACGTTGATTAGAAAAAAACAGAAAAATCCTTTTTCATTTCAGTGAATTACACTCACAAACAAAATATTTAGTTTGTCTTCCTTTTATTTTGGATTCCACATAAAATATGAGTTGATGAGGCCATTCCCTCTGAAGTTTTTCAGGCATTTTTTATTTGGATTTTGCATTGAGATTCATTCCAAATGGCTTTTCTGGATGTTCTGATCCTTCAAAACCGTCTTCAGGCAGACGTCCGACATGCTGAAGGCTGTTTACTTGTGACTGAGCTGGGATCCAAACCGTGGCTTTGCTCCTCCTCTAACAGCTTTCTGGTTTTCTGCCAGTGAGTCTCTGTGCTGATCCATAACGGAGTTCCGGCTGGGAGTCATCACTGCAGCAGCTCTAAAGACTTCCTGTCTGCTGAAGGGTTCTGTGCAGTCCGCATGTTTCCACCAGCCTTAAAGTCCCTTAAAGTCTGATCATCTTTTCATCGATTTTCAAAGCGTTCCCAGTGATCTATTAATTATGCCGATTTTAGCAGAAATAAAAAAACTGTGTGGTTTTCTATAGGACATAGTTTCTGCAGAGCGGCAGGAGTTCGTTAGATATTCACCTCTCATGCCTTTGTTTACACTCTCTCCCACTAGCTTACAGCCTACCAACCTAACACTGCAGCTGCAGCAAAAGTGGTGAGCAGGATGGTAGCTATGCAGCCGTGCATCATTATTCGTCTGCTCCTGAATAAAGAAATACTCAGAAACACAATTTTAATCTGAATCCAATTTAGTATTTTTAACATGTTCTTGTGGCATTTTTTCATAATGGAGGACATAAATAAAGAAAATGAAGATTAAAATTGTGTTATGGTATTGTGTTGCAGTAAGGTTGGGTGTTGTTGTCTTTCAATCCCATATTTTCATGTCTGTGTGTGCGAAGACTTAGCAGTCTATAAATACTGTTGATTTGTATAGATATGCCTGTATGCGTGTGTGTGTGTGTGTGTGTGTGTGTGTGTGTGTGTGTGTGTGCGTGTGTGTGTGTGCACCAATCCTTTGCTATCCAAGGCATGTTCACGTTGGGAGTGGGGTCATCTGGACCCCACCAGATAGCACAGCTAACTGTATCTTATCCTGTGACCTTTAATTGTCATCCCCCCCCCCCCCTCTTTCTGTCTTCCCTCCTATCGTTCTGTCCGAGCGGCTAAAACTCGATGAGGTTCAGCTTCTATAATAGGAGGGGTTTATATGAACATACTCCAGGAGTAACAAACAAGCTAAACATACAGCTGCATTCTGTGTTTGTGTTTGCTGGACAGAACAAAAAGAAAAAAACATAGGTTGGGGGTGTGGGGGGCTGTAAGCTCGTGGAGAGAATGTAAACAGATGGCGGTCCCGCCCACTACTCAGAGGGGAATTTCCAATAAACTCCTGCCGCTCTGCAGAAACTAGAAAACCACACAGGTTTATAAAATGTACTAACAGAGTAAAATAACTACGGTAATTATTTCGGTCCTCGCTACTACACCATTCTAGTTATTTGGTATAAATCGTGGAACATTAATTCACGGGTTATGGGTGTGGTTCAATCAGTCTGGAGCGCTGCCTTTTTTTGAATCTGGCGGTTGAGGTATCATTTTCAGGCTGGGAATGACTTGAATTGAACCACATTGTGTCCCGGTGCAAAGACGCATCGACGTCCATCTACAGCCGCTCAGATGAAGCAAGTTATGCCGTGGGAAACATGCTCCCACTGTTGAGTGGGAGTCACTCAGAGATCATAGCCGGAGTTAAACCCCCAGAACCATAAACTTCACAAACTTCACCGATTACAGAACACAGAAAGGAACAGGAATGTATTTAGTTTGATTCTTATACAAAGTGTGTTTTCTCGTCATGTAAACTTAATATTACTTCTCTTTTTCTTTTTGTAGTTTGTAGTGTGATATTTCTGAAGTTCAGGTTAAGGTGCAATATTAGACTGAATTACTTAAGTGCAGCAGAGATATTGTTATTTTCTAGTTGCTTGTTTTGAACTTCCAGTTCCCCCCCCCCCCCCCTTTACTAGTTGAAAACATTTTGTTCATTTAAACTAAAATTAGAAAAACTTGAAATATATTTATTATATAAAGTTATTTATTTATGCTTGTTGCATGGTTTTTGTGTAATAATTCTAATAAATAAATTCTATACTTCACCTCCATTATAATTAACCACACAATTGAATTGGTAGAACTATACCATATAGAACTATCGATAGTATCTTCCGTTATTTTTTGGTTCTTAACTCTTTCTTTTTCTGCCTCCATTATTCAACCATTCAAATGTTCAGCTCTTTCAGTTTTTCCAGCTGTGACTTTTGGTCCTTCAAGTCCTTGACCTTTTCAAGATATTCCAGGATCTCCAGGATTTCTGCCTCCATTGAAATACATGAGGAATCCTTGGTGCTGAAGCTCGCTGGTTCGATACCCGGCTCTGGTTATTTTTCACAAACATATCTTTTTTGTTATTGTGCTGTTTTCACTTTATTTATGGTCAACTTTGATCATGTCTTTATTTTTTCAAGCCTGCATTTTCTTCTGGAAATGCAGCTGTTTCTAGTTACTTTTGAGATGCAGTAACTGAGTTCCTGACTCAATTACTTTTTGGGTGATGTAACTAGTAACTCTAATTCCTTTTTTGGGTCAGATTCCCAGCACTGGTCCTAAATGCAGAGCTGACTTCATGTTGGTAACAGGACTGTTGCTGATCACATTCTGAATCCAGTTGTGCTGGCGGTCTGTCACATGACCCAGCCCCTTAAATTCTGTCAACAGATGTTGGCCTCGCCATCCTCAAGGTTATTTACTCTGATGTTAAAGCTAAAACATGTTACATGTTGTAAAGTGGATTCATGATGATAATTATTGTGACGTTCATGTCCAGGTTTGCCAGAAGACTTGGGATAAACTTCTCTTAAAAACTGTAAGCTGATAATTATTAAACTCTCTTCTTCTGCTCAGTATTGAATGTTTTAAGTATTGTAGTGAAACTACCATATCTGTCGTGTCTTTTTTTTAAATGACTTTTTAAATGGATTTGTTTTTAAATGAAACAAATCCAAAAGTATTCGGCCCCCTTGAACTTTTCAACCTTTTGCCACATTTCAGGCTGCAAACATAAATATATAAAACTTGATTCTTCATTTTTTGTGAAGAATCAACAACAAATAGGACACAGTCATGAAGTGGAATGAAATTTATTGGATATTTCAAACTTGTTTAACAAATAAAGAACTAAAAAATTGTGCGGTCAAATTGATTCAGCCCCCTTAAGTTAATACTTTGTAGCTCCACCTTTTGCTGTGGTTCCAGCTGGGAGTCTCTTGGGTTTGTCTTCATCACTTTTGCTCATGGAGAGACTGACATTTTTGCCCCGTCCTCCTTAAAACAGCTGGAGCTCAGTGAGGCTGGATGGAGAGCGTTTGTGAACAGCAGTGTTCAGTTCTTTCCACAGATTCTCCTTTGGATTCAGGTCTGGACTTTGACTTGGTCATTCTAACAGCTGGATATGTTGATCTGTGAACCGTCCCATTGTAGATTTTCTTTATGTTTGGGATCGTTGTCTCGTTGGGAGACAAATCTCCGTCCCAGTCTCAGCTCTTTAGCAGACTCTGTCAGGTTTTCTTCCAGAATGCTCTTGTATTTGGCTCCATCCATCTTCCCATCAACTCTAACCAGCCCCCCTGTCCCTGCTGAAGAAAAGTAGGTCCAAACCATGATGCTGCCACCACCATGCTTGACAGTGGGGATGGTGTGTTCAGGTTTGATGAGCTGTGTTGCTTTAAGGCCAAACATAACCTTTTGCATTGTTGCCAAGGTTTCATCTGACCAGAGCTCCTTCTTCAACATGTTTGGTGTCTCCCAGGTGGCTTGTGGGTAACTTAAACAACATTTTTTATGGATATCTTTAAGAAACGCCTTTCTTCTTGCCTCTCTTCCATAAAGGCCAGATTTGTGCAGTATTCGACTGCTCTTTGTCCTATGGACAGACTTTCCCACCTCGGTTGGTCATCCAGAGTCATCATGGGCCTCTCTGCTGCATCTCTGATCTGTTTGAGCTGAATGTTTAGACGGACGGCCGGGTCTTTGTAGATCTGCAGTGGTCTGACACTCCTTCCATTTCTTATTATCACTTGCACAGTGCTCCTCTGGATGTTCAAAGCTTGGGAAATCTTTTTGTATCCAAATGTGGCGTTTGAGGAAGCTCAGGTTTGTGATGCAGCGACATGTGCAGCTAAAGCCCCCCTGCCTTCTCCTCTCCTCCTAACCCCCTCATGTCATGTTTTCCTCACCTGAGCTGACATCTACCTCAAAACTCTGCAGCTTTCTTTGTGCCGCTAATGTTAGCTTGGGACTATTAGCTTAACTTCAACTTGTTGTAATATTTATTCTGATTGAGAGTTTATGGAATGAAAGATAGAATATGGCAGTTATTTGTTTTATTTTAGAAATCAGGCAGAATGAATCCAGATCAGCCTGCAGTGCGGAGTGGATCTGTCAGCTATCAGACATCCTAATCAGGGCTGATGACAAGACGCCACTGAGAAAAACAACAGCAACAAGGTGTTGAAAAAGACCGGGGTTGTGGTGTCTTGAGGCGGGGCAAAAACAGAGCGTATTGCAGAAAATAAAATGCTAAATGTTCAATTTGCAACGTTGCATCCGGCAAGTCCAACAACACCTGAGCTCGTGATGAGGAAAGGAAAAGACAGACAGAACGTGGTGACGTGGATGACATCATGACGCTACTTTAGGGCTCCTGAAGGTTTTGAGAGCACCACACAAATAAGCTTTGAGATACTGAGCACTATTGAGTTAAATTTGAATTAATCACAACAGAGCTTCATACTTTACAGTTGAATCGACTACAAAAAGACATGTAAGTTGTGTAACCTTGATGGTGATGTTTGGGTTCACAGAGTAAATCGACCCAGTCCGCCTCAGACAGTCATTGGCCCAAAAACACTGACCTCTGTTTCTGATCCTTCAAAGGTCACCCTGAAACTGACCCGGGTCGTGAACATGCGAGTCTCCGGTCCCCGGAGGATGAGCTCCTCTGGTCAGAGGGAGGGGGAGGGAGGTTCCTGTCAGTGGGCGTCTCATAATGACTGTGATTGGTGGTGCTGCTGGGACGATGGCGTGGATTCAGGTTACGGGAAGGGTCGATGTGATGAGCTGCTGTGTCCGCTCTGAGCTTACAGGCTGCAGCAAATCTGACGTCACATCACAGTTTGAAAATCTGTGATTTAGTGACTGAATGAGAAAAACCACAGATTTGATCTCATCAGCAGAAACGAGCTGCTCTCCTGTGTTTCTGCATCAAGCGAACAGCTGCTGCAGTCTGCTGCTGTCTTAGATCCACATCAGTTTCACTCCCCCCTCCTGCAGTTTGTGCGTATGCACCTTCAGCAAACCCCCGGCGGTGCTGAGGTGGAGCCTTCTCCATGCACTGCAGGTTGACTGAAGCAGCTGATCCGTTGGATTCACTGTGGCTGCAGCGCCCCCCGAGACAGATATGGGAACACGAACAACGCAGAGATGTGACGCAATGCTGTGACTATGCATACAAACATTCATACAGCATTCACAGCTTTAGGATCTCCTCATGATTCTTGTTGTTTGTTTCTGTGTCGGCACAGGTACAGCTGTACGCAGGACGGACAGCCTCTACGTCATTGATAGCTTCTGACTTTCAGGCCATAGAGATTCATGATGTAAGTCTGGGTAAATGCAGAGAGTTCTAGCAGGAAGGGCATCCAAGGTGAAACCAAACCCAAATCAGTCATGGGAATGACAAACAAAACATTCATTCTGGATCAGTCGCAAGTTAACAACAACGTTGACCTACATGGTGGAAGCTGGACGACTGTTGGTGGAAGAAGGAAGGAGAGAAGGAAGTCATGTGTTTAATTGGAGAGATAAATGTTTAGACAGGAGAGAAGAACTGAGAAACGTTGAATGTAGGAACTTTGACAGGAAAACTAGAGAGTTGGTCGACATTATAGAAAGCAGAAAGATGGATCTGCTGTTTTCAGATGGAAAGAGATCCAGACTGGTAGATTGGAAGCAGCTCCAAGCTGTTTTATCATGATGTGGATGGAAAGAGGAGCAGAGGAGGAGATCCTGAAGGAGGAGTTTGATCAGGAGGTTCTTCCAGATGATTGAACAGCTGAAGATGAAGTGGAAGAAAGTTGAAGTTTCATCTGGAATGAAGATCAGCAGACGTGGTGGTGGAAGGAAGACGTTCAGGAGTTTGTTCAGAGGAAAATGTTAGCTAAGAAAAAGTGGAACACTGAGAGAACAGAAGACAAAAGTTCAGAGAGAACCAGCATTAGGTGAAGCTGGAGGTGTCAAAGGTCAAACGAAGGCTGGAGGAGGACTTGTATGACAGGATGGACACAAAGGAGGAAGAGGAGGATCTGTACAGGTGAGGCAGAGATGGAAGGATGTGCAGCAGGCTAGAACGATGAAGGACAGAGATGGAAGGAGAACTTTGAAGATCTGGTGGATAAGGAACACGTTAGAGAACACAGAGGAGAAGAGGAGGAGCTGCTGTGGGGCAGGAAAGAGCAAAGATAAAGTGAGGAAGAAGAGGATGAAGAATGGAAAAGCAGTTGGTCCTAACAAGATACCTGTGGAGGTATGGAAGAGTTTAGGAGAGGCAGCAAAAGAGTTTCCGGATGGATTGTTTGACAAGATCTTGGAGAGGAAGATGAAGACGAGGAATGGAGAAGAGTTCTGGTTCCATTTTCAAGAAGAAGAGAAACTAGAGAAAGAAAGCTGCTGAGTCCCAGTGAATTATGGGAAAGAGTAGAGGAAGCTGGACTGAGGTCAGGAGTGAACGTCTGTGAGCAGCAGGTTGAGGGAACCACAGATGCAATGTCTGCCTTTAAAGATGCTGCTGGAGAAGAACAGAGCAGGTCAGAAGGATCTGGTTTGTGTCTTTGTAGGTCACTGAGATTTCAATCAGCAAAAGTAAAACATTCCTCTTTTGGTTTATTGTAAGGAAAATGTGTAGACATGTCAATTTTACTTTGCTATCACTCTAACTCACCATTTCCTGCTTGTTTGATACAAAAGGTCTTTTTTAAAGCCCAGTTTGTGTCCATTATCAATAAGATTTCTGTAATGAAGCAATTCACTCAACGAAAAGGAGTTTTCAGAAAGATATTAACTAAAGTGTTCATCGTTTTATTTTTATTTTTTTTAATCATCTAAGCCAGAAAGGTTGCTGTTTCATTTTAAAATCTGTTTATACAAAATACAGGATCAAATAGGCTCTTTGGATTGTTTTACATTGATAAAGAAAACAAAAATTATGGTTTGCAACTCAATATTTAGGGAGTTGTCCTTTTTCCTGTTCTGTGTTTCGTTTCTTCTGGATTTGTTTGAGTCTTCCTGCTCTCTGGTTTATCTTCAATAACCTCCTTATAACAAAAAAGCAAAAGATTCCTTTAGTTTGATTTCAGGAAATGATGAAGAGGAGGGCATGAAGACGAAGAGGAGAAGACAGTGGAGATATAACCGATGCTAAGCATCCAGTCCCCCCAGTTCCTCTGTGTGTGTCCTCATGTCTGTATGGGGGTTTGTGACAGCCTGCATTTAGCCCCTCCCACCAGTTAAACGCTCTGCGAAACAGATTTGAGAGAGGGAGTGGGAGATCAAGGCACGGAGTTCATGACAGAGAGAGAGAGAGGAGGAGGGAGGGTGGGGCGTGTGAGCGGAGTCAGTACTGGTGGAGCAGCAGATGGAGGAGGATGGAGCAGCACTGCTGTCATATCCCTCTCTGAGTGACAGGCCGGGCAGCAGGCGAATGTCAGCAGACGGCGCGCACACAGCGTGAAGGGACTCTGCTGCTGTTGCCATGGCGCAGCCTTCTCCAGGCGCGTCACCTGGACTCCGTCGCCGTAGCGACGGTTCGGTAAGAGAATGTCTCTTCTTCCCCGTGTCTGAACGCAACGAGCAGGAGAGGCTGGAGGCCCTGGTACGCCGGAGAACCGGGGGCGCCGACAGGAGAGGTGGAGGAGGAAACAACGGAGGGGAGGCCCGGGACCACCTGGAGAACAGGCCTAAGCGGTGGACATGGGGAGGACCGCCTGACGGAGTGGAAGGTGAGTGATGATGTCAGAGATTTCTCATGAAAAGATGCTGATGGGGTGTGAGAAGGAGGGAGAGGTGATGTTTGAGGAGGAGGTCTGGAGGTCAGGGAGGGGGGGATGGTAGGATGCAGGGTGGGGACGGCAGCAGAGGAGTGACTGTGGACAAAGAGAAGAGAACGTGAGAAGAAGTGATGGAGAACAAAAGGGGCAGAGGAAGGAAAAGGGTGTGGAGGCTGCATTGCAGGAGGAGCTCGGCTCTGGGAGCGTTTGTCAGAGCCTCCTCGGGGTTCAGAGATGTGGTTGGAGGAGGTGCTGGGACACACACACTGATGTTTGCTGTTGGATGGGCCTCCTGAGTCCTACAGGTGTGTGTATGTGTGTGTGTGTGTTGTCTTTTCCGCTGACAGACTCGGTCTCGTTCTCTATAGAGCCGGAGTGACACAGCAAACCTCAAACACAGCAAGCAGACACAGGCGACTCTCCGCCCACATCCTCCTCTCTTGTTTCAGGTCTTTTCTCCCCCGTCTCACCTCGTTCTCTCTGTTCTGAGGCGTTAGCCGCCGCCTCAGCTGATAGCTGAAGGCCGCAGCGCCACCAGCTCCGGTCTGCGGCGCATTCACAACACCATCAATTATTCACAGCGCTCGTCAGCCGAGCTGTCCCGCTACTGACTGTGGATCAGTGTCCAGCCGGCTTCCTGTGTGGTTCTGGCCTGGCTGTCTGTCACCACGGCTGCTCTGGGATCAGTCAGCCCAACAGAAAGCTGACTGCGGCAGAAACAGCAGCATCTTAGCTTACAGCCTCACTCCATGAAAGGACAGAGGCTTTTATTCATTTGTGTTTTTTCTGACAACTCAAGGATTGTGAATGAATGGACAGATTTCAAAAGAATACTTGGGTAATCATTTAACGTGTAAACCACATGCAGGAGTCAGTTACCTGGAGAATCAACGTAGAAACATGGTGCAGGTGAATCCTGGTGTGTTTGATGACCTTTCCTTTCTATTTTGGAGAAGTTGGATTGATTTAAAATAAGCTGTGGGATCAGTTTTCTGAATTCTTTTTTTATTAATATTTTGAACATACAAAATACATAAACAAACATTTTCTTGTGACAAAATAGTATAATATACTAATAAAGATACTCTTATACTAAAGAATTATGATTATAATAATATTTGTACTAAAGAAAACGCCAACATGACTGCCTGAACGTTGAATGTTTCTGTAACTATATGGTTTTTTGAGGATCAGAGTGCAGATTTATGTAGTCATGGTGTTTTCCTCTCTTTAATCAGACTGCAGGCTTGGCTGCTTTCTGGTGTTCATGCATTTCATTCTCCGTCGTTCCTCTTTTCTGCATTGCAGTCATTTCAATAGAAGTAATTGGTCAACATTTTTACTCCATCTTTGTCTTCACAGCAGCGTGAATGGATTCTGTTTTTAATTTTGTTTGTGAGCTGCATTTAGACCGGACAAAACATGTGCAGACCTGCCATAAATGCTGTGGGAGTGGGAACAGACTGTTGGGTGGGTCTTGTTTGTGACGGTTTGTAGTTTTACCTTGTTAAGCTCCTCCCATTTCTCTGTTTCATTTTTCCGCATTGGTTTCCCTCTTCCAGTGTCAACGTGAGACCAGCTTAGTTAAATATGGAGAACTCATTCAGAGCTCTGACAGGCAGATACCAAACATGTTTGATCCCTTCAGTGATGCCAGTGCTGACATGAGACCACAACGCTGAAAAGAGGACAAATGGGTCATACATGACTTTACTTCCTCTTTTATGGAGCTACAAAAACATGTAACAGCTCTGACCGTTCTTTAAGGATCGCTTACCCTTCATTTCATATTTTCAAAACAAAAGCAGGTCTGATAGCTAACATTTAGCTTAGTCAACCACAAATAACCCAACCATTGACTGTCTATGAGAACTGGACTGATTGACTCCGCCCACGTGTTCCAAACAGGAAGTGGTTCCAAGAAGCCAAAATCCCATTCACTTCTACAGAGAAGCAAACATCTGTTAATCTGGGATTCTATTGGTCAGAACAACCATTTTTGATCTATCTTTTCTGACATGTTCTTGATAATTCTCATTTTTTAACGTGTTTTTAAGGTGTTTTTTCAGGTTACAAACGGACCAATCAGATGCCTCAGTAAAAGTGTGTGTTCTCACCGCAAACGTTTGAAATGCTGGATTGACAGATTCTGCCGAGCCAGCTTTCAGAGGAAGGGGTGTGGCTTCCCAAAAAGCTCTCTCCTGAGTGGCTGGAAGGGTTGCCCTAGAAACGATGAGTTAGAATAACTCAAAGCAATCCCTGCTTATTGACATCATCCTGCCCCAACATGGCGACATCCAGCCACCAAAAAATGGCGACTGAACTGATTTCCTTTTTCTGGAGCCGTTTTCTCTGGACGACCTCAGATCCAACAGTTTTTTTTATTTCAGCAGGAATACCATCAAACCATACTCTGTTGTACTAGAATGAGTAAAATGCTGCAGCCGTGGAGCAGAACCAGGTGATTTATGAATGGAGTCTGGTTTCTGAGGGCAGTCATTTTTGAATGGTGTACTCTGTTTTTGGTTCATTTATCTGGCAGATCAGCTGATCTCTGTACCTCTGCAGCTTCAGGTGATTTAGATGGACTCAGTAAAGGGGTCTTCTCCTGTCAATCATACCGGAGCTGTTTGGTTAGTTGGTTTCTTTGATTGTTTCAGTGTTTTGTTGGACTATATACAGATGTTACAATGAGAGAAACACCTTTTTGAGGAAATCCTTTAAAACATTTTTTACTTCTGAATTGATATTGGAGGTTAATATTGTCTAAGAGTAACATTCTAAACCAGCTTAGTGTTTGATTCACGGCAGAAGGACGCAGCTTTCAGAGGGGAGGTTTTGGAAGCAGCTTCAGGTTTTCAGGTTGAGATGAGAAGATGATGATGATGATGATGATGATGATGATGAGAGGAGGTTCTGTTCTGTCTTCAGAGTTTCGCTCCAGTCATGGTTCCTGGTTCTGATCCCGCCAAACAAAAGAGATTCACATTAGAACAGTCTCTGTTTCACAGCTTTAAAGGCGGATTGGAAACAATATTATATAATTGAAATAATTGAAATTAATTTTTTAATTAACTCATTTTTAACTTGAGTTAAACATAAAATGGCAGTTTTGTTTGTATATTAAAACCTGCTCTAATCAATCAAACATAGCACAAATAAATCGATCTGACTCATTTTGTTTTAGGCAAACAAATAAAAAAAAAAGTTGAAAGTGTTGATTCGCCAATGGTGACCACACAACAGCAGTAGAAGTTTGAGTAGTTCTGGACGACGGTTCTGGTCCAGGTGTGCAGGTGTGTTTGCACAGGTGAATGGTGTGAATGTAACGCTTTGCTTTTCTCGCTCTGCTTCACCTGCTGCCCAGGTAACCCTAAGACCCCGCCCTGCAATGCCATGGGCTCCGCTCAGCCCAAAGATCCCTCTGCTGCTTCTTGTGCCAGCCAATCCCGTCACGGTAGAGAAGACATACCACTGTGGGCCCCGCCCACTCACCCCCGCCATCGCCACTGTTTTCGTCTGAATGCTGCATGAGTGTTCTCACCAACAGATGTGTGTTTTCTGTCTGACATCCACTTTCAAATGTTGAGCACTTTGTAAAGACAAACAAAAGTGAATTGGAGTATTTTGGGTTTGTTTCTCTCCACGGAGTTTAGAATTTTATAGGAACTCTTGGTCTGTGGTTCAATACTTTTTTTTATCGATGTCCTTCCTTTCAAATATTTTTCAGCTCTCAACTTGAGCTTTAGCAATTTAGAAAGGAAAAGAGCTAAAAACAAAGAAACAGAAACTCAAACAACATTACGTATAAAGAAAACTCCAATGAATCCTGACTTTGTTGAGTAGCCCTTAATGTGGAATTTACCAGCAAAACCTATAGATGTTTCCATTTATAGTTACATAACAAGTAAGTCTACAGAAAATACAGATGCTAAATTTATTTTAAGTAAATGTGTGCCAGATATTTGTTTTTTCAATAAATACCTCCGGGGTTCCCACTAAGTGCCTCCATAGATGCGTGTGGCTCTGCTTGACAAACCCTAAACCTCAGAGACTTCAAAAGATTTAAATACATTCTTTCAGGACAGAAACCGATATTCTTAAACCTACTTAAACCTTTGGAAAAAACACATTAGGAAATAAAAAGAACCAGAAATGTTCCTGAACAGGCTCAGCGGCTGTTCTCCTCGCTCTGAGACGTTCCTCTGCCTCCCCCCTGCTGGATCTTTCTGCAGCCCACCTCTCCTAAATCCCAAATCCTCCTCTATGAATCAAGCATCTCTGACACGGTTCTGGACTGACTGGGAATGGGAGGAATCCAGCTCTGCCCTGCCCGTCACTGCATCTTCACTGGAGTTCCACACGGCTCTCTTCTTGCCCCCTTTTCTTTTTGCCTTATGCTGCATCTCTGAGCTCCAACATTCACTCACGGCTTTTCTTACTTTCTGTGCAGATGACGGTATTTTTCAACACATGAATTGCTCGTCTCATGGACTTTTTTGATTGGAAAAAAAAACACATTTTTAGCTTCATCTCCTAAGGACAGAAGTCCTGATTAGATTTGCCATCAAGATGTCGTCTTCAGTTATTGTCCTGCATAACCTCTGAGGAATTTGGGGGTCGTCGTCAATGACCAGTGTAACTTTTCAGACACTTCCTTCACTTCCCAACAAGCAGGTTTCCATCATCTGGAGCATCAGACTCCACTTTTCTGTTCCCCATGTTCACACTCTTTTCATCTCTGTTGTTTCCTGCTCTGGTCAGCCTGCAGGACCACCAGCCTGCAGGACCAAGCTGCAGATGATCATCTTATTTACCCCCAACGCTTTCCTTGCAGAGAAGAATCCATTCTCTCCTGAAATGGATCTGAAAACGAGGCTCTGACCCGCTTTTTGCTGTTTTGATTCACATGACACACACCAGCACACCCTGCCCCCACCCCATCACAACAAAAGGCTGCACCTCTCGCAGTCATTTTGGCCCAAGGCCTTGTTTAGTGATGCATAGAGATGATTTTGAGCTGGTAACCCCCCCCCCCCCACCCCAACACACACACACCATCCATCATACCGGACAGTCACCCTGTAGCTGTCTGTGCTGCCACATGACCCCGCCCTGACTGCATTCCCCCACTGCCACAGCAGCTACTCCCATTGCTGTCTCCTTTAGATTCAGATAAAAACTCCATATTTTTATGGTTCTTTTGTTTTCCAGCTCTCGTTCAACAAACCAGAAAAGCCGTTTTTTCAGATGAAGCACATGGAATACGTATTCACCACAAAACCGTGTGGTCCACATACAAAGCTGGGTGCTACTTCCTCATCTGGATATTGACCCGTCTGCTCTGCAGCCAGACACTCTGTCGGGTCCTGATTTCACTGAAATGGCCTGATGTTCGAGATCTGTGAGCTGTTCACGTGACCCAGAGAATCAGCCAGAAACATTTAAGGCGTGGCGGGGCAGGAACAGGGGTGGTGGGGCTGATGGAGGACCCTGATGCAGGAGAGCGGAAACCAAACGAAGGAAACCCGATCCCTAAAGGTTCTTTAGAAGAGCAGCTGAAACAGGATTCCTGAAAATAAGCTTTGTCCTTTGACAATAATCATGACGATAACCTCTAAGCATCACTCTTTCAGTCAGACGTTCAATCCTTCCTGTAAAATCTTTCCCATTAAAAAAGCTAACTTAAAATGACTAAATATTCAGGAAAACATCGTCAAACATGAAAGATAAAATTAAACAAACTAAAGCATCCGTGACAAACACTTGACTAAAGCAAAGGCTTTCTGAATCTCAATCGTTCACTAGCTCTTCATTGGCGTTGTTTGTATTTTTACTTGAACACTTGGTACCATATTCACCAAGTTAAAGTCCCATAATGTTCATAGTTACTGACGTCTTCTGTTATCAGACACGGTTGTGTTTTGTCACATACCTGACATGTTTCGACATCCATCAAAACATGTCAGGTATGTGACAAAACACAGAAAAATAACTGATAACAGAAGAACCTAAGAAGTCATTTAGAGTCCCATTGGTGATGATTTTTTTAAATGTAATCCTGAATGTCTCATTTTAGACGGAGCCTCATGCCATCCCCGTGTCCTCTGTCTTCCCCTGTGACTGTTGTCAAACACATCTCACCTCCCTCTGTGCGGCTGCAGCTGCTGCTTCTGTGTGAGCGTCCTCCACCTCCCGATGAGGCAGTTTGCTCCGGTTGGTTCGCTCGGCGTGCAGCAGAGCTGGGCGATCGGCTGCTGTTTGTGTTCATGGGTTCATGCGCGGCATCTCTGTGTTCACCGTCGCAGCAGTTCACAGGTTTCAGTCAGACTTACTACGTTTTTACTTTTTTTACTACTAGTTGACTTCCTGTCTCCGGTTGCATCAAACCAACCAATCAGCAAGCAGCTTTCCAACTCTTCAGCAGCTCTAAATTCACCTGAACGAGGTGAGATTTCTGCCATTTTCTTACGTTTTAAAGAAATAACCTCTTTCTCTCTTGTCAGCTCCTATTTCTCCTCAAGAATTCTTCATAGTTGACCCTTTCTTTTATTTATCTTTTGAAATTTTCAACTTTTTGGTCACAAAACAAACATGGAGTGTAAAATTATTATTTGAAAAAGATATTGTTCCATATATTTTCTCAGTAAAAAGGCAACTTACTAGTGCTGTATGTGTCTGATCTGATGATATAGGATAACTGGCATTAAAGCATAATCAAATACAAATTAATGTTAATAGCATACTAATAACAACATAATTTCTCCTCTGGGTGTTATTGTACATTTGTTGCTGTGTGTGACCCGTCAGTGTCTTTTGTGTCACGTCGAACAGTTTCTCCCGGCAACCACCGACCGATGAGGACTTCTTCCAACCGCAGATCCATCGCCGGACTCCCTGAAGCCAAAACTCCCACGGTCAGCTCACACCTGAGACCCTCACCAGGGCTAAACCCGCCAAAAATCAAAGCTTAACTGGAAAGAGCTGCATTTCCAGAAGAAAAGGCAGGGTTGAATGCTCTATTGCTGAATGAAAATGAAACTTAAAGGGTAATTATTGGCAAAACACAAAAAAATAATAAAGAAATGATCAAAGTTGACCATAAATAAAGTGAAAACCGCACAAAAACAAAACAGATATCTTTGTGAAAAATGCCAGAGCCGGGTATCGAACCAGCGAGCTTCTGCACCAAGGATTCCTCATATAATTCAATAGAGGCAAAAATCCTGGAAATCCTGGAATGTCTTGAAAAGTTCAGGGATTTGAAGGACCAAAAGTCACAGCTGGAAAAACTGAAAGAGCTGAACATTTGAACAGATGAATAATGGAGGCAGAAAAATTGTAGAAGGAGTTAAGAACCAAAAAATGGCAGAAGATACTATAATAAAGAAAGAGAAATGGGAAACCAATGGGTGAGCATGAGTTTGAATGGCCTCACAGTGATGGTCAGCCATCATAGAATAACTCATGAATGCTGCTGCTCTGCTCTTTTTTCTCTCGCTCTGTTTTTCATAATTATTGAGTTTGAAAAGTAGCGGTAGCTCTCATCAAAGGAAAACACTTAATGATCACAAACGGATGTTCAAAATACAATATTCATTACAGAAGTTGTTTTTTTACGATCTATTTGTAGCAAGAGCTTATTTTCTTAAAAGCTAAAGTTGAAACCATGAGTTTGTTTAAGAATGGCTTTTAAATATAATAACATATATCTTTACTTCACTTTTCAGTAGTTTTTGGATAAATGTTTTAACCAGATAAATATTGTTTTTACACAGTTATAGGACTTTATGAATAAAGGACGAGTGCTTTAGATCATTTCTGCGTTTTAGTCATGGTTTTTGAACACAGATGTGTTTTAAACTCTTATTCTCACATTGCTGCCATCATAAGCAACATGCGTGTGAGAGCCGACAATGGTGATAATGATGTCAGTCCACTCTTCTCTGCCTTTTCTGCTGACTCATGTTGGGTACATTTGATGATCCAACTCTGAACAAATGCATGAAATGATCACAGACGCTCCAGCGTTGTACTAAAGAACCCTTCAGGCAACACTTCAACCATTTCTTATTGACACAAGTTAAAATCACACAACCTTTTTCCATTTGAAACAGAAATCCATTTAGGTGCTTAGACGTGTTCACAAATGATTCCAAGTGTTTTTTATTCAATGTACTTTAATAATGCGACCTGTGTTCTTTGGGTGTTTAATATTAGTGTATTGGTAGTTTGTTGGTGGAGTCATTTGTACAACGGTGTTTAGGGCCAGTTTACAAACAATTATTATGATTTTTAATCACAACTTTAAAGTAATACATTTACGAGAATAAAGTAATAAATTATAGACATTAAATACGAGAAAACCCCCCAAAGTTGTCTGTTTATCTGAGCCGTGCTCAAAGAGGAAAAATGGGGTTGATTTCCTGGTAGGTTTCAAAAACAAAGAAATTCTGAACCTTTTGGCGACCCAAAATCAGATTATTGTCAGCGTAGACGTCTTTCCGGGGTTCGGTGTCGGTAAAGCAGAGTTTCATATTTAAATAAGGAGCTCAGAGACACGTTTGGGTGTAGAGGACCGCTACTTTATTTTCCTTTTCATTCACACACCCAGAAGTTCATTTGTCTCATTACGTCACGCGCACAACACCAATGTGTAAACAGTGTTCCATACGCCCCCTCCTCCAGATGAAACGTCCTGTTGAACATAAAACAATACAGAGGGATGAAAATAGTTAACAACAAAAATTTAACTTACCTGTTCATTTAAGTTTAGTCGGTCTGTTCTGCTGCTGCACGGCGTTCACTTGCTGCTGGTCTGTACGCTCACTTAGACGAGTACATTTAGGACTTTAAATCTCAGGATTTTACTTCTTTTTTTTTTGGTGGCCCTAAAACTCTGTCATACATTTGGACTTTTTGTCATGCAACATAAGGTTTTTGTTTCAAGATTTCAAACAGTTTTTGTGTTTATAATATAATAACTCTGACTCACAGGGAGAAGCACCAAACGCACCGATGAGGAGTTCATCCTTTAGGGCGAGCAGCAAGGCCCCCGCCACCCCCAAACGGTACGCACACACACACACACACGCACGCGCACATGCACACGCACACACACACACACACACGAAGAGGGTATATCTGCATTGTCCAGAAGTTCATGTTCTTCCTTTCAGGGTCAGGTCTAACAGGAGCAGAGCCCAGTCCCCCTGCTCCCCGGGTCAGTACCCGCCCTCCCCACTTCGACAGAGAGCCACCACCCCCGGCTCAGAGGACAGGGCCCTCTTTGAGGCCAAGGGTCATGGCAGCATGGAGAAAAAACCCACCAAAACGGAGACGTCAGAGAAGAAGATCCCCAAATCGAGCAGCAGAGAGCTGACAGCAGGTAAAGCTCTAAGGCAGTGTTTTTAAAAAAATGAGAAACTCTATAGTCTGTGTTGATGTACAGTCCCAGATGATGTACAGTTAAAAAGCTGGAAGCTGCAGCTGTTTTTTCTAAAAGATGTAATAAAAGTTAAGTGAGTTTTCAGTAATAATTTTTAACTAAATTATTTGTAATTTTACCCTGGTAGTTGTTTTTTTCTTCAGTTTATTAACAAGCAGTTTTATGTAACCTCACAAAAAAACAAATCTATTCTTTCTGAATAGTGATTTATTTCTTAAATATTAGTGCAAAGGCAACTGTAATTTTTGAGCAATAGACTAACTTTATATTTATATTTTCTGTAGCCACACAAAAAGTGAACATGTTGAAGTTTTATTAGTTTTCTTTTTGTCTTAATCAAAGATGAAGTCTTTGAAAACTTTAACAAGAATGTTTTATGTGGGGTAATGGCCGACAAAGTGTGCATTATCACTTTTTAACGCACGCTGAGGAAGCCTGAACCGTTTGACGCGGATTGCTTCTGCGAAGTGTGTTAAAAAGTGATAATGCACACTTTAAAGGCCATTTACCTGCTTTGACCTTGGTCTCTTACAAAAGAAATAAATAGTAACCAGTTTTTAGTCCTTAATTCTTGTTTTTTCCAATTTGGATCGCTTTTCTCACAAAAATCGCGCCCCACCACGTAAGAAATAGTCCGCGTCGCGCCGCACCACCGCTGCAGTCAAGATTCGGCGATATAAAGCGATATATGTACCGTATACTGATCTTTTTGATGGGTTGAATAAAGCATCAGTTCAGAGAGAAAGTTCTCCTCTCACCGCTTGTTTTTGTCCAGATGATGTAGCAAAAGGTTGTTTTAAAGAAGCCAGCGCAGTGATACGAAACATTTAAGCTAGGTGACCGGAACTTCTTTTTTTACCGTGCGGTTATCCTGTGGTATATCACTATTTAACGCACACCCAGCAGCCAATCAGAATTGAGTATTCACCCGGACCATGGTATAATTCTTTTTAGATGATTAAATTGTTTCAATTTAGTTTAATGGTGTCTGTTGGCCACTTCACCTTCATCCTGTTTCTTAAATGTTGTTATTACTTCTTCTTAAGTTTAACATCTAAAATAATCCAGACGTTATTAGAAAAGTGTTTGAGTTAGAAAGATGACTTGGACCAAACTCTGGGATGTTTGGCTGTTAATAAACACAAACCCTGAAGGAGAACTAAACTGTTGACCTCTGATTTCATCAAGAAGATTTAAAAACTGTTTGATGTGTGTTCGTTGTGGTTTCAAGAAGTTTAGCAGGGAAGACTCATTTTATGCTGAGACGCTGTCACTTTAACCCAATGCATCATGGGAGATGTATTGCAAAAAGCCGTCCAACGCAGACAGACTGGCGTCTCTGAGCTTCATTGTTTTGTTCACTTGTTCCACGGTCTGATCCCGGATTCTGTGGAAAGCTTCACCGCTAAAGACGAGCTTTGGGTTTTATTTTTGTTGGAACTGAGAGACTTTATGAGAAGAAATGGAACAAGGAAGTGAAGACTTTAACCACTTCTGATTGGTCAGATGATGATGATGTATGATTGAGTCTCCAAGAATGATTGGTGGAGACAGTTAAAGGGGCGGGACTTTTCCCAAAACAGCTGAAGCTGCAGCTAAATCGCTGTACCGTCATTCTTATCAAATAGAATCAAATAAACACAAAGAAAAAGTATCTTATGATCTTTCATATTCTTAACTACTCAGTGTTTTATCAGGGCCTGTCTGGATGAACACAGAGCTGATATCCTGGAGATGGGAAATATTTTTAGATCACTTAATGGGTAATTTCTCACGGCACACTGGTTGAAAAACACTGCTCTAAGGATTCAGCTGTTTGTAAACCAAACTTATGGTTTCAACTGAAGTGTTCATGAAAAACTAACAGACTTCAATAATAAATCCATTAAATTCATTTTTCCGTTTTTTTCATCCAGAAAAAGACAAAGAAAAATGAAGTGCTGATGTGGTAGAAACAGGATTTCTCCTCAGAATGAAATCAATCATTTGACCCCCCCCCCCACAGAGTCTCCAGGCACTCCCACAGCCAGGAGCGTCGGCGGGACGATGGATGCTGAGGAGGCGTCCAGGCTGCTGGCAGAGAGGCGCCGTCTGGCCCGAATACAGAAGGAGCAGGAGGAGAAGCAGCGGCAGGAGGAGGAGAGGCAAGCGTTGCCATGGAAATAGTTGTTCCAACAAATCCACAACTTTAAATTAGAAACTGGGACTTGGTGACATTTCAATAAATAAGATACAACATTTGACTGTAGAAAGGTCTGAAATCCTGACATTGCTAAAGCCATGGTAGCACGGTGAGCGGTCAGACGCTCCATGCAGAGGGAGCTGCAACAATGCAGTTCTCATGACAGGAGCTGGTTAGTGTGTAGAAGTGGGCCAAACCCTCAAACAGGACTGTGTACGGGTGGATGGCTCTGGAGGAACATGATGATTGTCTTCCTGAAGTCTTTCTTTTGTCTGTGAAGCTCATTGCTCGTCTTTTGCAGGCTGAGAGCTGAGGAGGAGCAGAGACGGCAGCAGGAGGAGAAGGAGCGACAGGAGAAGGCTGCACGACAGGCAGAAGAGGAAAGGATGAGGCAAGAGGAGGAGAGGAGGAGGAGAGAGGAGGAGGAGAGACGACAGAAGGAGCAGAGGTGGAAAGACATGCAGGCTCAGCTGGACAAGGAGGTCAGTGTGGCGTTTCCTGACTCCTCACAGCTTCACCGCTGTCTGTCATTCTAATGGGGGCTTCATTTGAATATAGATTAAAATTCTGTCTATATTTTTATAATATAGACAGATATAAAAAATCAAAGGAAAATCAAGAATTCCACTTCAAAGCCTGTATTTACATTGATTTGGATTTTATTAAGGGAATAAGTATTTGATCCCCTAGTGACCATAAAGAGTTCTGGTTCACACAGACCAGTTAGACTCTGCTAATCAACCTGTTTGAACTGATCACCTGTAGAAAAGACACCTGTCCACAGAATCAGTCCATCAGTCAGACTCTACAAACCATCAGCAACAAGCTGGAGGTTACCATGACAACTGTTGGTGCAACATGACCATCAATCCACCTTTAGGTCTGGGGCTCCAAACAGAGAGAAATCGTCCTAAAACAACACGACAGGATTTAGTTGATGACCTCAAAGCAGCTGGAACCACAGTCACCAAGGAAACCATTGGGAAGACTTTACACTGCAGTGGTTTAACATCTTGCAGAGCTGGAGAAGTCCCCCTGCTTAAGAAGACACATGTGCAGACCCGCCTGAAGATGATTGGAATGAAGAGTAATGGGGAGAAGGTGCTGTGGTCCAATGAGACCAACATGGAGCTCTGTGGCATCATGTTTGGAGGAAGAGAAATGCTGCCTGTGACCCCAAGAGCACCATCCCCACTGTCAAGCATGGAGGAGGAAGCATTATGCTGTGGGGGTGGACGGGATGGGAGGATGGGCGGAGCCATGTTCCGTCAAATCCTGAGTGAGAACCTCCCTCCCTCCACCAGGAGGCTTGAAATGGTTTGTCGATAGGCCAGGAGAAGGACATGTAACATACAAAGAAGACAAACAAGGAACATCTGAAGAAGCAGATCAAGGTCATGGAGCCAGTCTCTGGACCTCCATCCTACAGAAAACCTCTGGAGAGAGCTGAAGCTCACAGTTGCTAAGCAACAGCCACCAAATCCAAATGATTCAGAAGTCATTTGCAAAGAGGGGACCAGAATTCCTCCTGATATGTGCAGAAACCTGCTCATCAGCTACAAGAAACCCCTGACCTCTGACCTCTGAGCTGCTAATGAGGTTTTTTGCCACAAAGTACTAAGTCCTTCTGTTCAAAAACCTATTTCCCTCAATGAAATGCAAATAAATGTAAACACATTCTTTAAGGTAGAATACTTGATTTTCCTTTAAGATGACAGACTGTCAATTTCCTTTTAGGTGGGCAAACCTAGAAAAACAGCAAATGATCAAATACTTCCCTCCTCCACTCTATACTTGTGTGAGTCTGTTCAGGGCGTTTCCCGGCTTCACTCCAGCAACCCTGTGATCCTTAAATGGGAATATAATGGATGGATGAATGTTTGTCAGTTTTTAGGTGACTTTTTCTTCCTGGTTTGTACATTTTTCCTCGTTACTCGATACCTCTGGAAGCAGCAGAGGTCTGAACAACAGAAAGAAATAATGTGTAGAAAAAGCACAGCCTCTGTAAATCTCCACCAATAAAAGCTCTAGAAAAAGTGATGTCAGTGAAACAGGAGGGATTAGCAGCCTTCAAGAACACAGAACGATGCCTTCAATGACACTCCTGATTGATAAACTACTGACAGTCTGGGTAACGCTTATTGATGAAACATGTCATAAATTACAGTTGCTAGCTTAAGTTTTTTAGAGATCATCTAAGTTTTCTTAAACATGTCAGAGAATGAGCCCTCATGCCAGTCGGATGGAGCGAGTTCTGGAGCCCTGCTTCCAGAAACGAGCTCAAAGGAAGTTCAGGCTGAAATGATGTACATTCAGACTGGAGGGTTTTATAAAGCTGGAGTTTATATTCTGAGTTTGTCTGTGAAGCCGGTGTGGTCAGTAGGAGGCTAATCTGAGTGTAGTTTAGGCTCCTCCCACCTGAGAGTCTTTAGGATCTTGTCGGAGTGCATTACTTAGATGCCGTTTCACCAAAAGAAGATGTTTGATGTGGATGTTCTTTCACTGCATGCAGCGCTGATGCAGAGGACAAGTTCTTCGTGTTCTGCCTTTACCGATGTGCAGAGCTGAAATCTGACTCCATGTTTCTCAGAGAGAAGAAGCCATCCTGCGAGCTCAGAGGGAGGCTGAGAGGAAGAGGGAGCAGAGGGAGCTGCTGCACCTTCAGGAGGAGCAAGAGAGGCTGCAGAGGAAGAAGGTACGCCGCCCTAAACTCTGCTCCACTTTCCATTTTTTTCATTTCAAGTATTTGATCAAGTCTAAGAAATGAATCAGCAGGAGACTTTTTGTTACGGCACATGTGTTTGTCGTTTGTGAAATGGAGTCTATTTGGTTTTCAGAGAATCGAGGAGATCATGAAGAGGACGAGGAAGAGTGACGTGGAGTCTCCATCTGCTGCCTCCAGTACATGTTAAACACACACACACATCTGTGTGTTTGATCTGGGTGTGGATGGTGTTTTCTGCACATCTGAATGTGGTCAGTGGCTGCAGTGTGACTCAGCAGCTGGGAGAGGCAGAGGAACACTGCCCCCTGGTGGTGAGCTTAGCGTTCATCATCGGGACTCCACTCCCTGACCTGAAGTGGAGGCTGTTTTATGTGGACAGAGGGTCTCACTGGTCATGTAACCTGATGGAGACGGCTAAACGGAGCTGTCAAGCCTCTGAACAAGCCCCCACCCCCACGAGGAGGTGGGGGGGCCTCAGAGAGCTCCTCTGTCAGAGTTCTGCCCCTCCAGACACAGACTCTTAACTGTTGCAGGGTTTGCTGCCTTCTTCTACGTCACATTTTCACTTTTAACAGTTGCAACACGTTTTTAATAAACTAAAACTGAAAAGTTTCATGAGCCAAACCTTCATTCTCTACAGAACACACAGTGGGGCAAAAAGTATTTATTCAGCCTCCCACTTAAAAAGATGAGAGGCCTGTCATTTACATCGTAGGTAAACCTCAACGATGAGAGACAAAATGAAAGAAAATCCTAGAAATCACATTGTCTGATATTTTTATGTTTTGTAAATTATGTTGGGAAATAAGCACCGGTATTTGGTCAATAACAAACCTTTAACTTAATACTTTGTTATATACCTTTTGTTGGCAATGACAGCAATTTTCTGTAGGTCTTCACAAGGTTTTCACAAAGTGTTGTTGGTATTTTGGTCCATTCCTCCATGCAGATCTCCTCTAGAGCAGTGATGTTTTGGTGCTGTTGCTGGGCAACTCAGACTTTCAACTCCCTCCAAAGGTTTTCTATGGAGTTGAGATCTGGAGACTGGCTAGGCCACTCCATGACCTTGAAAAGCAGATCCTTCGTTACCTAGGAAACAGTGTTATTGGGATGGTTGTCATGGTAAAAGACCCAGCCACGTTTCATCTTCAATGTTGATGGAAGAAGGTTTTCACTCCAAATCTGATCATACATGGCTCCCTTCATTATTTCCTTTACACAGATCAGTCTTCCTGTTCCCTTTGGTGAAGAACAACCCACAGCATGATGCTTCCACCCCCATGCTTTACAGTAGGTCTGGTGCTCTTTGGATGCAGCTCAGCATTCTGTCTCCTCCAAACAGTAGAGTTCTACCAAAATGTTCTGTTGTGGTTTCATCTGACCATAGGACATTCTCCCAATCCTCTTCTGGATCCTCCAAATACTCTCTAGCAGACTGTAGACGGTTCTGCACATGTACTGGCTTTAGCAGGGGGACACGTCTAGCCCTGCAGGGTTTGAGTCCCTGGTGGTGTAGTGTGTTACTGATGGTAGCCTTTGTTACTTTGGTCCCAGCTCTCTGCAGGTCATTCTCTAGGTTCCCGTGGGGTTCTGGGATTTTTCTCACCGTTCTTGTGATCATTTTGACCCCATGGGGTGAGATCTTGGGGGGGGCCCAGATGGAGGGAGTCATCAGTGGTCTTGTATGTCTTCCATTTCCCAATAATTGATTTCTTCACACCAAGCTGCTTATGTTGCAGATTCAGTCTTCCAGCCTGGTGCAGGTCAACAGTTTGGTTTCTGGTGTCCTTAGACAGCTCTTTGGTCTTTAGTGGAGTTTGGAGTGTGACTGTTTGAGGTTGTGGACAGGTGTCTTTCTATAGATAACCAGTTCAAACAGGTGACATTAACACAGGTAACAGTGGAGGACAGAGGATCCTCTACAGAAGAAGTTACAGGTCTGGGAGAGACAGAAATGTTGATTGTAGATGATCAAATACTTATTTTCACATATTTACAAATGAATGTTCTAAAAGTCAGGCAAAGTGATTTTCTGGATTATTTTTCTTATTTTGTCTCTCATAGTTGAGGTTTTACCTTTGGCGGTTCTTTAACTTACAAAAGAATCTTTGTGGAGATGCAGAATCTCAGAAGTGTGAAGTTCTTTAAAAGACTAGAATATTTTAGTAAACTAAGTTCTTCAATATGAAACTATCGTCTATGGAATAGAACATTATCCTTCTGTGCAACTAGACAAATATCTGTGCATCAGGACAAACACATGAATTGGAGGACCGAGGCCTTTGGACGTCACAGCATCTCTACTCACACAAATGGATCTGTGGCATTCCTGAGGGATAAAGGAAAAGTGGAGAAACGTCTGAACTTGACCTCCATCCTCCCCACCTGCAGATAAATGTCTGTCATCAGAAATGAAGCCAAATCTGATCAGGGTCCAGAAGAACTGTGGGGTTCTGTGGACCCAGACTGCTTTAATGGTTCTGTGGACAAAGTCCAGATGTGGTGTTCTTGTTTGTGATCATGGATCCTCCAGGCTGAAGACGAGGGAGATGGTCCAGTGTTCAGTCTGAGGACCGAAGTGAAGACGGTCCAGAAACCTGGATGAAGGAACCAAACGTGTGACAAGTCTATGGACAGAACCACAGACAGAACCAAACAGAACCACAGACTGCAGCTTTAGAACAGAACTGAACAGAACCACAGACTGCAGATTTACAACAGAACTAACCAGAACCACAGACTGCAGCTTTTCAACAGAACTGAACAGAACCACAGACTGCAGCTTTAGACCAGAACTAACCAGAACCACAGACTGCAGATTTACAGCAGAACTAACCAGAACCAGACTGCAGATTTACAGCAGAACTGAACAGAACCAGACTGCAGATTTACAGCAGAACTAACCAGAACCACAGACTGCAGCTTTAGACCAGAACTAACCAGAACCACAGACTGCAGCTTTACAACAGAACTAACCAGAACCACAGACTGCAGCTTTACAACAGAACCAAACAGAACCACAGACTGGTTTACAGCAGCAGGGATGGGTCAGAACCTCCTCCTGCAGCTCAGATGTTTTACCTACAGACAACATTTGGAGCTTTTCAGAGCAGAAATTCCTCACAAAGTCTTTACAGAGAACCTGTTTGTTTTTCTTCCAAAATAGAATATAGTGCACCGTTGTAAACATACCAACCAGGTTTATGTCCGTTCTGATTCCTTCAGCAGAAATTACTTGAAATGAGCTCATTTAAAGCTGGCAGGTTTTTCAGCTTTGACATTTTAACTTATTTATTCGTGTATCTAACAGGGAGAGTGCACAGTAAAAGCATGGCTGCAATGCACCAGAATCAGTCCAAAGGTTATTTTTCATCTGTAGTCCCTGGACAGGTGTTAAAAATAGTTTACCTAAAACCCTCACAACATCAATAAAATACAGTAATAGAAGATATACTATACAATCAATCATTTAGAATACATACAATTAATAAAAACATGCACCTCTTTGATTTGAAATTTGATTTAAAATGGTTTATTTTCAAGCAATTAAGTAGAAATAATACACAACAGCAATACAATCATCAGTTATACATTCATACAGTAACTAATCAAACTGAGGATAATTAGCCATCTTAACAAATATTGCTTGAAAGGGAGTGGAAAGAAGCGAAGTTATATAATCCCACCCTGTTATACTGTAACCATTTTATTACATGATTTATCAATATTTATCAATATACATATATAGTTTTTAATCAGACAGACTTAAGAATCATAAGGTATTGATAAGGCACATGACAAAGATGAATTACTTAATTATTATGTAAAAAATAACTATTAGAAATCAACATGGCAAATGCAGATCAGTCATCTAAAATATATGCAGCTTATGTTACTTATAAAAGTCATTCATATGATTATAACATAATACTTTATCAGTAAAATACACAACACTGTTTCAGGAATTTTCATAGCAAAATTTCATCAAGTATCAAAAGTTAAAAACATGCAAAATTATGCTACATTAGGAAAGATTTTTGAATCAATTTATCAATTTTTGGAGCAATTGAAGTAATATCATTAAATATCGATCAATTGAACCATTTTCAATAAGTGATTAATCATTTGTTTTACTTTTTTATGTATATATATTTCTATTTTTTAATTTTTTATTTTTTTTATTTTTTATATAATAAGGTAATGCTGTAAGGGAAAATAAAAGGGTCCATAATCTGTCGATTATCCAAGGTTTGCATTTCTTCTTCTACTGAATTAATCTTTAATGCACATCTTTAATTAAGATGTGCATTAATTTAATTAAATCTTGAAATTAAGGTGAAAAAAATGTGATTTCAAAGAAGGGAACATCTCTTCTATACCCTGTGGTTATAAAATAGTGTTTATATCTTCTAAAATAATCATTTGCACTAACACCTTTTTTTTTTTTACCTCTGCTGCGGTGAAGCTGTGCTCAGACGAGTCCATGTTCAGCTCAGACTTTTGCCTTGCAGTCCCTGACATGAAAGCTGAGGCTCTGGGGGCCTCGGAGGAGGACGCAGCCACCCCCGCTGAAGCCCCCGCCATCACGCTGGGACCTCTGGAGAGCAGGAGCTACGTGGACGAGCTGTCGGATGGAGTCCAGTCCATGGATGTCAGGTACTGTCAGGAAAGACGCCGTCGCCTCCAGACCAGCTCCAACATGCTGTCTGTCTGAGGGAGAACCTGCTTTCACAAGCTTACTTCAGAGTTTACCAAACTCAACCGATAATCTAGAATATTCTACAGGTTTGTTTTAAAGGATATTTTATCTGAAAATCTGGCTTTCAGTTTAGCATTAAAAATGTCTTGTTTTTTCTATGATCCAGAATCTGAAACCATCAGCTCTGTTGAGAAATGTCTTTTCATGATTTCGTAATTCTATTTTTGGACTTTTTTCAGAATCTAATCATGAATGAATATGGCTCCAAACTAAAAGCATGCTAGTTTACTGTAGTTGACCCGACAAGCCCACATTCCTGCAGAGTTCTGTGTCTCAGAACCGTCATGTAAACTCAATCCCACCTCAGAGCTTTGACTTCCCGCTCCGTCTCCGTCAGCCCCGTCTCCCGGGACGAGCCGGCCAGCGCTCAAGAGTTTTCCCCGGTCGCCGAGGGACCGGACGCTTGTCTCCTGGAGCAGCTGATGGATCGGGACTTGCTGGATCGAGGACAGCGTCAGGGAGAAAAAACACTGCCGTACCCTAAACTGCAAGCTGGCAGCGGGGTCGGAGACCTCAACAAGAACCTGCTGATCCAGGCCTACAGCGCCTCCTCGGACTCCTCGCAGCTCATCCCGAGCGTCGGACCGGGCAAGCTGGACGTCCAGTAGACAGGTGGAGTTTCCGTCTGATGGCTGTCGTTACCAGAACCTTCTTCATTTTGATGTTTTCTTTCCTTTGGCAGCTGAATGTGAGCCTGGAGAAAGAGAGGAAGAGCAAGAACGACAGTCCTCTTCTGAAAAGAGAACCGCTGCTCTGGACCTGATCTCACCTGCAACCTCCCAAACCTGCTTTCTGACACATCTTCAGGAAATACAGACCAGATTTCTTGGAATCCATCTCAGTCCTCAGTGGACATTTTTGCACGTTCCTCATTTAAAAAAAAGGGAATTAGGACAAATGAGTAAAAGTTGGGTTTGGTTGTTTCTGATGACACCAGCTCCTCGTGTGTCAAACTTTATTTGCTTTTTCTCTCAGCCCTGCGTCTAGGGAGGCTGTAAATACACGCGTGTGGACGCTGGAGCGAGCCTTCAGCGGCGAGGAGAGCGGGGAAGACCCGGGCTGCCATGGCGGTCCCCTGTAGTGTCTGCAGCGACAGCCGAGTAGCGGAGCTGTTGTGTAGGCTGTGCTTGTAGCTGTGTTTGTCAGTGTCTCCGATGGTTCTCGTGCATTTAAATCAACACTGACCTTCCTGGCTGCTGACGGCCACGGTCATTCTTTTAATCTGATGTTAGTGAAACCAAACAAACCACCAAAACGAATGCTAACTGTCTTATTTCTATCTGCAGGACAGGATTTTATGAAATAAGAAATGTGTATTTCTGACACTGGCTGTAACCACACAATCTGCAGTTTGTAGCGTGCACTAATCACCTTCAATCCTCCATCTGCACCTGAAATATGTAGAGCTGGTTGTTTTGCTCTTCGTCACCTTCACCTGTGGTCACTGCTGAAGACCACCACAGATGCTCGTTTGTCTTTGTGAATCCACACTTTTGGTTTCCAAATGCTCTCATGGGGAAATGGATTGTTTGTCTTATTCTGTAAACCGCAGAAGGTGAGACGATCCAGCTCTCTGCATCAGCATCCTCAAAGCAAAGCCTCTGCTGGGGCTCCTTGTATATGAAGTAACCGTACAGGACATAGTCTTTATTCAAATGTTAGGATTAAACTGTGACACTGCAGCTTGGTGGAATATATCGATGTAGATGTGGCGCATGGAAACCTGCTGAAGAAAAAACCCAATAAACTTCATTAAACCGTGGTGAGTTTGTCCAAAAACGTTCCATTTTTTTTAGCCGTGACGCAGAGGTAGAGCGGTCGACCTCTGATCGGAAGAGCGCTGGTTTGGTTCCTCCTCTGCGTTACAGGTTGGCGCCAGTGTTCAGCAGCAGAGCCGCCATCAGTATGTGTATGGGTGAATGTGACTGTGAAGCGCTTTGGGAAGGTGGTAAAGCACAATATGAGTACACGACATAAACCATTTATCATATTCGTTAAGTCTAAAAATGCATTACAAATGAAAGATAACATTAAAGCAAGCACAATAATATTTATAATTGCTATAACCCAGTTATAGTCCAGCAGATATTATAAGGAAGAGTTTTCAGGGTGATCCTGAATTTTGGGCGATTTTGGAGGCAACAAAGAAACCTCCAGAACCCGACTCGGCGAGGATGAACTGAACTGAGGCTGAACTACCTTTTGGTTATCCAGAAAGTCTAGCATTCCCAAGCACAGCTGTGTCTGCAGCTCACCGCTCCTCCCTACAATCATTTCAGCTTATGTTACTTGACTTTACACTGGGGTGATTTAAATGGGAGCAGAAACAGATTCAAACTGACATTAGACCGAATGTTTGACGAGTAATAAAGATTATTAGTTTGTGGTCCATGGATGTGTTAACCACATCAGCTTTCATCCACAAATCGTGTATCGCCCCCTGCTGACCACAGTCAGAACCACACTTCAACTACGTTGAACCAGTTCCGGTAGTTGGGTATGGAGTGATATTTCTGCCACCACGTTGCACACAAAACCAGTGGCGGTTCTACCCTGAATTACTCCCCGGGCGAGACCCTCCCCAGGCGCCCCCCCCCCCCCCATAGTCACAACAGAACTTTGTTTGTCTTTGTCAACTGACATGTTTTATTGCAACTGCAATAAATGTTTTATTGTAACTGCAGCACCAATACACTAACAGAAAACACCAACTAAAACCTAACCTTCCTAGCCTTTCTTGATGCAAACTCGTCGATAACATCATCATATGATATCTGCTCATCCTGAGGGGGCGAGACTGTGAATGTGGGTGATGAGGTAGCTGGCAGGGAGGTAGATGTCTCATCTTGAGCAGTGGTAGACGATCCAAAATATCTTAGAAGTGTCCCTGAAATGGCATTTTATACTGACTTCAAAAGACCATAGACTACAATATAGGCCTTATAAAAACATTTATGAATTGGAAATTTAAATTGTCATGTTCTATATTGATCTCTCCTTCAGAGAAGAAAAATTAGCTCATGTTTTCCGTCTTCAATCCTTTGATTGTAGCATTTTTAGTTATGACCTGTTATATTATGTTTTGTCCCCATAGAGTTGCAGTAAATGGTAAATATTTATTTTTAAAACTACCTACAGATTTATGGAAATTCTATTGGCTAAAAATATAAACCAACATTTGTAAAACAAATAAAAAATAAACTTCATATGCAGGCTCAAAATTAACCCCTAAATCCCCAGTTAAATGTCAAAAAAAACATTGGTAAAACGTTTAGGCTGCCACAAATGATTATTAAATTAATGACCAATCTCAAATTATTTGCCCCATTAGCATCTTATGGCAGCAGCAGCATGCTGTGTAACCATCACAGCTTTTTTAACATTATGAACTAGTATACAACAGCAAAACAAAACAAAACCTTTGTGTTACAGCAGAGCAGACAGACATACGAATCATAATGTTACAAGTTAAGGCACAGCAAATTTTTAAGAATAAAATCTACAAAAAAAAAAAAAATGACGCTATTTGCAACATTTGGGCCTACTTCAGTGTTGGTCATCGACCAAAATAAAGTTTTCATCGTCAACGTTGTTGTAGGGCAGGTAGCATTAGAATTTAGAAAAAACATGCATCAAGCTGAGGACAAACCCTTTTCTTTATCTCTTTTCTCCTCTACTTCTTTTCTTTTCTTTCTAAATTGGGTACCAGATGGCTTTGACCTTTTCTTCTCCATATTTTAGATGTTTTTGGCGTTTGTTTGGCATAAATGTCCTCACGTCACGAAGAAGGCATTAAGTCCGTCCACTGAACCAACTGTCACCTTAGTGACAGCATTGTTTTGTGTTAACATTTTTTCATTTGGGCATTTCACACAAAATTAACCCAAAAAAAACAGAATATATTTTTTATACCTTTATTAAAATGTTGGTTATAGAATGTCACCTTATGACTGACTTATAAAAAGGTTTTATAAAGTAGATTCAAACCCCCGCCCTTGTCCCCACCTAGCCACTTAATTTGGAAGCGTCCCACAATTAAGCTGATTTCCCGCAGCCCCCCCCCCCCCCCCCCCCCCACACCCTTTCCACAGGGGCGCGCGGAGGCGCCC
>CM074504.1:22916824-23141204 GCA_037389245.1 Oryzias sinensis
AACTTCAGGGCCACCGTAGAAAACTGACCTCAACTCCCAATGACACTAAAAGAATCACACTTTGGGGCAGATGTGGGTTCAGGACACATAGCATGGGGTGAGATTCATTCACATTCACACTTGAGGACATTTTTAATCCACTTGGTCATAGGCTAGATGTGAATGTGATTTTTAAAACAGATTTATCTCAACAGCAGCTCGGAGTCTTCTGCTAGCATGGTCATTGCCTAACAGTCACTTTGAAGAGCATTTAGAAAGCTGCTGCAGGGGTTCATCCTGCAAGTGATGAAGGTCTGAATCTGCTTCCCTGAAGCTCAGCTGGGGATATAAAAGGTTGTTGGTACCTTTATAGAAACTCTGAAACTCAGGTCTGAGTCTAGGTTGCTATCAGGATATCTGACAGATGATGGTCTAATGCCTTCAGAGCTGAGCTCCTCAGTGTTCATCCCTGAGAGCGTTTATCTCTCAATTTATTTACTGCATCCAGAAGTCTAGTTTGAGAAGCTCCTCAAAGCCTTAGAGCTGCATAAAGCTGAGTGTCGTCTGCCTAAAGCAGTATCTGACCTGGAGGGAGCAGGAAAAGACTGAACAGCAGAGTCACACAATCAAACAAACCCTCAGGAACTCATATATGATGACTATCAAATCACCACATAGACACCAAAAATAGACAGTTTTCTGGGAGAAAACCAGCTGATAAAAAAACAGTTTTAGCTTCTGGAAACCAGATTTTCCAGAGAAAGCAGGTTCACTCAGAGATCAGAAGCTTGACTACTTAAACATTTGTAAGCTCATCCAGTAATTGATTACATGAGGAGACAGACGTCATGTGAGTGGAAACTATGAGACTGCAAATACTGGGTGACCGGGTTAGACGATGTTCTGCTGACTGTGTGATGACTGCATGTCTTAGCACTCGTGACCCAACCCACTTCCTGGAGCTTTCTTTACATGACAGTGGCCTCCACAGAATGACAGCAGTTAACATGAAGAACTGGTAAATAACGCTTTACTACCGTCTTAGAAGGACTAAATTACTACAGTCACAGTCCCATTCCCCCATTCACACTGCAAACAGCTCCACGCCAAACACTGGTGCCATTCTATAACCACCAGGGGCAATACCCTTCATCAACCATTTATTAGAACTAAACAGTTATGACATTTTTGAGCCCCCCACTTTAAAAAAAAACTTTTTTTATTTTTTATTTGTTTATTCAACAGGGACAGTGCACATTAAAGGCATGGCTGTGATGCGCCAGAATTAGCCCAAAGGCTATTTTTCATCTGTAGTCCCCTGACAGGTGTTAAAATCGTCAACCTAAAAAGTGCGAAGCATGAATTAAATACATTAATAGAAAATATACATGTACAATAGACAGTCATTTAAAATACATAAAACATGCTCATAGTGAGAAACATAAAAAACAAATATAAGACACAAAGGTGACAGATCAGACAAGGAGACATTAAAATAGTTCAACGTAAACATGTTTGTTGTGATATGAACCAGTTTTTTAGCTGCCTTTTAAACAGAGTGAATGTGGTGAGGTCTCTAATATTGTGAGGAACTGAGTTCCACTCTTGTGCTGCAGTTACAGAGAAGGCGCTCTGGCTGAAGCACTTCTTCGCAGAGGAAGTCTTGACGGACCGACCCTCTTGTCTCTCTTTGGGAGAATGATCTTATTTTAACAAACTGACTGAGTGGAGGGGATGACAGTCCATTGATGATTTATATAACAGGCATAGTTTTGGATACTTAGTGATGTTTTCCCAACTTAACAGTTTGTGTTTTTGTAAAATGTCACAGTGATGATGTCTTAATGTTTTTTTATCCAGTATTTTAATTGTTTGTTTGTAAAGTGACTCCAGAGGTTTTAATGCTGATTTGTTTGCCTGTGACCAGGTAGTAAGGCAGTATGTCATGTGGGATAAGATCATTGCATTCATGAACATTGTAGCAGCTTGAAATGATAAGTTTGCCCTAACAAATCTAAAATTAGACACGTTAAACTTAACACGGTTACAAACTTTCTGGATTTGCGATTTAAAATTGAACGTTGTATCTATTAAAATGCCAAGATATTCAAATTTTTCAACAACTTCTTTTTTTTTTCCTGCCACAAAACCATCAGCCAGAATAGTTTTCCGATTTGTCTTGGAAAAGAACATTGCAACTGTTTTGTTTACATTGAGACTTAAACTTGACTGTTCCAACCATTCTGCAACATGTCCCATCGTTCTGGTGAGATTCTCTGCCACCTCAGATGTGTTTTTGCCATGTGCATAAATGACAGTATCATCAGTATACATCTGAATGAAGACATTTGAACAAACAGAAGGGAGGTCGTTATGTAGAGAGAGAAAAGTAGAGGCCCTAGAATGGAACCTTGGGGAACACCTGTAGAGATATGGAGAGGAGGGGAATGATGAGGATTTATCCTGACTGACTGACTGACTGATCTGATCTGATTTGATACATATGATTCTATCCATTTTATAGTTTTCAATGAGAAATTGAATTTGGTTAGTTTAGTCAGTAGTTCTTTATGATTTATTCAGCTTGACCTTTGGTTTCCGAGGATTTCCTGACACCCACACAGTCAGGAGGGCCGGAATCACACAATCCAATCTACCAAATGAAAAGGAAAAAGTGATGAAAGCGTGGTCAGTTCTTGGAATTCACCTCAAGTCAACTTCTAACTCATTCTCGTGCTCAAAGGCGGGAAGCACAGAAGAGGAAGATGACAAAGCAGAGATCCACTTCTGCATTTTGGGCCTTATAAGCAGTTCACCAAACCCCTACGGACAAAACGTGACCACAGGCCAACAGAAACCACTTTCCTTGTCCTCTCTTGTCTTTCTCGTCAGAAAATAAAAGATGATGAACTCTCAGACTGTGCTGAAAGGAGCACCGGTCGCTCTCCTCCTGATGGCTCTCATTGCGTCTGGACAAGGAGGTGAGCATGAGTCCTATTTGAAATCCTGACAGTCCTTGCATGGGCACAGATTCATGACTTTTAAAGAAATGACTGTTTCTGCTTCCAGTGGAAAAGCTGTCTTCCTGCTGCACATCGGTCAACAGCGATGAAATCAAAGAACCGATTCTGGGATACATTATCCAAGAGAGAAATCTTCCATGTGTCACGGCTGTCATGTAAGAACTATTTCAATGTCGTTTCAAATGAAGCAAACATGTTGTAGTGGGTAAAAGTGTTAGCAGTGTGCTGAAGCTGTTTGTGTTCCTGCAGCTTTCTGACCAACTCCGGCCTGTACTGCAGCAGACTCAGGGCTCCTTGGGTTTACCGCAAGATTCAAGAACTGTAAGGCTCACATCTGGCCGAGTGAAAAGACTTTTTATTTTTATTTTTGAGCTACTTTGTGAATCTCATGTTGTCCTTTTAATTTTACAGGAGAGCAAAGACTCGGCCACTGATTCCATCATCTTCAGCCTCCCTCCTCTCCACGCTGACCTCCACTGCAACCCCTTCCTCTTCATCTGCCCTTCTTTCCTCCTCTTCTTCTTCTGAATTAGTGACTTCACCTGAGGTGGCATCTTCTTCAGCCTCCCTCCTCTCCATCATGACCTCCACAGCCTCCCCTTCCTCTTCATCCTTCCTTCTTTCATCTTCCTCTTCAATTGACTCAGACTCCGCCCCCACAGACCAAGTTGATGAAACCTTTTGGGACGTCCTGAGTTCTTCTGCATTTCCTGCAAGTCCAGCTGATGAAGAAATGCCACCAACCTATTTAGATGAAATTATTTCCTGATGCTGCTAAACTGTTAGAATTTTACCAATTCATTAGTTTAGTTTTTTTGAATTTATTTATTTTGACTTTTAGAAAGAAAGAAAACAAAAAACCAAAATGTGGGATTTTATTTATTACCAGGTATATTTAAAAATGTTTAGCAATTATATTTCTGTTATATGTGACATGTAACGCTAACTAAATGAACTTATTTATACAATTGTTCCATGAAGATGTTTTGACTTTTTTATTTCAACTTCCTAAGTTATGTAAATCAAAACTCTCATTAAAATGTTCAAAAACCGAGACTTTCTTTTGCTTTTTGTTGCATTTTTTCTGATACTTCTTTGCAAAAGAGCAAGATTTGGACAAAATTTAATCCTCATCATCATCATCATCATCATCATCATCATCATCATCATCATCATCATCATCATCATCATCCTCCTCCTCATCTTCATCATCCTCCTCCTCCTCATCATCATCATCATCATCATCATCATCATCATCATCATCATCATCATCATCATCATCATCATCATCATCATCATCATCATCATCATCATCATCATCATCATCACCATCATCATCATCATCTTCCAGAGAGGGCAGAGGTCAGCCAACCTGGTTTGTCCTCCAGCTCTGAGATTCAAACAGCCTCCAAATCCGTCTAATGCTGAAGCTCTCATCAGTCGATGCTGAACTGAATCCTCAGACTCTCTAGCAGAAACCTTCTAGCTGACATTATTGTGCATCCATTGACTAAATGGCACAAATAATTTAACCAAAGCAAGAAACTAAATCCAGATAAATGAAAGAAATAATGGCTCTGTTTTTTACATAAAATAACTCAAATTGAAGACAAATGTATTTTATAGTTTTACAAAGAGTCAAAAAGTACTTTATTAATAGAATAAATGTAACTTGTTTTCACCATCTCTGTAATTCTGAATGAAAATGGAAATATTACAGTCATCTTCAGAATTGTTTGAACTTTCGTTTTCCTGGATAAATGAGGAGTCATAGTTAAAAACAATTTCCCTGTTCTGCTTTCTGTGGAAGGGGTGTGAACTTCCACTAAGTTCAGGAAGTAAACCAGTCTTCATGGGTGACGTCACATCACTCAGTCCAGTTCTCTTATACAGTCAATGGTGGTACGGTGGCCCTGAAGTGCAAACCATTCAACAAATCACTTGATACAAAAACATTTTTTAGATCCCTTTTTAACATCTTTTTTTTAAATTGTTGTTGTGATCTTAAAAATGTTTTTGTATCAAGTGATTTGTTGAATGGTTTGCACTTCAGGGCCACCGTAGTGTGGGGATGAAACAGTTTCTTTTCAAAGGTTATTTGTGTTGATCACATTTTTTACTGCTTATCAGTTTTTTGTTTTGTCTCTTTCAGTAGAGATTTTGGGATGTTGTCATTGCTGCAGTCTTGTTTCAATGAATGTTAAATGGCGAGTACTTATCCAGCCCTTTACTACTTTCTTTACAGTCACAGTCCTATTCACACACTGATGGCGGCTCTGCTGCCAAACACTGGGGCAAACCTGTTACCACCAGAGGCAATGTGGTTGTATCTTACCCAAGGACACTTCCACACATGGGCAGGAAGGGTGGGGGCTGCACCTGTGACCTTTGATTAGAGGTCAACCTCCAGGCTGAAAGAGTTGCTTCAATTCTCTGAAATATCAATAGTATTTCTACTATAAGGTAGTGAATAGAACTGTCTTTGTCTGTTGGTATATTCAGTCAGACAACTCTTGCAGAAAATATTTATTTCACAACATCTTTAGGTTTTCACAACATCTTTAAGTTGGCATTCACAACTTGATTCACAACTTCATTTTGACATAAGGCTCCGTTCAATTCCTTGAGATAATTCTTTTTTCCATACACTTTTGGGTATAAAACCCCCGTAACGGAGCCCACAGGTGGAAGCCAGGGAGGACGGAGGGGCAAAGAATGAGCGCTGAAGGTAAGACAGAATGAACAATTGTACACCTGACTTAAATAGGACGCTGAGCAGGTGAGTTAATTGACTGACCCGCCCTAGGGGAGTAACCTATAATTCTGTAGAGTGTCTGCCCGAAAATGCGACGAGTCGCTATTTAACTAGTCCAACACAAGCCTCTAGTGTTGGACATGTTTTTCCGTTACAACAGGGGTTGTGGATCATCTGAGAAAAACTGTGTATATTTGTATAAACCCCTTTTCAAATTAGGCTAAACTTTATTTACATTGATTATATTTGGGGGGGGCACAAACGACAGGGGGGTTAAGGAATTAAGGAATCTGAAGGATGATTACAGGATTAATTTGAATGAAAAACCAACACGTTTCTTGAAGTTCTTCATCATTACTGTCAGGTGTAAGTATTATATGCAACTCTGATGCATGCCACAAGGAGATGGTGCTGGACTTCTGACGAACACCTGCTGAAGTTCATTGGTGGAGCAGAGGTGGAGGTAGTGGATAACTACAAATACCTTGGAGTCCTCCGAGACAAGAAGCTGAACTGGTCTGCAAACATGGACTCCATATACAGGAAGGGGCAGAGCAGGTTGTACTTCATAAAAAGACTTGCCTCTTGTAATGTCTGCTCAGATCTCCTTTTTATGTTTTATCAGTCTATCTTTTTAAGTGCCCTGTTTTATGCCGTGGTGTGTTGGGGGGGGGGGGGGGGGGATAAAAAAACTGAATCGTCTGATCAGGAGGGCAGGCTGTGTGGTGGGGCGGAGCCTGCAGACAGTGGAGGTGGTGGCAGAGCGGAGGATGCTGTCCAGCATCATGAAGAACACTGGTCATCCCCTACATGGACTCTTCAGTGACCAGAGGAGGCATTCAGTGACCGCCTTCGCTCTCTGCCATGCTCCACAGAAAGACTCAGGAAGTCCTTTGCACCGAGTGCAATTAGACTGTTCAATTCCACTGGGAGGGGAGGGGGGCATGAGGAGGAGTCACTAAACGGGCAACTACTTTTAACCAGTTTTATGCTTCTACTTACTTTTATTTTGATTTTATTGCTCTTATATTTTTATTCTTTTCATTCCCGTTTTTAGTGAGTGTGATTATTTTATGATTTTATGACTTTTACTGAACTACTTTTTAAATCTCTATTGAATGTTTGTGTATTTGAGTAGCAATGGATGGATATGCAAGTTCCCTCTGGATTAATAAAGTACGGATGAATGTAAAATGAGGTAGAGATCCTGATCGCCCAGCCAAAGCAGCAGCGGCAGCCAGGGCCCCCGACATCCGCATGGCATAGCAGATCGAGGAAAATCCGCCCACCCAGACCAGGGCCAGCAGGACCGCCACGTGGCGTCCAAAGTGAATTTTAAGTTCTAAGAGGAAACCAACGGCTGCCTATGTTGACGATGCAAACGTAGTGTTGTGGGCATGCATGTGTGTGTCAATGTGTGTCTGAGAACTGTAAAAAAAACATTTTCATGCAGCTGAACAGTTCCTCTGTGAAGTGGGTGGAGGTGTTATGAGGTCAGACTGCTCACGTCATCTGAGCTGCTCTCAGTCAACGCCATAAAGACCCTGTGGGGATCTGCCGGTCAGACCTCTGAAGCAGCTCACAATGACCCCAAAGACCCTGTGCGTGATGCTCCTCGTGCTCTTGGTGTGTCTGAGCATCCACTCCCATGCAGGTAACCGCTCTTTCACGCTTTCTTCTCAAGTTTTAAACTGCTGCTAGAAGTTCCTCTGCTGCAGTTCCTGTGAGAAAGACTGACAGCACATTCTTGTTTAGCAGACCATTTTGAAGATGTAGTCTTCTTTACACTAAATTTAAGTATTTACATGTTGAAATGTAATTCCAATGATCTATCCAGACAGGACCATGTCTAAAGTAGTCTAGAATGTGTAACATATAGGTTATTTATGTAAAATTAGGTAAAAAGGCCAAAAGTTATCTCCTTTTTTGCTTCAAAGACAAACATTGACTCAAACTAAAATGATCAGGCATTAGTGTTTAACAGCCTTTCCTTTGTTCTTTACTGCAACTTCATTTCTTTCAGTTAAATTCCCGCATGGAAAGCATCGGAGCTGCTGCACAACAGCGGTCCGCAGAGACTTGTCAGCGGAGGTCACTGGCAACACGTATAAAGTCCAACACGCCGAACATAAGTGTGTGAATGCCATCAAGTGAGTTTACTGGAAACATGTGAAGGAAACGGACTTTAGGCTCTGCTTTTCATAGTCTGCTTTCTGATGTTTTAGATTCCAATCGGGAGACAAAACCATTTGTGCCCATCCAGACGCACAGTGGGTCAAAAACTGTAGGTTTCACCAACACTGCATCCCATTCTCACTCCACTGTTAGACACCTTCTCACTCTTCCATTCTCTTCTTTTTTGCAGTGATGGCCGGAATGACAAAGAAGTCATGAAGTCAGTCGGCTTCTCGACTGTCCTGTATGGCACACTTCAGTCATCATATCTCAGGAAATAACAGCTTTAAAGTTCTTCCTATGTAGTCATTTCACAAGTTTTCTTCTTTTTTTAACTTTCCTGTGCTTGTAAAGTGTTTTTGTGGTTTTGCCACTTTGGCTGCATAATGCAATAAAACAGCATCATTTGATATTTGATAGCATTTTTCTCTGCACACATTTTCTGTTTCTGAAATAACAGCGTTCTACAGCTGAGCGGTGACATGTGCATGTAAAGCTGAGAGATGATGTCTACATTTCAGATGCTTAGCTTCTGAAAGCTGAAGCCTTTCCTGACTTTGTTTTTCCACATCAGACTTCTTCTTTGAACAGTGAGAGTGAATCTAAATTCTAGAATCTTTTACATTCTTTTTAGAATCGAAAATCTAAAAAGCACATAAACGACCTCAATGGAGACAAAAGCAACTCCAAAGACTTTAGTGTCATCTTGTGGATTTAAACGGCAAGACAGAAGTTGAGACAGAAAATCTGATGACTTTTTATTCAAAATAAATCTATTTTTATTTTCATAAACAAGAGAATAAAAACGAGTGTTCAGTGATGGCTATCTCATATTTGATGTTCTTGGTAAAACAGTGAGACTGAATCTAAATTTAAAGGATAAGAGGATTTACAGAGAGCAAGAAACTGGAAACATTTAAGGAGAGATGACGCATTAAAATAAAAGTCTGCATTGCTACTGTGTTTCTACCACTTAGAAGTGTTTTGACATAAATAATACATGCTAAATAAACTTAAGCTTTTTGATTTATGGTTAAAAAAGCACGTAAACCACCTAAATCAAGACAAAAACAACTGAAAAGACTTTAGTGTCATCTTGTGGATTTAAACAGTAAGACAAGAGTTCAGTTGGAGAGGTTGGTTATTTTTTAATCAAAATAAATCTATCAAAGAATAAAAACTTATCTTTGTGATGTTATCTTATGCATAATTATCTATACACCTGGACTTTGCTGTATGTCAGACAAAAAACAGCAGAATCTTCTCTGCTGGACTCTCCTCAGCTGAGCTTGGACGGCGTCTTCTTCTGTCTTCTGTCACTCAGACTCTCTGATGATTATTACCTACAAGCAGGAGCCTGGACTGTTTCTCTTGTGTCATTCTAAAGCTTCCTGAATTTAGAAAAGAACTTTTATTGAATTCATGATTTGATAGGACTCAGACCCATATCCAAGTTCCTTTTGTTTTTTTGTATTGTTTAAATGTTTTATTTTCTGTTAATACAATCGATTGCATTTTACTCTCATTGCTGTCCTGTGTTTTCATTTACACACCTTGGGCTCCCTGAGACGAACTCTGATTAATGCGCCTAGTCCCATAATCTGAGAAGCGTTACACTTGGCGAGCTAGCTAGGAGCCCTGGTGTGTAAATGTTTTTCCTTTTAGTTTGTGTTCTACCCCATTAATTATAAAAAACAATGGAGTTTGTGACACGATCTGGACTTAATGTTAATGAGTCTGTTTTGATAACAGGGGTAACAAACACTAAGGCCGATAATGACATTATTGACTGTTTGTGTAGTTACGGGAACCTTAGCCGTGTGTTGTACGTAAACGATCCCACGAGTGCACTACACAAAAACCTGACCGTTGAGTTTGCAGACGAAAATTCATTCGCTGCTTTAGAGCCACTGTTGGCGCGCACTCATACATCAGCAGATGATGAGCTTGAGTTCCGCTTAACACCTCTAGCCTCCGAGTGTGTTGCCACAGCAGACAGTAACAGCAGCCCCCGTGACTATCTGGCCGAATTCAAGAGGATTGCAGATCGGAGTGGCTGTGATTTCGACAATGTCCTGAAGTCGGTGATGACTCAGGTCGGCCAACACTTGGATTCAGCAGCAGCAAAGAATATAACACTTAACCATGAAGATTACTATGAGGATGATGACGATGAGGACAGTGACGACGATGAAAAGGAAGCAAGAGGAGTTGACACTGGCTCAGAACAACTACAACCTGCACCACCTTTCCAGCAGGAGGCGCTACCCCGTCAGCCTAGAGCAAGGCAAAGAACGTTGCTGTCTCCTGACCAACTAAATCCGCCCGAGGTCCAGAAGGTGGTTGTGGAACATGTGGGTCGGAATACTTACCTACTTTCTTCATCTTTTCCACGTCTGCAACCTTTTTCGGGGAAAACGCCTGAGCAACGCAACGAAGCAGATTATGATTCCTGGCGTGCCCAGATAGCTCTCCTACTGACTGATCCCAGCCTGTCTGCCCTGCAAGTCACCCGAAGGATCTTGGAGAGCCTCTTTCACCTGCAGCTGACCTGGTGAAGGGGCTAAAGCCAGACACATTGCCAGCAGCGTTCCTCAATACCCTTGATGCAGCTTTTGGAACTGTTCAAGATGGAGAAGAACTGTTTGCCCAGTTCCTGAATACCCTCCAAAACCCTGGGGAACGACCATCTGCATACCTCCAAAGGCTGCAGCTAGTACTCAGTTCTGTTGTCAAGCAAGGGGGCGTTTCACCGTCTGAAGTTGACAGACATCTTTTGAAACAGTTCTGCCGTGGGTGTTGGGACAATTCCTTGATTATGAAGCTGCAACTGGAACAACAAAAAACAAATCCACCCTCGTTTTCTGACCTGTTGCTTCATCTCAGGACAGAAGTGGACAGACAACTTGCCAAGGAGTCATTCCCACAGCGCCTGTTCATGTGGCCACAGTCCACCACCAAACAGAGAGTTGAAGGAGATAAAAGAACAACTCCAAAGACTCCAAAAGCAGATGTCACAGCTTCTGAGCCGAAACCTGGCAGCAGAGTCCAAATCCACCACACAACGTCTCAAAGTCCTCCTCAAAGGTCATTCACCAAGCCCAAGCCTTGGTATTGCTTCAACTGTGGAGAAGACGATCACGTTTCTTCCACCTGCACCAACAGAACCAATCCAATTCTGGTGCAACAGAAAAAAACACTGCTACGTCAAAAACAAGCAGCATGGGAAACAAAGCATCAGTTAAACTGAACCCAGCTTCTGTGGTGGGACGCTCAGCAACTGTTCTCCCAAAGAGTCCCAAAGAACCCCCGCAACTACCAAGAGGCCTAATCGGGACAAAGACAACTGGAGAAGTTAAAATAAACAATCAATCATACAACTGTCTTCTTGATTCTGGTTCTCAAGTAACAACAGTAACACATTCCTTCCATAAAGCCCACCTCTCAGATCATATCATCAAACCAATCACAGATTTACTGGAAATCGAAGGTGCAAACGGGCAAGTCGTACCTTACCTAGGGTTCATTGAATTGAACTTGACCTTTCCAGCTGACCTCCTTGGTCAACCCATAAACGTTCATACTCTGGCAGTCGTTGTACCAGATCAAAACCAGTCAAACCCTCAGATCCTCATAGGCACCAATACCTTAGATGTTTCCTATCACAAGCATCACAAGACCCAGAAAAGATTTCAGCCTGCTGTTTCTGGTTATTCGGCTTTGTACAAGATCCTCCAACATCGCTCAAATTGCAACTCAAAAAGTCAAGTCGCCCCTGTCACTCTGCGATCCAACCAGCCTCAAACTATACTGGCTGGACAAACCACTGTCATAGAGGGGAGCATGGTCGCAAGGCTACAGGGTGAAAAGACTGTAATCATCGAGCATCCACAGTCCGGCTCTCTGCCTGGTGGTCTACTCGTGAAAAGCTGTCTTGTCAACCTACCACAAAAACGGCCATGTCACCTGCCAGTTGTGGTGTCTAATGAGTCTGACCACTAAATCCAGATCCCTGCAGGATCCCTAGTCGCAGAAGTCAGTTCCTTTCAGACTATAATTGCAAAAGAACAAAGCATCAAAGAACAAGATACAGCGCAACCTCCCCACCTGCAAAATGATTTTGGAAAGTCACCCATAACTGCTGAATGGAGACATAGAATAACCCAGAAGCTAAGTAGCATCCCTGAGGTTTTCGCCACACATGACCAGGGGTCTCATTTATAAACGTTGCGTACGCACAAAAGAAGGCGTACGCCACTCTCTACGCAATAGTTGAGATTTATAAAAAGCAAACTTGACGGGAAAATGTGCGGTCCTCCACGCAAGCTCTGACCCAGGCGTACGCACAAAAACGGGTGAAATGAGAAACGGCGACACCGTCGGCAGATGGAAGAAACACGTGAAAGTGACAGTGTGTGCCAAATCGTGCTGGCATGTGCTGTGCTACACAATGTGGCACAGCTTAAAACGTGCCTCTACCCTCTGGCGCCGATTGCTGTGTTGGCCCCGACCCTGAACCCCATCCCCACGCATTTGAGCCAAAAGCTGCTGCTGTGCGCCAGCGTTTGGAAGTGATGCGTCGCTTGTAAAGAACAACAAAAGGTGTGGAAAATATTATTTATTTAAGAATTCCCTCATCGTGCAGTTTATTTCAGTCAGTCTTGATTTCGCCCAACTCCTTGGCCACCTCTCTGATTTAACTACTGACTTCCCTCTGCATTTAAGGACTGCATCGGTGAGGACACGTCCACTGCTGGAGGGTTGAGAGCCGCGTGCCGTGGAGACGCTGGGGCCAGACGCTGCTCAGCTGCAGCATCGTAACCACTGGCCCCGCTGGAACACCCAGCAACTAAAATAAAATTGTTCTATATTAATAATCTGTAATTGTGTAGCCTGCATACATGTGACTCGACTGCATTCATTTTAATTATTTCTCTTCTTACCTGTGTCACCCGGTGCGTCCAGCGCGTCAGTCAGGTGACTGAGGCGGAGGGGGACGCCGATAAGGGGGACTTAATAGGGATTCCCCAATAATAGCCGCCAGTCTCTCGTCAAGAGGGGTGTTGGGTTCAAACAACCTGCAACATCATAACAATTCAAAAAGGAAAGAAAGACCAACGGACAAAGGTACCTTTACGAGGAGAGCAGACAGAGATCTACCCAGTAAACAATCTCTCTCCACTCTGGCGCAAATTCTACTGCCCCCTCTTTTAATAAGTTGATTTGGGTTGTCTCTAAGTTACACATGCGCTGAGNCTGCCCCCTCTTTTAATAAGTTGATTTGGGTTGTCTCTAAGTTACACATGCGCTGAGCTCTAAGGAGGGGAAACAGATAAAAACACAGCTGCAGCGCTATCAGAAAGCATTTATTACAACATGTCCATCCTTCCACAGTCTTCCCAAATCATCTCTGGACCTGCAAAGCCGTTTCTCACAGATAAACTAACACAGACCGTCCTTCGATTCATTTTAGACATAGCTAACACAGGTTCTCAGGAGAATGCTGAAAAGACGCAAAGATAAACATTTTCTCCCAAGGGTGTCACCTCCACCTTCCTGTGAAACAGATTTGGACACACACAGACACTTCTGCAAACATGATTAAATCACCTATACATATATAGCTAGGTGATGCATAAAATAAGCAAATATGAGATAACCTATATACATTATTCCAACAAGGGGTCAGCTCCGGTGTCCCCTTTCCCCCACCCGTGGCAGACACACTCTGCCGATGCAGCGCTAGACGTTTTTTTGCCTCGACTTTGATGTCCGATCATTTCTTGCATTTCTTTTTTATTTCGGCCACGGTCCGAGGTTGTGAGGCTACAGCATTTACGGAGTCTGCCACCGTTTGCCACTCACGTGCCTTTTCGGCATTAGTAATGCCCACACTGTGCCCTTCAAACAACATTTTCTCCTCTTTTGCACCTCGCCAACGATAACTTCTACTTCACATTGAGTGAATATTTCTGTGCGTACGCACGTCCTATGTTTCATCCGTACGCCACTTCTGACGTAAATCCTACGCAAAGTTTTATAAATGCGGCCCCTGGACTTTGGCAGAACCGACAAAGTTAAGCATGAAATTAAGCTTGCAGACCCTACTCCATTCAAGCAAAGGCCCAGAACCATTCATCCTCAAGACATCGATGCCGTTAGAAAACACCTTCAAGATCTCCTTGACTCCGGAATCATCCGTGAGTCTGAATCACAATTTGCATCCCCTATTGTTGTTCGCAAAAAGGATGGGGGAGTGCGACTTTGCATCGATTACAGAAAGTTGAACCTCCAGACAATAAAAGATGCTTACGCCCTGCTCAAACTTGAAGATGCCTTCTCTGCCTTATCTGGATCAAAGTGGTTCTCTGTCCTGGACCTGAAATCTGGCTACTACCAGATAGAAATGGAGGAAAAGGACAAAGCAAAAACAGCGTTTGTGTGCCCTCTTGGTTTTTGGGAGTTTAACAGAATGCCACAAGGTGTGACAAATGCACCAAGCACTTTCCAAAGGATCATGGAGAAGTGTATGGGAGACTTGAATTTGAAGGAAGTATTGGTCTTCATTGATGACATCATTGTGTTCGCACCCACCTTGGAGGAACATGAAGCACGACTCATGAGAGTTTTAAATAAACTAAAGGAGTTTGGCCTCAAACTCTCATTGGAGAAATGTGTGTTCTTCCAGACGGAAGTAAAATATCTCGGACATGTGGTGTCACAGGAGGGAGTTAAAACCGATCCTGACAAGATCTCCACACTCCTCACTTGGCCTGTCCCCAAGACGCTCAAAGAACTCAGATCCTTCCTTGGTTTTGTTGGATATTACAGACGGTTTGTCCAGGGATTCTCCACTATCACGAAGCCATTGCACGATCTTACCGCAGGATATCCAACTCGAAAGAACATGAACCACTAGTCAAACCAGGGCCTATCTGGATCCTAAAGAGCCATTTAGAGAACGGTGGACACCGATTTGCCAACAAGCCTTCAACAAGATAATAGAAAAACTCACTACCGCCCCTGTCCTGGCATTTGCAGATCCCCAAAAGCCATAGACGCTCCATACTGATGCCAGCTCAACTGGTTTGGGTGCAGTGTTATACCAGAAACACGATGGAAATGACAGAGTTGTTGCCTACGCCAGCCGAGGTCTCTCCAGAAGCGAAGCAAGGTATCCTGCCCACAAGTTGGAATTCCTGGCTCTCAAATCGGCAGTGACTGAGAAGTTTTACGACTATCTGTATGGTGCACATTTCACTGTGGTCACAGACAGCAATCCTCTGACGTACATCCTGTCATCAGCCAAACTCTAACAAACACCTAAAAGCAGTCACCACACTTGATCAGTCAACTACAAGAGCAATCTGTGATCGTCACCTGGTGTACAGCTCCTTCCCTGATCCTGCTCATGCCCTTGTTTTCTCTTAATATCTTCAAATGTTGACAGCCTGCCTAATTGGTTTCAAAGATGACACCCAGTTCACCTCTTCTGTTCTCCCTCGACTCTCAATAGCTGATCTTGCAGCGAGCCGACCCAGTCATTGGACATGTGATTACTCAGCTTGAGCGGGGAGAAACACCACCCCCAGCTGTGAGGGAACAACTACCTGACCTGCCCTTCCTCCCTCGAGAAGTCAATAAATTGGAGCTCCATAACAACCTTCTGGTGAGGCGAAAGCAGGTTGGAGAGGATGTCACCTATCAGTTGGTACTGCCAGAAGAGTACAGACCTGTGGTCATGAATCAGCTACACAACCAAATGGGCCACCTAGGCATTGAGAGAACTTTGGATCTCATCCGTTCCCGGTTCTACTGGCCGACGATGACCATCGACATAGTCAACAAAATAAAGAGCTGTGAGAGGTGCATTAAATGTAAAACTCCACCAGAACGAGCTGCACCACTAGTCAACATCAAGACATCCCATCCTTTGGAAATTATTTGCATGGACTTTCTATCTGTTGAACCAGATGGAAAAACAAAAGACATTCTAGCGATCACTGACCACTTCACCAAATATGCTGTAGCTGTGCCAACACATAACCAGAAATCCAGAACTGTCGCCAAATGCCTATGGGAAAACTTCTTCGTCCACTATGGGTTCCCTGCAAAATTGCATAATGACCAAGGCACAGACTTTGAATCCAAAACCATCTGTAAGCTCTGTGGTCTGGCTGGGATACAGAAAATAAGGACAACACCCTATCGTCCAAGAGGAAATCCTGTGGAACGGTTCAACCATACCCTATTGGACATGCTGGGTACGCTCTCCGAACAAGAAAAGAAACACTGGAAAGGTTATGTAAAACCCCTCGTTCACGCTTACAACTGCACAAAGAATGATGTAACCGGATTCTCGCCCTATGAGTTAATGTTTGGCCGCCAACCCGCCTACGGATAGATCCCGCTTTTGGGCTTCCCTTGAAAGAGGACCGATCACCCTCTTACAGGGAGTATGTTCAGAAGTTGACCTCCCATTTGGAGGAGAATAGACGGGCAGCCATCATTAATGCAGCAAAATCCATGAAGAAAAACAAAGAGAGGTTTGATCGTCATGTCATAGCTGCAGATCTGGATGTTTGGGAGAGGGTCCTGGTCAGGAATGTGCGACGATGGGGAAAGCACAAGCTGGTGGACAAATGGGAACAATCAGTGTATATTGTTGTGAGTAAGGCCGGCCATTTACCAGTATACACCGTTCGACCAGAGCACTGTGATAAGCCGTTGAGGACATTACATAGAGACCTTCTCTTACCTTGTGCCTTCTCATCAATACCTCCAGGGGAACCAGTTTCCAGAAAGAAACCAATGAAGGAAGACAGTTCTCCTGTGTTGCCTACACCACCTACTACAACAGATTCCTCAGTGGATGAAGACGAACAGGTGTATATTCCGTCACCTACTGAACCAGTCAGTTTCACCTCTACCTTTTTCTTGCCTGCAGTACAGCAACCACATCCTACAACCCAATGTGAAACCCCTCTCCTAGCTCCACCGTCTGTCACTACCACTGTTGATGTTGATGACGGTGAAAAGGGAGAGGCTCAAGAGGATTCTATCCTCCACCAGGAACTGGTGGGTGCTGTTGAATCTAGTCCCGTATCTGTGACATCAGATGCCAGCAGAGGTCCTGAAGCTGTGTCAGCCACAACACCAAAAACTCCTGGACCAGTGCAAGCTCAATCGGGACCACCCTCATCAGTCGAATCTGTCCCAGTGTCTGCGGATCCTACACCATTAAAGGAGGAGGTGCGGGAGGCACCATTGTCATGTGCCTCCCGCACATGACAATGGTGGTCTCAGGTTTATTCTTCCATCCATCTACGGCAGTGTTTTGAAACCTAAACAAACCAAACCAGTTCCACCTGAGTCGTTAACCGCTACCATGTAGGCTAAGTGGACAATACCTCCAGTTTCAGGTCTGACTCCTCCCCCATGAACGCATATGTACCAGCTCTTAGACCAGCTATTTCAGAATTGACAAAGCCTCTTGGATAAGAGGCGAAATGTCTTCTAACTTTAAAAACCAAGTCCAGATGACATCCCCTAAACTTACTACAACTCTCCCCATTATGTCATCCCTGGCATTTGTGCAGCAAGTCATTTATTCATTCTTTGGTTGAGTATGATTTGTCGCTGTTGGGCCACCTGAATTTTGCAATGTGCATTATTTCCCATGGTCATCCGTTCATCTTGATTTCTTGTTCTGGGTAGTTCAATCCTGGGCCCCCGTGTTCCTGTTGTTCTGGTTATTTATGTCTTGCATTTCTGGTCTTTCTTCCTCAATGCTTGGAGTGGTTTCGTGATGATGATGATGACTGTGGTGTCTTCGGTCTCCCACTTGTGTTCTGAGGCTGCCCCCTCTGGTTTTGGGGGAGAAAATTTATGAAGAGTGGTTTGTGAATGTCCAGCTGCCGGGGATTTAGGACATTTAGCCCAAATCCACAGCTCTAATGGTCCTTTAATGGATCATGTGGTTATCAGAGAATTCAGCTGTGGAGATTATACTAAGGTTGTTTCAAGAAGTGAGATGATAGTCTTATGTGTCATCGGTGCACTTGGTTTAGTGTTTAAATAACACTACGGGCAAATTTTTAACACTGGCCGTAGAAACTGACGTTCTCTAGCTAGTTCCAAGAGTTAAATTTTATGTCCACAAGCCAGTCTTCTATTTGCCCTGCTTAAGCAGATGACACTCGGCTAGAAGCATCTCCATTTAGAGACTTGTTGTACTCCGCCTCTAAATGCATGAGGTTCAGCCCAGCTAAAATACTATCAAAACCTACGATCCCTCATGGATCTCAAGTTCTTCCTTTGCAGTATCCAGATGTCCTTTGCTAATTAGGGACAGCAGTGGCTCATGCGGTTGAGCGAGTTGTCCAATGATCAAAGGGTTAGCAGTTCGATCCCCGCTCCCCCCAGCCAACTGTTGTTGTGTCCTTGGGCAAGACACTTCACCCTCCTTGCCTCCAGTGTGGCTCCACTGGTGTGTGAATGTGCGTGAATGATCCCGGTGATGGTCAGAGGGGCCGTAGGCACAAACTGGCAGCCACGCCTCTGTCAGTCTGCCCCAGGGCAGCTGTGGCTATAACAGTAGCTTACCATCACCAAGTATGAATGAGGAGTGAATGAATAATGGACACACTGTAAGTGCTTTGAGCGTCTGGAAAAGCGCAGATAAATCAAATTATTAAAATTTCAGTTGTCTGTGCTTTTGCTCTCCACTTATTTGAGAACCGCTGATATCAAATACAAAGCATGAAATCCAGCCGAGCTGCAGTCCATTGCTACATAAGATGTTGAACTTCCTCATCTACAAATCTCCTTGGTCTTTGGATACCCTGCCATTCGCCTGCTCCTCGATAACCTTCTAAAGGTGCCTCCCTCTGAAAATGACAGAAAGTTACTTCTCTCTTACCATTGGTGTGTAAAAAATTGGTGTTACAGTGAGATTACTTGCAGGTTCTATATTTCACTATAATTTCTCTGTTGGAATCTTTGATCCTGTTGGTTTTCTATGGTGCGAAGAATCCACAAATAGGACTTTTTCCTTAACTCACTACTTGATGTCACTTTCTCAGATTTGTTCTTTAAAAGCACTGTTATTCCATTATCTCAAGCATTCTAAAACTGATCAGTTTTTAAGTTATTAATATATTCTTTGCCATGAATAATACTGCTTTTGTCTTTATCTATGCATCACTTAGGGTTACTGTAAAGAATAGTTTGTTAAATGAGTTGTTTGCAGGAGTTTAGCTTAAAGTTGTGTTTGCAAGAGGGAGGTGGGCGTCGGCCTCTCTAGGGCTCTAAGTCTCTTCAACTCTTTTTTTTTTTTTTTTCAGATCAATACAGAAGTGCTTCTGCTTTACCTTCTCAGGTGTGGGCGTTAAAATAAAATGCTCCCCGATCTAAAGTAAATACAAACCCTCCCAGAAGAAAAGTCCCATCACTGCACAGAGCAAGCCTCACCTTTTGTGTTGGTTTGTATGGTTTCAATACCCTCTGCCCTTTTCTTGGCCTCTGAGCGTGGATCCACCAGGATTAAAAAGCAGATTATTGAGACACGCTGGAACGCCGTTCCTCCACTTCAGACCATTTATCATCTCAGAAAGTAACACCCACATGTTCCAGCTGTGAACGGGCCGTTTGAATGAGAACTTAGTGTAGATTCTTAGTCCACATATGCAATGTGTCCTGTTTCAGATGAATTTAGAAAAAGAGAATGCTGGAATCGCTTAACCTGGTCCAGGGAGAAGAGGAACCGGACTGTGGCTCAACAATTCAGAGTACTCTTTGTCCTCATGCAAAATGAGGCCCAACCGTTTGGAAAAATGAACACACTTTTCAAAAGTCTGTTATCTGTGCTGAAAGCTTCTGTATTGGTTGTTCTGTCGGAGGAAAGTGGCCTTCTGTCTGCTCTGGTTTCAGTTCTGCTTTCTTCATTTTGAAGAGGTTCTTGTCATCAGCGTTTGGCCGTTCTCCCTGTCAGTCACTCCACGTTCAAAGTGTCTGCCCTTCAGTTCATGTTTGTCATTTACTTTTTTGAACTGTCTCTCAGTATTTCATAGCCAATTCATTTATATACATTTGATTACAAATGGTTGTGCCAACACTTTCCACTGTCTATGCAAACTAAACAAATCTAAATACAAAACATATAGCCTGTTAATTGTCTCAGCTGCTTCAACACATCACTGTGAAGTGGGAAAGTAATAAAGTGAGGCATTCCTTTGTCTTCATACCATACATTGATATGCATGTCATAATGGAAATAAACAAGGAACTTTGAAAAGTTTCTCTATATTGATGATAGTTCAACTTTAAGGCCTTCCTCTTTTCTGTATTAATTCTCCGACAGTTAAAGTACAAAACTGCAATGCATAATAGTCGGTGCTTTTATTGTGAAAGACTTAAAATGCCAATTTGTGACAGTTATTGGATCCAGGCTGGATTGGACTTCATCATCTTCATTTTCGAGTCGGTTTGAGTTTGCTCTCGTGTTTTTCAGTCTGTCTAGTCACTGCAGCAGCTTCCTGTTAGTGCATCACATTTACATACAGTCAGCCCCTTTGCTGTTCCCACCTGTCTGTTAGTGGAGTATTGAAGCCTGCCTCGTCTCCGGGGATCTGCAAGAACTTCAAAAACTGTAGCTTTTTGGTTTTTAATCCGATTTTATTATTATTTACAAAAAAAGCCTCATAAACTTATCAACTAATAAAGTTGTATAATGTACAGGAATTTCTTTCTAGTGAGAAATATTTGTCTTTTGTAAAATCCTTTTGGAATCAAAAGGGAAACAGAAGCGGCTGTGATCTGGAGTGACAGCTTCTGGAAAGATGATGGAAGTGCGGTTCTCAAGGATCCGACAACCAAAAAGCTGGAACACTGCTATGTTCAGCCTGTTGATAATGCTCAGTCTCTGTTTCTAAACGTTTAATGAGTTTAATGTGATCGGTCAGGAACTGTAGGGATCAGAACCAGGCTGAAGACAATGAAAGGAGTCCTCTCTTTCCCGGTCAGAGCAGCAGCCCTCATCTTCTGCAGTCAGAGCACGCTGGTCTCCGTCTGCAGGATGGACTGAGCTCGGACGTTCCTGGGAAACGTTGGGGATCTTTGGCTGCCGTTCCGGTTCAGGGTCATAGCCTGCAGCTTTTCCTCACGTCCCACACATCGCTTCAGAGACAGACTCCTCCTCAGCTCGCTCTGGACCTGTTGGTTTATGACAGAAAGTCCCGTTATGGGAAGACAGCAGATAATCCAGATGCTGCTCTGGATCACAGCTGCTCACCTCGCTGTTTAAGAAGCAGTAAAGGACGGCGACGATCAGACCCTAAAACCAAACACATACGGAGAAACTGAAGCCATGTTCATTGTTCAAACTGTTCCTTAAAGCTTCCAAGTACATTTGATGATAAACTTTCAGTATAAAATCCTCTTAATTTATCAAAACCTTCATAAATTATAATTATTGCACACAAATTGAAGTTCGTCTCTTCTCTATGCAGTGATGGCAAAAAAGAGACAAAGAAGTCATGAAGTCAGTCGGCTTCTCGACTGTCCTGCATGGCACACTTCAGTCATCATATCTCAGGAAATAACAGCTTTAAAGTTCTTCCTATGTAGTCGTTTCACAAGTTTTCTTCTTTTTTTAACTTTCCTGTGCTTGTAATGTGTTTTTGTGGTTTTGCCACTTTGGCTGCATAATACAATAAAACAGCATCATTTGATATTTGATAGCATTTTTCTCTGCACACGTTTTCTGTTTCTGAAATAACAGCGTTCTGCAGCTGAGCGGTGACATGTGCATGTAAAGCTGAGAGATGATGTCTACATTTCAGATGCTTAGCTTCTGAAAGCTGCAGCCTTTCCTAACTTTGTTTTTCCCACATCAGACTTCCTGTTTGAATCTAAATTCTAGAATTTTTTAGATTATTTTTAGAATTTAAAATCTAAAAAGCACATAAACGACCTCAATGGAGACAAAAGCAACTCCAAAGACTTTAGTGTCATCTTGTGGATTTAAACGGCAAGACAGAAGTTGAGACAGAAAATCTGATGACTTTTTATTCAAAATAAATCTATTTTATAAACAAGAGAATAAAAATGAGTGTTCAGTGATGGCTATCTCATATATAATCTTCTTTCTCTTTTGGCTTTTGCCATCAGGGCTCGCCACAGCGAAACAACCTCACCTTGAGGATGAGTCGCATGGTTAACTTGGCAATATTTTATGCCGGATGCCCTTCCTGACGCAACCCTCTCAATTTATCTGGGCTTGGTACTGGCACAGAAGCAGAGAAGGGAATAGGGAGCAGCCTGGATTTGAACCCCGGTTTCACGGACGGAAGGTGCTGCAAACCAGCATGAGCTGAACTGGCTCCCCCTCTATCTCATATTTAATGTTCTTGGTAAAACAGTGAGACTGAATCTAAATTTAAAGGAATAGAGGATTTACAGAGAGCAAGAAACTGGAAACATTAAAGAACAAATGACGCATTAAAATAAAAGTCTGCATTGCTACTGTGTTTCTACCACTTAGAAGGGTTTTGACATAAATAATACATGAAACCTTTGCCTTGATGGTAAAAACCACATAATTGACCTGAATCAAGACAAAAACAACTAAAAAGTGTCATCTTGTGGATTTAAACGGTAAGACAGGAGTTGAGACATAAAATCTGTTTACTTTTTAAACAAATCTATTTGATGTTTTCATAAACAAGTAAATAAAAATGAGCATTTAGTGATAGCTATCTCATATAATTTTCTTGTTAAAAACATTGAACATTTTACATTATTTTACCCCTAAATAGATTTTTAAGACAACAGAGGTTTTTTTGTGTTTAGTTATTCACTTTTACTCTTCAATTTTTGAAGAAAGAAGCAGAGGATTGTGGTCTTTTGCCCTGAGAGTAGGTTTCCAGTGAAGTATTGCTTGTTGGAGACAAACTCCATCTTTCTGCAGGAGTTCACTGGCCTCCAGAAGACTACATATTTCTGCAATCAGCATAAAAAGGACAAAATTAAAAAAGCTAAAATAGAACAGACTCACTAGAAATCATTCTGCTGTCTAATACTTTGAGGAGCTTTTGGATTAGAACAGAAATGCTCGTACAGCATGTTTATATAGACATTATGAATCTGAACCTTGACGGGACTTCAAACTTTCTTTTCAATTATACATCTCTGACATTTGTGCAGAAAACTAAACAGCTTTGTTTTGCTGAGACTTTGCATCAACCCGTGCTGCTTGTTTAACCTCAGAACTCCTTCAAAAAGGACTGAAGTGATGACGCCTACCTGAAACGATCCAATGCCAAGGTCAAAGAAAATCTTGATTTGCTTTAAGACTTGATCATCTGGCTCCATCAGGTAGAAAAACACCACATAGTGGACTCCAAACAGCGGGATGAGCAGCAGTGTGGACTTGGCCAGCCGTCTGGAATCCAAACATCTGACTTTAGAAAAAGTGTTTTGTATTTTAGAGAAGATGTGTTAATTCAAGGGCAGCATCATGGGTTAGTCACTCAGTTTAGATGTTGTGACCTCTGCGCTGTGACCTCAGTCCTGTGACCTCAGCATAAAACAGATCAGCAGCAGCTCAAACATGGCCGTCCGTACCTGTACTGGGACTGATCGTTGCCTCCGACCTCAGAGCAGCGAAGCTTCTGCACCAGGACACGAATGATGCTGATGAACAGAATGAAATTGATCTTGTAGAGAAACACAGGCTGGCATTAATGACACAGAAGATGAAAGAGCAGCGCATGGACAGTCTGAAATATCTATTAGAAGCTTTTTCTGGACTTTAACCCATTAATGGATGTGCACAAAAAGCCAAAATATTGTATAGGAAACATGGTTTTTCATTTAGAAACATAAATCCTTTCCATGTATATTTTTAAACTGGTTGCAATTTCAGTTCATTCCTTAATTGATGTGACAGTGTGTAGAAATGACGACAAAGACTAAGAAATACAGTTTAACCACATAAAACCTTTTTCCTTTGTTTCAGTCTCAGCGACTAATAATTAATGAAAAATATTGAGCTAAATTCAACTCTATAAGAAAAAAATAACAAAGAAAACTCACAATTATAGAAGCCATAATGGGCCAGTTGATGAGTCTGTCAGGAACAGGATTGTCATTGATTTCCCAGCAGCTAAAGAGGACAGTTAAAAACAAAACTGTTAGCTAAGGTATATATTTGATTACATTATCTTTAATCATTTATTGTAAAAATGAGAACAGAAACAGAAGTTGATGGCTTTAGAGAAGAACACCGTTCCTGCGATTCCCTTAATTTTTAACTATAAGGAGTTAATGTCCCAGAGTCTGTGGTGGTCCTGATGCAGTAAATTCAGACAGTCAACGCCCCATCAGAGGTTTAACACACAGCAGTAGCTGTTCATGGCTCACTGTTAGTCTCCAGGCATTTACAGAGACAGGTCAGTAAGGTAATTAGTTAATTTGATTATTTATTTGTCTTTATTCCAACAAAATGTCAAAAAAGGAAGGAGGAGACCTTTTAAATTATCCTGTTTTCTTTCATCTAAAGCAGGGGTCGCGAACCAATGGCTCGCGACCCATATATGGCTCTTTTGATGGTCACATCTGGCTCACAGACAAATCCTTAATTTTTTCATTTCATTTTTTTTCATTAGACCAGTCCTTCTCGGGCGTGATGTGATGCCAGAGGCGCGCAGTAGTAGCGGTGCCTGGAGAGAAAACTATCAGTTTACTATTATCTATTATTTCTCAGAGTTTGTACCAGCCGGAAACCTGTGAATTGCTGTGCCTAAAACTGTCTCTGAGGAAAAGCGCGCAGTTTTGGGGACGGGATGTGTGAGGAAGAAAGCAGGGGGGGGGGGGGGGACAGGCAGCAGGTGAATTGCGCAGGGATGGTAAAAACGTAAACCCGCTGGCCGTCACTCACTGCAGCGTGGGTGTGTGTGTTTGGTTCCATGTCTGTCTCACATCTAAAGAACATTCAGACCTAAGATCACGTTTAAAGTCTCAACGCCTGCATGAAGCAGAAACTCACCACGTATCAACCAGACTAGACCATCAGCAAAACTACCACGAGAAATACTCATCATTTATTAGCAACAGCATAACGATGTTATTAAAAAGAATCCACAGACCTATTGTACTTTAAAAATGTTGAAATTACATCAAATGCACACATTCACTTGTATATTTAGTTTTAAACATATTGTCGCGGTCTGAGTTTAACTGGGTGGCTGTTGGGCCGCGTTAAAAGTTCTGGAGTTCATTGAATGCATCAAGCAGAGTTCTGATTGGCCTCATTTCTGTCGCTCAGCCTGTTGTTAGGTAGTTTGGACCAATGGGGTTCAGCTATGGGCCGAATAAGGGAAATGGGAGGGCTGGAGCGGGAGGGGGGAATATAAAGTTGGGAGAAGTGCTCTCGTCTCGGCGGGAGAGATTCAGGAGTTGATGAATTAATTGTACGGCGTTTGTTGCGGTCTGCAGTAACCAGAATAAAGAACCTTAAAAGAGGTTAAGTCTCCGTGCCTCAGTGTGGGAAAGGGACACTAAATTATTGTATGGCTCTTTGGAAATTACATTTAAAAATATGTGGCGTTTATGGCTCTCTTGGCCAAAAAGGTTCCCGACCCCTGATCTAAAGTATCAGTTCTGAAATCTTCGCTCGGTTTCTCAGATCCTTCCGGTTAAGCGTCTTGGATTCAGGAACAAGGATATTTAGCAAGTCAGGCTTTTTAGCTTCCTGCAATGGCTCTCCTGTATTTTCTACAGTCTCCTTTATGACACATTTTATTACCAAACGTCACAAACATGAAGGGAACAAAGCGTTGTCGCTAAAAGCCCCGTCCTTGGTGAATCTGTGACGTGTCTGAAGGTTTACCTGGTGTCCTCCAGGTTCACCCGACTTATGATCCAAGCCACCATGAACACAAAGGGGATTCCTGTCAGTCAGAGGCAAAGCGCTGATTTAAGTTATCCAAGTCCCTGATGCAGAACATCATCAGCTTTTCCCACACAGGAAGATCCCCATCCACCCACACACACATTACAGAGCTGTGTGATCGACTATGTGTCGGTAAAGAGGTCACAGTGTCACATGGCAGCTGCTGGATGAAGAACATTTGGAGTCCTTCACTTTGTCCACATTTAGATCAGTGTGGTTTAACCAACTATGGGAAAAAATCAAACCAATTCTGTCCCAAACAGTGAAATGTAAATTCAGTTAGCATCTCCACATGTATGTGTTATCGGTAACTGTGTAACTGTGTTGTTTTTGAATAATGCAGTGTCTGAACGATGCCTCGTTTAAAGCTATGAGCAAACGCAGCAACAGTGGTTCTGGACCACAGCTTACCCCAGCCAATAAACATGTAGATGGAGAGGCGGGTGGAGTAGGTTTGGATGACCAGCAGCAGGGTGTGCAGGTAAAGTCCTTCCACCAGCAGCCAGAAGAAGTTGGCCATCACAAAGTAGTTAAAGAAAACCAGAGTGGCCTTACAGCCCACCTGCAACAACAACAACAACAATCTGTGCTCACTTCTCCACTGACCATATCTGTAAAAGTCCTAAACCCATCCGACCATCTCTGGGATTGGAAGATCCCTGACTTAAGAAGAACATGTTTAACATCCAGGAAGTGACTCTCCCATCCTGCTCATTTGGCCTTCCTAACCATGAGGCCTGCGGGTCAATGTCTTACTGACCACAACAGTAGAAGCCACAAAGTCTCATTTTATCCTTTAGAGCAGTAAGACTCTGCTTTGCATGTCTGTCATAGTTAGTATTATGAAACGTGTAAATGAAATAAATAACCTGAAAGAGAAAATAGCTTTTTTTTCAGAATATGAAATAGTTTTGAAACTTTTGACTGATGTTCACATGACTTCTTTTCAAAATAAAAGACACCCTGTGCCCCTCATCTCAATGCAGAAGTCATAGAAGTGTGCAGTGTGATGTCAGCAGTGACAAAAAACAACATTATGTTAGCATTTGTGGTGCATCTCAGCCAGACATTTATGAATATAAATGAAAAAAATTAAATCAAAGCTACTTCAGTGACCCCTACAGTATTTTAAGGCACTCTAAAAATCCTTGAATTTGTTCAAAAATAGAAAACCTGCCTTCTAATCTAGTCTGCCTTAACCCATAAGAACCCAGACCCATTTTTTCTTCAAAATGATGTACATTATACCACAAACCAAGTGGACCACAGAATCTATTTCTGATATTTCTCTGTTACACTGATGTCATCATAGGTTCTTATGGGTTCATTCTGGTTTTGCTTTCTGACCTCCAATGGATTTCCTGTGGTACATGGCACAAGGTTCTACTTTACTTTTTTTAACTTTACAGTTACTTTTTAAAAGGAAAAACCTTTTATCTGTATTTTACCAGAGAGTCGCAATGAAGGTGTAATAGAGTCACATGTTGCAAACCCCTGGCCTAAGAGAATTGAACAGTCAGTTTGACATCATCCATAGAAAATGGCTTACTTCTGGCTCCAACCAGATAAAGTCAATTCAAGTCAAGTCAATTAGCCATTTTTCATGATACGGACACCGCCATGTTAGAGCCAGATGATGTCAGTGAGCAGTAATTGGTCCAAGTTGGTCCGAGTCATCACTTCTTTGGCAACCATTCTCGCCAATCAAGAGTGAGCTTGTTTGAAGGCCACACCCCTACCACTGAAAGCAAGGTACACAACATCTGTCAATCAAACGATTTGAATTTTATTGAGACATCAGATTGGTTAGTTTATAGCTTGAATAACTTGGACTATAGAAAAATATGAAAAAAGAGAATTAACAGGAACATGTTTAAAAAAAGGAATAAGAGCCAGAATGGTTATTCTGACCAATAGAATGACTGAGTGACAGCTGTTTATTTCTTTATAGAAGTCTATGGGATTTTGGCTTCTTGGAGCCAGCAGGTACTTCCTGTTCTGAACACCAGGAGGGAAGGGTCACTTAGTTCAGTTCTCATGTATAGTCAATGGTCCCAATAGAAGTCAATGGGTATAACTGGACTCTAAGAGTCAACTAAAATCTAGAGCAAAGGCTCAAAAAACTTGGTACGGCAAACCCATCTGAACCCGGAAGTGGCTCTCGTCTATAAGGTTCTGTTCATTCTCACATGAAGCTATAGAATCAGCCAAACTGACTATTAGAGATAACACCATCGGTTACCACTGAGTTCTGTTTCCAGAATGCTCACTGGTCCAGATTCTGCCTGCAACATTTAGGTTGTAGAGCCAATGACTAAAGAACATCTGGATAAACTACTGCATGCTGGCTGAAACCACCATAAGATCCTTTCGATGAGGTGAAGTAATAATTGGGGTCAACTTTACTGGAGAAAGACAGCAACTTGTCAGTGGAAAATTCATTGTTCATAAGTTTGTAGATGACATTGGTTGACAGGCAATCTCACAGTTTGGGCCTAAACCATGATCTTCTGGAGTAAGTTTATCAGAAACCACCTTCACAGCTTGGGAGTGGAGAGACGGATCTCCCCTGGAGGCCGTCCTGACCTCAATCCATTAGATGTTTGTGGGATTAGCTGTGGCAGGGTGCTGGTCTCAGTGCAGTTTAACGGACTTGTCATAGAACCGTTGAGGAACCAGATGTCATCCAACAGAAGTCTGTACAGGAGTCATGAAAAGGAGACGCCAAGCATCCAATGACCTCACTTCCTGTTTTCCAGGAAGCCTTTACCCAACCTCATTCTTGAAGAGATGATGGTAATCAGTGATGTAATCATTTTTCTGGATAACTTGGATAACATAGCTATGTCTCAAAGATGCTTATTTTAGTCACCTCAGGCAATTCTCTTTCACAAAAATGATCAGCAAGTTTAGAGGAATCCTGGAAATGTAAAGCAAATCCAGCAGAAGCATTGAGAACAAACCGTCCTTTTGGAGAGCTTCGTGTCACACATGAAGCCCTGCGAGCTCACCAGCGACGGCTGCGTGCTGCAGTCGGTGGCCTCATCCTCTGAGAAGAGCAGCGTGTCTTTGGCCAGCACGGCGACGGCTCGCAGCATGAATGACACAAACAGGTTCACATGGATGTAGTTCCTGGTGCAGTGCAGCCTCCTGCACACAAAGACGTGGAGAAGTGTGTTTACAGAGTGCGTGGGCGTGAGGCCACTGGCTAAACAGAACGGCTGGACCTCGTCCAGACAGAGACGGAGTCTAATCTCAGACTTTCTAGCAACAAGCTGTTATCCCTCTGAGTGTTCTGTCAGAGGGGATTCACCAGAAGAAGAACCCCCCCCCCCCCCATGCTTTTATGACTGAGGTCATAATGAGAAAATTAGCGGGTCTTCAGATTGTTCTGAAAGGAATTCCATCCAACATTTAGCAGAGCGGACAGAGAAACTGTTAGAAAAACTGCATGAGGTGTGAGATTTACAGATGAAAAACAGACAGCTTTTGGGCCAAGCGTTGCTCCATCAGGTTATTCGTCTGGAGGAAGTTAAGAGCAGGTTTGGAAAGAAAATAAAGGGTATTAATCACAGGTGGAAAACAATCAAGACAGCACAAAGGCGATGGGTTCAGCTCGAGGTCAGACGCTCCAAAGCTCTAAAAAATGTAAAAGACACGGTGCTGCAGGTCGGCCTCTGGCAGCACGCTCCACTTCAGGCTCGACTCCTGCAGCGCGTCACTCACTCAAGGGTTTACCGTCCACCAGTGACAGAGACACGCTTGTTTGAGGGAAATAACTTCTGTGGAGCTAGAAGTGTCCCCTGGATTTGACAGTTGATAAGAGTTTGTTTTTGTGGATTTACTCCGAGTTGTACGACCATTCGGGCGCCGGCCTGCCTCTGTCAGCCGGGCTAAGCCTGGTTCACTATTGAGCAGCTAAACAAACCAGACTTTAGGGTAAGTGTGGTGTAAAAAACTCCCATGAACATAAAACTGTATCAGAGCACAAAAGCAAAGCAGAGTTTAACATCTGAAAGGAGAGCGGGCCAAAATTCCTCTGCAGCAACGTGAGCTGATAACCAGATGATGAAGGAGGAAGTTTGAGTTCCTCAGTTTTGTTCTCTCACACATAGATTATGTTCTAATGATGAGATTAGTGTTTTTATCTCTGTTTATGATTTTTAAGCCTTTTTTACTCATGTTGGTTGCGATTTTTAAAGTATCTTTCTCTTATCTTATCTTTTTTTTTGCATTTCAAATGTTTTAATATAAAATCCTGATCCTGAGAATGCTTGAGCAGTTTATTACATTAAATATAAACGAAGAATCAATTTAGAAAACAGATTTTGAAGCTCATTTCCAGAAAAAAGCTCAATGTTGATGTATTTGAAACACTTAAATGTGAAACGGCTCTTTATAAAATACTGAGCTGATCTTTATAGATCCACAGATGTTTTCAATCATTGTAGGTGCTCCATCCGTCCATCCGTCTGTCCGTCCCTCCATCCCTCCGTCCATCCACCCATCCATTCATTCATTCATCCCTCCATCCATCCGTCCGTCCGTCCGTCCGTCCGTCCCTCCCTCCCTCCCTCCCTCCGTCCCTCCCTCCGTCCCTCCCTCCATCCATCAATTCATTCAGTCTTTCATCCATCCATCCATCCATCCATCCACACACACATCCATCCATCCATCCATCCATCCATCCATCCACACACACATCCATCCATCCATCCATCCATCCATCCATCCATCCATCCATCCATCCATCCATCCATCCATCCATCCATCCACACACACATCCATCCACACACACATCCATCCATCCATCTGTTGTACTTCTTCTGGGATCAAGGTGATGCTGGTGCTAACCAGGACACGCCCTGGACATGTGACCAGACTGTTGTTACACACTGACACAGTCACTCATATTCACACCTTCATCCTTTAAATCAGTTAACTTATGAAGCATGTTTTGGACCGTGGGAGAGGAAACTGGAGTTCCCACAGAAAACCTAGACATGAACAAGTAGAACATGCAAATTCCACACATAAGAACCCAGCTAACCACTACACTATTTCTTTACAAGATTGTAAAGAAGACAAAAGTGACAGAGGAAAGAAACGTTTCTTTAAATGGAATATTAGAAAGAAACCTCAAGGTCAGCTCTCTGCTGTGAGCAGTAGGGTCTAAGAGAACTAATCGAAATTATAATAATAAGGACATTTGGACGGGAAGAGGAGTACAGGAGCCTCGTGGAGCGTGTCTTCAGGTGGTCTGGGAAAAATTACCTGCAACTGTACGTGACCAAGACAAAAGAGATGGTGATTGACTTTAGTAGGAGAAAGTCTCCGCCCTCCCCACTCTGTATCGGTGGGAAGGATGTAGAAACTGTCTCGTCCTACAAGTTCCTGGGTGTCCATCTGGACAATAAACTGGACTGGTCCACTAACACGGAGGCGGTTTACACGAAGGGCATGAGGAGACTTTACTTCTTGAGGAGACTCAGGTCCTTCAATGTCTGCAGCAGGAAGCTCCACATGTTCTACCAGTCTGTCATGGCGAGCAGCATCTTCTTTGCTGCAGTGTGCTGGGGTGCTGGCATCAAAGCAAAGGACGCCAACAGACTGAATAAACTCATAAAAAAGCAGGGTCTGTTATTATTTATTCCCTAATTGGTCTGTTAATCTGTAGGAGGTGGTGGGGGACAGACTGCTGGCTAAACTGGGGACCATCATGGACAACCCCTCCCATCCCCTCTTCAAGGAGTTGGACAAACTGAGAAGCAGCTTTAGCAGCAGACTCATTCCCCCCAGCTGTGCCAGAGAACAATACAGGAAGTCATTCCTGCCATCAGCCATTAGACTTCACAATCCATCTGGCAGACTTGGATGTATATAAGGTTTTCGACTGTATATTTTCCGCCTGTTTATTTTTTCTTTTCTTCCCTGTATATTTTGTGTCTTGTGTTTATTTTTTATCTCTTATCTTATTTCCATGGTGCTGCTACTACAACTAAATTTCCCTTTGGGGATTAATAAAGTTGATCTTGAATCTTGAATTTTTATCCATAAAAAGTTTAAAAAAATCAGCTTTTACTCTTATAAATTGCCCCACACTTTAATATAAAACTGCAAACTGAAGCAAAAGTGAAAAGAGTTTAAAGATGAGAACATTTCTGTTAGGAAAAAGAAAGCAAAGTGGTGTTTCCCCTCAAACGCTGCAAAAATGTCTGACATTAACCTCAAGCTGAAGGATCTAAAAGGAGAGTCCATGTGCAATCTTGTGTGTGTGTGTGTTTGCATGTGTGTGTGTGTGTGTCTGTGCGTGTGTTTGCGTGTGTGTGTGCATCTGTATGTGTGTGTAAGTGTGTGTGTGTGTGCATGTGTGTGTGTGCGTGTGTGTGTGTGCGTGTGTGTGTGTGTACGTGTGTGTGTACATGTGTGTGCATGTGTGAGTGTGCGTGTGTAAGTGTGCGTGTGTGGGTGCATTTGTGTGTGTGTATGTGTGTGTGTGCATTTGTGTGTGTGTGTGTGTGTGTGTGTACCTGAACAGACAGATGAGCGTGGTGCTGGTGAGCAGTGCGATGAGCGACAGGCTATGGCCCACAGTGGACAGGACACGCACCACTTTGTAGAAGACCAGCTGGACACAGACACACAGAAACGCCCCATGACAGCTTTAATCAGGAATGATGAAAACATTTGTCAAAGCTGATCATTTCATCCACTGAAGCTCAGCTGGGTTTGCTTTCATAACCAGCTGAAATTGGATCTGAGTCGCTGCTGCTTCATGATCACCAGAATTCTTTGGATTATCTGAATCAAAGCAAGTGCAGACATCAATGTAAAAACAACACAGCACAGATTGAATTTCATATTAGCTTTTATAATTCGTTTTTTTTCTGTCATAAATCATAATTCAGTTCAGTTTAATCGTTGGAATATCAGCAGGAAGTCAAAAAGTGCTGGAATCATTTTTAGTTTAGTCCTAGTTTCAAACTGGAACATTCAGTGTAGACAAGAGTTGTAATGTAAACAGTGAAGGTGATGCATATTTGATGTATCTAAGAAACCACTTGTCCAGTTTCTATCCTCCTACTTTTTGACACTTCAAGCTGAGGTGAGTTTTTTCTAAGAAACAGTGCAGCTTCTCTGTCATGATGTTGTATGTATTCAAGTCAAACATGCTTCCATAAGTAACATTAAAATGCAGCACAGCATTTATTTCTGTAGCTCTGCTCATGATACTAAGTCATACTTTTGTGTTCCAGATCTAAAGACTTGGATGACTTCTTCCTTCCTTACCCCTTGTGTTATCTTAGATGACCCCCCCCCTTTCATTGACGTGTTCTCCCTACCATGACAAAGGTGGATAAAGGTGGAAAGATCTCATGTAATCCATGGACACCAGTGAAGATCACAAATCATTGAAGAAAAAAGGTTCAGAGCACTGTCTAGTGGGTCTAGATGACCCCACTCCCAATGTTAAAGGGCCTAGAATCTGTGTACAGGTTTTTCCTAATTTCATGATCTTTTTATATATTCATGAAAGATTTATTGGTTGAATGTGTAATTGCACAAGGTCATATTTATCTATTTAACTATGACCAAATTGGGACTCATTACTTTCACTGACTTCTCAGTTTCTTCTGTGATTGGACATGGTTTTATTTTGGGGGGTTTCCACATACCTGACATGTTTCCACCGTGGAAACATGTCAGGTATGTTAGAACACCACCGTGACTGATAACAGAAGAACCAACAAGTCAGTAAATAATACAGACACTATGAACGTTATTGATCTAACCTTCTTTCCCCTCTAAATCATTTCTAAAATGAGGCAGCCTTGAGCCATGCTTTCAGTTTTTCTGTGAAGACAGAAAAGAGACATTTCCTACATCTTTTGGACAGACTTCAGACCCTTCCACAGAAGACCCCCCATACATTTATGGACAATATGGGGAGGAAGGTTCTGCCCATTCCAGCATGTGATGCAGTCTGTCGTTGACAGATGTTCCAGCGTTTGTCTATGTTTCTCCATGTTCCAGTCAAAAACATTTTGATCGTCTTCACAGACATCAGGAATTTTGGATTATTGATCCTGTTGCAGTTCCTAACAAATGTAGAATCCAGTGGTTTCATCTTGGTTTCCCTGTTGGTTCTCCAACAGCTCGTTTCAGGTAACATGCATTCCAGGATTTTGAGTTTGCTTGTCTTCATTCACGTTCTCTCACAGATACAACTAACCACTTTCATTTCCTGCCGCAGGTGTTGTGTGACTTGTGCTTATCTGGTCTCTAACCTCTCCAAAAGAAGTCTTTACGTTTCAGGGATTTGGAAATTCAGACTGCATTGTACCGATCTTACGTATGCGTTCGTAGGCAGGTTTACCTGTGAAGTCAAGCCTTCTTTGATATTTCCAAATGAATTAAAGGATCAAGGATGATAAAATTAAGGTTAATTAATTTGAAAAAGTAAGCCTATTAAAGTAAATCTGCAGTTTAGATTATTACATGTGCAGGAATCTGGGACAAGGATCGTAATGACTGTCGTTTCCTCTCCATATCTGAGCTCTTTCACAATAAGAGCTTGGTTGGGGTCAGTGTGTGAGTCTGGTCCGTCTCAAAGCTGTCTACAAACTCTCCTCCGACTCTTCAAAGCATCGCAGATCTAGAGCTGTCCATGCTGCCCTGTGTGTGTGTGTGTGTGTGCGTGTGTGTGTGTGTGTGTGTGTGTGTGTGCGTGTGTGTGTGTGTGTGTGTGCGTGTGTGTGTGTGTGCGTGTGTGTGTGTGTGTGCGTGTGTGTGTGTGTGTGTGTGTGTGTGTGTGTGTGTGTGTGCGTGTGTGTGTGTGTGTGTGTGTGTGCGTGTGTGTGTGTGGCATATGTGTGCTCGCCCAGCGTTCATTGCTCTCTCATCCTCTGTAAACAACATTCCCTTCGTCTGACACACTATCTGGAAATGAGCTGAAGCCACACACTCAAGCAGTGGATACACAGCATGTGAACGTTACACAACATTACACAAACATACAGAAAACACCTCAATGAATGGATTTGTGTTTTCAAGCTTAACAAACTTTTTCCAACTAAATCCTCCAAACAAAACGTTTGAAACGGTTCCTGCTGAACAGAATCTGTCATCTTTCTGATGTAAACTCATAACAGAGTCCTCACGGAGATGGATTTCCCGGTGGAGGTGGGGGTGCAGCCAAAATGAAATGCTGTGTGTTTAAGGGGCACTTATGCAGCTGCTGCACTGAGTGCAGACACTTGTCCTTTAACTTAAATATTTCCATTTTAGGAGACTCCCGGCCCCCCACTTGATCCCCCTGTCAGCTCCTCTTTTGTTCTCTCCCTCTTTGGTCAGTTCCTGGTGTCATCTCCTTCTCCCATCTACTTTGTGGTGCTTCTCTTCTCCATCATTTCTTTTTTTCCTCCCTTTCTTTCGTGGTTGGAGACCTGAGGATCATCATGCTAATATCTGCTGTCCTGCTGTAGCCTGGTTTTTGTGAACTCGAATGCGTTCCCTCCAAACATGATGTGTTCCTTCTGCATTCACATTCATCTAATCTGTTATCTGTCTTTTGTGCTTATCTGATGAGCGGCCGCCAAAACTCTTCTGATATCTCTTTTCTGGTTAATCAGGAGCAGACCACACAGCTTCAGCTCAGTAATCAGCCTCTGAATAAGAGTTTCCACCTAAAGGAGAGTTCAGTGTTTACTTAGATGAGTTTATCAGTGAGGATTCATGTGATCAAAGCACTTCTTCTTCAGTTCTAACAGCTGATGGAGGATTCCGGTTCTTGATGCTTTGATTGCTTCAGAACTGGGACCAAAACTTCAATAAGTAGATGTGAGCAGGTACAGATGGTTCAGTTATCAGAGGAGTTAATGTCTTGTTGCCTGATGAAGTTTAGAGGTGGGGGCTTTCGTCAGTGTTTTTTTTTGTTGGTGGGTGTGAATGGACAAAGATATCAGAAGAGGTTTGAACTTTAAAACCATCAACTTTAAAAACCCCAACATATACAAAAACCAAGAGTTACAAGGACTAAACTAAAACATGAAAACATCTGTATACATGTACAGACCTCTGACAACAGAAGTGAAGCCTGCAGTGAGGTGGGATGGAGTGGACTCTTTCACCTCAAGAACTTGGATAAAACGTGAAACGAGTGACTAGGGTGAAAAAACTGAGGTTCTGACCACAACTTAGTGTAAACCACAGGCACGAATACACTGAAGGAACAATAAATGGAACTGAAGCAGCTCAGGACAAACTTTATTCTGCTGAGGACCTGAGGGAAACAAACAGAAAGTCTAAAAACCGAGTAGAGCCCAAACACAACATGTCAAGCTAAACCTGACTTATAACAAGATGAATCTTCAATGGACAGAACTAAGCACGACATGAAGAGAGTGATGCAAACACCACCTGCTCTCAGAGGTAACATCAGTATTATCTGCTAGAGAAGAGACATTTTACACAAATCCTCTACTGATAGATGATCATTTTCTTACAACACAGGAGTAATGAGAGCCGACTGACCCTTTCCTATGGTCACATGAGTTCTAGAAACAATTCAGTTTTCATTATAATTCCACAGTAAAAGTATCTTTGCTGTATATCCATTAAAATCATAAATCAGAGGGAAAGAGCAGATGGAGCATAACTCACAGAAATGTCTTTGGACAGACGCACAGATGATGTTCAGAATAAAGCGGCTCCAGTTCAGGCTGACAAACAATCATTTTCTTCTGTGGATGATTTATCCTTTGCTGCATTTGTCTGTTTAGTGTTAATGTTCACACACACACCAGCAGGCAGCCCTCTCAAGTGTGACTCCCGGGCCTCCAGCTGGATAAATGATGACCCCAACTGTTGGCCCTGGTCTGCCACAGACAAACTGCCATTCAAGTCCAAACGCACAATCGTCCACAAAGAAAGACTTGGCTCTCAAGAATCAAGAATCTCTCTGTCTTTAGCTTCACTGTTGATACAAGACAAAAAGAAATGCTGAACTTCAGGCAGATTTGAGCACAGACAACAAAAAGGCTTTTATTTAAAAAAAAAATCACCTCTTCAAATTGCAGAGGCAGATTTATTTCCTGACCACTGTTTCAAAAAGTCCACACTCAAAATGTCTGAGCTCAGCTGAATGTTTTCCAGATGGAAACAGTTCAAACTGTTGTGAGACTCTGACACAAACAGAAGCTGCTCTGAGATCCAAAAGTTCCACCTGAAGGGTCTGGAGATGATCATCGGCCTGCTGGGTGAAGCTCTATGGACAAACAACAGGGAAGCATTTCGGCTTCATTGATAAAATGGACATGCAGCAAACAAACTCACATGGGGAAGGAGCCTTTAATTCAAATGACTTCAGAGTTCATTGTAAAGAGAAGAGGATTCTGTGAGAAACTACCTTCAGTGATTCAAAGGTTGCATTGGAGAAGTATTGTGGTCTTCTCCATCTGCCCCAAACTCTCAGCTGCTTTGTTTTCTGCAGCAGAAACAACCTCAAATTTGACCTCTGCATGAAAAAACAGACTAAGTTTGCTGTTTCAGTTTCAGCATCGTCCCATCAAGATTAGCCTCAGCCACAGTCGACCTCCTCATCTCGTGTTCCTGGTGTTGCAGCTGAACCTGCTGATAAGTCTGAATCATGCTTCCTGACAGTTTCCTGTGAGGTTCAGATCTCCGACCAGAATCCGATCGCAACACAGAACTGAGGCCAGCCTGTTTCTAGCCTGAACCTGAACACACCCAGCCAAGAAATGAGGACCAAGAGCCTTTGCAGGTCCCCCCCCCCCCGACATCAACTGCCCAAACAAACCCCTCTGAGAGCGCCGCAGAGCACTGCACGCCAGAACGGGTGTTCCACATGCAGCTTCAGGCCTCCAGCTGCCACCCTCATGAACAACAGAATACCCCCATTTCTGAGTAAGTGTGTATTTAAACATCTGCACAAATTGATACCTACCCCCCAACTCCTTTTACTGAAGCTGACGCTAACCAGGGAGAACCACGTGTTGCAGTTCCATCAAAGACCACTAGGGGAAGGTTGCAAAAGGGAGTGATTCTCTAAAAAGTTTCTATTGAAAACTCCACTTATGTCCATTTCATTTATGGTAGATCTATAAAACTTTATTCATGACAACTCAGGAGGAGGTTGACTTTTTTTAAAGAGGTTGCTTGATTTCGGCTGACAAAACTGACAAATTGTCCTTGTTTGGCCCAACAGATAGGCTCCAGCAACCCAGTGACCTTGATAGTAGGGGTGTAATGGTTCATTATAACAAACAATTAACTCGATTCAATATTTTCCGTTGCCGATTCGATTCACTTTTGATTTTGGTTCGTTTGGAAGGATCTCGTTGGATCCAACTGACCTAGAATGGATCCAGATCATCTTTATCCCAAACTTCCACCAGTGAGACTCCTGCTGCTGAACAGTGAAGTTTTCAAGATTCTTGGGTTTCTTCAAGTGTAAATGAAATCTGTGTCCAAACAAACAAGTAAACTAGAATGAATGTCAAATCCATTCACATGTTAGTTTCCTAAAGTTCACCACTGTTGTTTTTCCATCCAAAGAATCCAAAGGGAACATTCTTAGAACATTCTAGACACTGGATGGTCACATGACTTTATTCACAGTATGTCCACACATCGGACTGGAATGATGGACGGATCCGTCTTTGCTGTTTTTATGGTATGGTAAAATAAACCTGCCATGTCTCAATCCAGATGGTATTTTTCGATTTTGATTTGAATATCAATTTATCTCATTTTGAAACAAATTTTTAATGGTGTGGTCAATTGGATTCGATTCTGCCTCAGACAGATGGATCGGTTTGGATCGTAGGAATAGTAATCAGATTATCGATTAATCGATCAATTGTTAAATTCCTACCTGATCAGGATTGAGCCGGTTTAGAAAAATGGCTGAATGTGTTGATTTAAATAGAGCTCAAAAGTATGCATGTGTATGGGAGTGGTTTGCTGTGTGCTTGGTGGGTGGAGCCAACAGAGACACAAACTTGACAATGTTCCGCCCTTTTCCAGAGACAGATATTGTTTACAGTTTTGTTGACATAAAAATTATGAAACCAAAAAAATCAAAAACTTTGATTCACAATTTTAGTTACAACATTGACGCATTTCACTTTTAGCTCTCTCTACAGTTAAATATACCGACATTTCTTGTGTTTTGCTGTGACAATATGAGGCATAAGAGAGTCACGTTTAGCGAAAATCTTTACAAACAAAAGGAAAAGGTTTTTTTAATTTAAGAAAAAAGCGTAAAGACCCTTTCTTAAAAACAAAATATGTGAATGGATCGCTTCAATCCAACCCAGTCTCATCCTAAAATGTGTAGTAGCTACATTTGTCCACATGGAAATACGTGAGAGTTTTACTACACATTTTAGGATGAGACTGGGTTGTTCAATCTGTAAGCTTCTTCCCCTCAAAAAGATGCTAGAGTCTGCAGCAAAAAGACCTTTTAAATGAAGTGATGGTTTGATGTTTTTAGCCGCTGTAGACAATATTTCACTTGTTTTTGAAGCCTCAATCCAAGAATGCAGAATGCAATGATTGGGGGGATGAATGATAAGCTCCATGGCATTTCTCAGGACGCCTCGGGTTAGATCTCAGAAACAAAATGTGAACAGAGCAGAACAAGAGGAAACAGTGAGAGCTGAAGCTTTTCCCTTCAATCTGCCAACACGCTGGGGATCAAACATTCACCTGTGTCACTCTGCCTCCTAATCCTCTGCAGACTCAGGGGAAGGCGAGGATTTCATGAAGCTTTGACTTCATTTCAGACAAGGGCGGATTAAAGAACGGTGTGTGCTCCGACCGGGAACTGAACCTGCCACTCTGCTGGAGGAGCTGCGGGTTAAAGCCAGCGTCTCGCCACAACCCACCCTGAACCACATGCCTAACATCGTGGAGGTCCAGTCATGCCGCCCGTCATGAAAAGGTCCTTTTGACTTCACGCTGATAAAAAAAAAACAATGCTGGTCAGGGTTTTGGGTTTATTATCAAACTCTTACAACATGGTGAAAAACACGTGGTTTCTCTCCCCAGAACAGAGAGGCAGCTTCTGGTTTCTGTTTTTGCCCTCCTTGAGACCCCTTCTACCAGCTGCTCCAGCTAGAGTTTGTTCTGAGGACATCTGGGTAATCGTCCATTTGGAGGGGTGGGGCTGGTTGCTGCAAGGATTTATTGCTGTTAGGTCTGAGTGACGACCCAAGTTTAGGCACGGACAGGGTAAGAAGAAAGGTGATTTAGAGAGTTCAGAGGTCCTCTTGCTGAGCGATCAGATGCTCAGGGGACCGTAGGAGGGGGACGGGCCGTCAGTGACCTGGAGGGGTACCCAGGTCTGCTGAACTCTGGTAGGGGTAAAGGAGAAATTACTTCTTGGTGGTGGAAGGCAGGCTCCATCCGGCGTGAGCAGTGAAGAGTGGGGCGCTGAGCGTAAGTGGCGAGGGGCAGGAAGCAGCAAACGCCGTAACAAGGAAGGCAAAAATTGCTTGAGTAAGAGCGGGGTATTAACGAGAGATGAGAGAGAACACAAACTGGCAGAGAATGAGTAAAAACAAGGATCACCAGGATCTGTTCAGTCATCAGTGAACAGGTGAATGGGGACAGGAAGGTGGAAGTGGAGAACCAGGGACAAATCCTGACAATTGCTAATTTTCTTTAATTTTGCATGAATGGTAAGACACAAAACCCTTTCTGTGGTGAATTTCAAGTGGGTCCGAATGAGCTGTCAGCAGGAAGAGGAAAGAATCAAACTGGAACTGTCACAGGAAATGTTCGTTTGAAAGTTGTGGGTCAAACTTCTGCCTCAGTCAGGTGGATTTATTACACAGAAACTCAAAAAGGTATGCTAAGCATCTTTAAATCTTCTGTGGATGCAGAAAACGAGAGTTTAAAGTGGGTCAAACCAAAGGTTTCACCTCTGCTTTTGTTCTGAAGATGGATGGATCTGAACAACAAAACATCATCTACTGACAAAAATGCCGCCATGTATGACAAAAGCATCTGGAAGGTGAGCTTCCTGTTGCACCTGAAGTCACCTCTGACATCAGAGCAACAGTCAGACACGAGGGTGGTAGTAGGATAGTGTGGGGCTATCATTACTGACGGAGCCATCAGTACTTTTTTGCTTTATAAAATCCTGAAGAGAACTATCTTCCATCCATCCATCCATTTTTTAACCCGCTATGTCCCTTCCGGGTCCTGGGGTTGCTGGAGCCAGTCCCAGCTGCTGTTGGACAAAAGCGGGGGGGACCCTGGACAGGACTGCCACAGGGCTCACAATCACTCCCACATACTCCCGCGTTCACACATGGAGTCACTGTAGAGTAACCTATGAGCCATGGTTTTGGACTGTGGGAGGAAGCTGGAGGGCGCCAGTAACTGCACCACCATGCAGGCCTACACAGACTTTATGCTGGACAACCTGCAGAGCTGGAATTCAAACAGTGAAGCTGAGTGGAAATCCGTTTCACCACAGACACCAGAAAACCATCCCACTCTGGAGATCCTCCTCTGGTTCTTCTGTTAAACTGACAGAATGCGTTCAGCTGTTTCAACCATTCAATCTCCAAAACATTCAGCTCCTTCAGGACATTCCTGCCTATGCTGGGGTCTTTGCTCACTTACGTGGCATTTCACATTTTAAGCCAATTTCTGCTGATTTAAAAATGAACACGAAAAGCATGAAGCTAAAAACGTCAGCATGTCTTCAGTCACCAAAACAAGTCAATGACATTTCTGGATCCGGAGTCTTGGAGAAAGCTTAAGAGCTGTAAAAAGATCTACAGGAAAAGGAAACTGAACTGTACAAACCAGGAAAGGGATAGAAGAAGATATCCCAGGAAGTGAGATGGCGGTCAGCAGTGTTCAAACGTTGATCAAGAAGTGGAAAGTGAGGGGTTCTGATGAAACCAAACCACAGTCACAAACTGCCACATCTGTCAGAAAAATCATTAGGGATGCAAAGAAAAGCACACAAATACCTTAAGTTGTGATACAGAACTGTCTGAAAAACTGTGGAGTGGATGTTTCAAGATGTAGAATACGGAGGCACCTGAAGAAAAATGGGCTGCATGCTCGAGTCCCAAGAAGAAAGCCTTTTTTGTGTAACTGCCACAAAATGCCTCGCTTACAATACAGCAAAAAGCAAAAAAAAACCTTCTAAACTTTCAGACCAAGGTCATTTGGAGAGATGAGACCACGACTGAACTTTTTGGCCACAACCATAAACTATGATGAAAAGAACACTATCCCTACTGTGAAACACGGAGGCGGATGTCTAATGGTTTGGGCTTGTGTGAGCTACAACGGCTCAGGAGACTTGGTCTGAATGATGGTGAGATGAATGCAGCTCATTACCAGAAGATACCGGAGGAACACTTGCATTTCTGCTCAAAGGCTGCACATGGGACACTTTTGGACATTTCAGCATGAGAAGGATCCAGAACACAAGGCCAAGTCCACCTGTCTCTGGTTCCAACAGACTGAGGTCAAGGTTCAGCGTCCTGACCTCAATAATGTTGAGACCCTCTGGGGAGATTTCAAACAAGCCGTTCAAGCAAGACAGCCCAAGAATTTAAAGGAATTTGAGGTTTTCTGGCTAGAAGAATAGGATGCTTTACCATCAGAGAAAATCAAAAACCTCGTCAACAACTACCATGAAAGACTTCAAGATGGTACTGATGGAAAAGGAGGCAATTCAAGGTGTTAAGAACTGGAGGAAGTCAACTTTGATCAGGGTCATTTGGGATGTTTCTGTTGTCTTTATGATTTAAAAGGGTTTTTATGTTATCATTCATACTCTTGGAAAAATGACCAAGAAACCATCATTTCTTCCAGGATAAACTTATGAGCACATTTGTATGTGATTGCAGTATATTTGTTAGAAACAATGAAATGTTCTGACTCGGGAACAGCAGGTTATAAAAATGAAATTCTATCATGTTATCAGTCCTGGGAGATGAAGTGAATTCACTGTGTTGGTTTTTTATGCGACTCCAAGTTAAACACTAGTTTTACTGGAGAAAGGAAACTTGTGCAGCTCTCAGTTAATGGAAAAGTACCAGCTTTTATGTTTTAGAGGCTGAAAAATGATGAAGTCTTAGCAGTTGACTTCCTTCTGTGCTATTAGAGTAGACATTCATTCAGTTGTTTCCTGTTCCTGGTTCCTTAGATCAGGGGGGTATTCCAGAAAGCAGGTTATGCTAGCTCTCACGGTAAGTTTGAGGCTAAGGAAGTTGATAACCTCAGTTTTCGGTTCCAGAAATGGAGGTATGTTTCAGGGTAGGTCAAGTTGCCATGGCAACTCATGCTCTGAACATAACCTGGTCCGGAGCAGGTTTAGTTGAAGCTTAGTTTGTTTACAGAGAGGTGAAGCAGAATGGCGTGTCCATTTGAAGATGATTTAGTGGATGAAGAAGCTCAGATAATACTTTTTCTACCGTGAGAGGGTGATAAGACCACATATGGATGCTGGAAAATATTTTCTTTTACTTTGATCTAACTTTATTATTTGTTTCAGTTAAAATAAATCATTTTTTTGTAAGTCGGTTTAAAAATTACACGTAGTTTTCAGACAGTTGTTTTCCTTTCATTCAAAGTAATTCAATTAAGAAGGTGTAACTTTGGTGCTGCTGTTAGAGCGGCACCGCAAAGGATTGTGGGATATCATTCCCTTTGCCTGTCTGGACGGATTTGGGTTTAGGTGTGGGTTTTTGACCAAATGTGTTTTTTTGTTTAGCTGTTTTACTGTGGTTTGCCATGCTTCACCGAGTTATTTTGCCGTACTGAGCTTACGTCTCTGCACCATGAGTCAGAGTGAAGGAGAGGATGGTTAGTTTATATAGCACCCCTACGGCAAGTCCTTACAATGACACTCACGGTTAATTCTTTAACGAATTTTTGTACTCCGTGCATTATTCACCCCGTCTTTTTTATTGTTATAAAAATGAGTATATCTGCCGGCTCAAACTTAGGCATTTGAGAGTTCGAAAATGTAATTAATTAAGATGGAAAAAAATATTAATTGAATTGGAGTAATATGGCATTTAGTAAGATAAATACGTAAATTTGAGTTGTATAAACAATTATTGAGTTTTATAGACGTAAAAATTAGGTTGAATAATTTTAACTCAATTTTTTGTTACCAATAGAAGTAATTCATTTAAGTTGGCAAAATTGGATGAGTTATATATGTATGTGCGTCACGAGGGAAATGGAAATTTGATCAGAAACTCGTGCGGTTACTTGGTCTGCTCTTTTTCTACACGCAGAAAGTCTTTTTTTTTTTATGATGCAGCCGTGTTACTTTTTTGATGGTCGTGTAATCTTCATACGCCGTCATTAATACCTCAGACTCCGTCTCACAGAAGTACAGCGTTTTCTTTTTTTTTTCACCACGCGTTTCCATGGTGACTCCAGAAATCGGCGATCTATTGAGAATGTCTTTATGTACCGTGCGTTAACCCAGGGTTACCAAGTCGAGCGTAATTACGCCAACTCATATCCGGTCTGTTGGAACCGACATACCCCGAGTAAGCAAGTTCAGGCGGATTTCAGCCAGAGTTCAGGCTTAAAGTCAGGCTAGTTTAAACATGCTTCCTGGAATACCCCCCAGGCTGTGGTTAGTGTTGTTGATGCAACAGTGCAAACTCACAGATGGTCGTTAAACGAACTCACCTGCTTGGGTTGGTCAGTGATCTCAGAATAGCAGGCGCTCCTGATGTCGGGGTAAACGGACCCCCAGCCCTTCTCTGTGCAGTTCCTGCTGAGATTGCCTGAGGAAGACAAATGCAAGAGTTCATTATTTCCAGCAGAGAGAACCTCGCAGCAAACAGAAGAGATTCTGGTGGCTCTCAGGCAGAATCTGCTGCTTTCCAGGGAGAACAATCGGGTTTCTCTGTTCCCAACATCGTCTCAAAGAACAGGAAGTTCTGGCTCTGATATCCATTTTTATGAAAAGGAAGCAAAGCAAGCCAGCAATATTTCACCAGTGAAGGTGTTGGTGAAACTCCACTGTCAGCAGAGTGATAATTGTGATTAAATGAGGCGTTCAGGGACACCAAGGATAAACAGTAGTCCTGGCTCCAGCTGTGACGGAAAACAGCTGCTGTTCTGAAACGAGGCTGAGAGCACCTGCCTCAGTTTCTGTTCGTCCTGAAAACAAAAGAAGCCCAGATGGAAGTCGTGAAGGTGAAGAGAAGCAAAGTAAAGGTGTGTGTGTCCGGAGGGCACAAGGTGAACCCAGGACAAGTGGACTGAGGAGGAAGGAAAGTGCATTTCAAGTGTGTCTCTTCATTGTGTGTTGCTGGTGTTTGTTTGTACTTTTTTTTGTGTGTGCTGGTCTGTTTCTGTGTGTGTGTACATTCTTTGGGTCTGTTTTGCGTGTGTTTGGGTCTGTCTTTTGTATTTGTTTCTGTGGGTCTGTTATGTGTGTGTTTTTGTGTGTTTATGTGCGTTTTTGTGTGTGTTTTTGTGCGTTTAGGTCTGTTTTATGTGTGCTTGTGTGTGGTGGTGGTGGTGGTGGTGGTGGTGGGGGGTTCCCAGAAAGCAGGTTATGCTAGCTATGGGTTATGCTTGCGGGGCTCACTGGGGGTGTCTCTCTCTGGGGTCCCGTCGGCGCCCGCCCTCCATCCCGCTTTTACTTGCATATTAGACACCCTGATTCATCTGGGGCCTTGTGGGGAGGGTCTGGTGGAGGGGGGTGCTCATCTTTCACTGGTCCCCCCCACAATTTTAACTTCCACTTTAGACACACACACACTGCATGTTAGCAGCACACACATCAAATAAACACCACACACACAGAGGGACCCCAGAATGGGGTGGCTCTGTGGCTTGGCAACGGTGGGGCCCCCCACACTGGAGACCTCCTATTTTACCTGCAGCACACACACCCACACCTCCATACATGGGTGGGGTCGGGGAGGGGCGGCTGCTCTTCACCTTCCTGGTCCTCTCAGGGCGGCCGGGCTTGTGGGTATCCTGTCGGCTGCGGTAATGGTCGGACATACGGCGCTGTGGGGTTAGTCGGCCAGGGGGGTTACTGTGTGGCGGCAGGGGGTGGGGGGAAGATTGTGAGTATGTTTGCGAGAGTGCATGGGTGGGACGGACCTGGGGGCTGGCATGCTGGGATCCTCTGGGGCTTTCCCTCCCCATCACAGAGGTGGGAGGGCATTGAGGGGTTGGGGAGGTTGTAGTGGGTAGGGTTATGGGGGGTTGCTGTGGGTGCGCGGTGATCTCTGGGTTGCTCGGGTCGGGTACCGGGGCTTGCTCGCGGAGACGGGGCGCCAGTCGGGTGGTGGACGGCTCATGGGTTCCGGGGGCCCTAGCTTCGTCCTTGGCCCTTGTCTCGGTGTCCGGTGCCCGGTGGCCCCCATGGCTGCCGCCTGGTACGGCTAAGCACCCCTGTCCTGTGGCCTGGGGGCCGGACGCCAGTTCGCTTATGCCTGTGGGCGTTGGGGGGGCCCCTGTAGGGGGGCCTTCTCTGCACCTGGCTGGTTGGGTGGGCGGTCCCCTCCCCCCCCTCCCGGACTGCCTGGGTCCCGATGTTGGGGGGGCTCCTGGCCTGGGGGTCTATCCTCCCCTCTCTTGGTCTGGGTGGGTAGGATCTGGTCCCCCTTATGACAACACGGTTCACATCGGCAGGATGCATGTATCTCCACCCCCACATGCACGTGCACACTGCCACACTGCTCCCTGTCTGCTTCATCCCTCCTCCTTACCCACAGTGTATTGATGGACAGATATTTTCCGCTCATCCTCGTGTCAGATTTTCACCTTTGATGTAATATTTGTCTTTCCAGCAGATCTGGTATAATTGTTACAGCCTAATATAACAACTTATTCAAATCAGTGCTTGTATCCCCCACTTTCTCACCTCTCTTCCTTTTACTCTTTTCCACCCCCCCCCTCACATTCTTCCACTCTCCCTCCCCACACACACTAAATGTAACAAATAAATAAAAAATAATACAACAAAAAGGGGTTTATACAAATCTATACTCTGATTTCTCGAAGCTATACAACCTCTTTTTGTGATAGTAAAACCTGTCCAACACAAAAGGCCTTCAGCATTAATCTGAAGGTTAGTTTGTTTACAGAGAGGTGAAGCAGCATGGCGTGTCCATTTGAAGATGATTTAGTGGATGAAGAAGCTCAGATAATACTTTTTCCACCAATGAGAAGGTGATAAGATCACATATGGATGTTGGAAAAATAAACTTTTTTACTTTGATCTAACTTATTATTTGCTTCAGTTAAGATAAATCTTTTTTTTTTATTCAGTCAGCTTAAAAATAACACGTAGTTTTCAGACAGTTATTTTACTTTCATTTAAATTAATTCAATTAAGTAGGTGTAACTTTGGTGCTGCTGTTAGATCGGCACCGCAAGGAATTGTGGGATATCATTCCCTTTGCCTGTCTGGATGGATTTGGGTTTAAGTGTGGGTTTTTGACCAAATGTGTTTAGTTGTTTAGCTGTTTTGTGTTTTGTCTAGTTATTTTACCCTGTTATGTTTAATTCTTTTTGCACCATGATGAGTTTATTTAGCAACACTAGTGCTTCATTTGTTATAAGAATTAAAGTAACAATCAGAGTCATGATATTTAAATGCATGTGATATATTGTAAATCCACACTGTATCATTTATTTTAATTTTATAAAAATGAGAAAGCCTCTGACTTTGACATATAAGAGATCAAGAAGTACAATAAATTAAGATGGAAAAACATTTACTTGAACTGGAGTAAAATGACATTTAGTTAGATAAATATGTACATTTTTAGATGTATAAACAACTATTGAGTTGGATAGGCATGGGTTAAATAAATTTTACTCAATTACTTGTTCCTGATTGAATAAATTCATTTAATTTTTACTCATATCCGGTCTTTTGGAACCAACATACCCAGAGTAAGCAAGTTCAGGCGGATTTCAGCCAGAATTCAGGCTTAAAGTCAGGGTAGTTTAAACCTGCTTCCTGGATTACTCCCCTGGTCTGTTTGTGTTTGTGAATTTTGTCAGTTTTTGTGTGGCTGGGTCTGGTATATTTCTGCTTTTTGTGTGTTTGTGTGCGTTTTTGGGTCTGTTTTTTGTGTGTTTGTGTCTGGTTTGTGTCTGTTTTTGTGTGTGTTTTTGCGTGTGTTGTAGGGTCTGCTTTTGTGTGTGTGTTTCTGTCTGTTGTGTGTCGTCTACAGATGTTGTGCGTTTTTTAGCTCACCCTTCTTCTCAAAGAAGAGCAGGAAGGGGGAGGGGCAGGGCAGGGTCAGCACCTCACCGACCGCGGCGTTCGGCCAACACGACACGTTGTTCCACTCGCCTGGACATCCTGCAGACACACAATCAGTGACAGTGAAAGTGACGGCTCTGAACTTCCTGTTCGCTTCCTAACTCTGAAGCACCTGAGATAAATCAAGTTCTCGTAAATGTGGTGAGGAGGAGAAAAGCTGAAATCCTAACCTGAACAACATCAAACTGTTTAGAAATAGACTTTTATGGGATTTAGCATAAGTTCTTATTTACAGAAAAGTGTCTTCATTTCGCAGACAGATAGGCAGCTCTGCGTTTGCCTTTAAAGGTGCAGTAAAGTGATGATTAGAGCAGAAAACTGCCTCTGTCTGCCTCTGATTATGGACAGCTGCCTCTGTCCATCACTGCTCGTCTGGAAATGTGTGTTGACATGCGTGGGAAAACGGCGCCACTCCAGCCTGCAGATGCAGCCTGTTATCGAGGAAAGACGGTGAAACAGACGTGCTTTTGCTCCCGGAGCCTGCTGCACAAACGGCTAACGTCCTTCATAAACATTTTATTTCATCACCGTGGGATGAGTTGGATTCCTGCTTCACTTTTCTTCCCCTCTTCTGTGTTTGGTTCCTCCAACAATCATCAGACGTTTAACCTTCACCGACTCCAGTTTAAACCTCAACCTGCAAACTTTCTTTAAGAAGTGAAGGACCAAAGAAGCAAAAATACCTGAAAAACATTTGCAACTCGATTGTCTTGATTTTACTCAAAAAATTGTTTTTTTTTTTCTGTTTGAATCATGTTTGTTACGTGTTCAGATGCCAGAAGCTGACAGAGAAGACGAAAACACAAACTTTTGCATTCATTTATTCATTTTCTTAACCGTTTTTCCCTTTCTGGGTCACGGGGTTGCCAGATATGCAAGCGATTCTGTATCATAAATCCGCAAGTTGGATTTGAAAATGCAAATGCAATCCCCTCTTTGCATTTTCGTTTTAATTATGACACAGAATAAGCAGTTTTAAGTATAAAATGAAAAAGCATTATGAAATATTGCTTTTTCATTTGAATTTTGAGTCATTTGATGCAGCTACATTTTGAAAATTAAAAAGCATTTCTAGTAATCCCTTTTAATCGTCAAATTAGACATTTCTAAATGAATTATGCTACACATTTACCAGGGACCTTTTCTAAAATGAAATGTCAAATACTATTGTTTTTATCATTTTAATTAAGTGACAGAAAAAAGCTGGGTTGAGGAAGGAAATGAAAAAGCATTTTGAAGGATTGCTTTTTCATTTTAATTTTGAGTCAAAAAATGCAGCTTCATTTTGAAAATTAAAAAGCATTTCTATTAATCCATTTTGAATGTCAAATTAGACATTTCTAAATGAATTATGCTACACATTTACCAGAGAACGTCTTGAAAATGAAATGTCAAATACCATTTTCATTTTAATTTTAATTAAGTGACAGAATAAGCTGTGTTGAGGAAGGAAATGAAAAAGCATTTTGATGGATTGCTTTTTCATTTTATTTTTGAGTCACAATAAATGCAGCTTCATTTTGAAAATGAAAAAGCATTTCTGGTTTTAACTTTGCTTTTTATGTATGCTACAGAATCGCTTCCATAGCCAGAGCCTATCCCGGCCACTTGCGGGCAAAGGCAGGTTACAACCTGGACAGGTCGCCAGTCTGTTGGAGAGTAAAATGTCCACAATCACACACCCATTCACTCTCACACCTAGGGACAATTTAGAGTTGCCAATTAACCTATGAAGCATGTTTTTGGAAGGTGGGAGGAAGCCGGAGAGAACCCATGCATGCATGGGGAGAACATCAGGTTTGTGAATCACAAACACAAGCTAGCTCTGATGAATCAACGCAAAAACCTGAAAGGTTCGGCTGCTTATCTGAACGACCATCTGACCAGAAGGAATGCTGAAATCTCAAAACATGCACGGCTTCTCAGGAAGCGTAAGCAGATTGAGAACACTTGGGTTAAAGGCTGCAGGATTTACGTCAAACCACTCGGTCCAGAGGACCGGGCCAAGGTTCTGGTCGTGTACACCATGAAGGACTTTGAGAAGTGTTTGATCACGGTCGTCTGAATCAACGTGGAGTAATAAATCAAAGAGCCAAATAATTTCAAGAAATATGACACCTGGAATCATCACTTTCTCCATAAGTCTGACGTCACCTGAATAACAGCAGAGAGTTCTGACCTGCAGACAATTTGACCTCAACTTTCACCGCAGCTGATATCAGCTGAAGAAGGATATGGACCTGAATCTAATGTCTGCAGACATAACATCGAGGAGAACTATTAACTGTTTTGAACCCAGAAGATCAGCTGTTATCAGTAAAAGAAGAAATACCAATCTTGGACAATCGACAGATTGTGGACCCTTTTTATTTTTTTTTCCTTACAGCATTACCTTATTATAAAAAAAAAAAAAAAAAAAAAAAAAATTAAAAAAGTAAAACAAATGATTAATCACTTATTGAAAATTGTTAAATTGATTGACTTTTGATGATATTACTTCACTAGCTCCTAAAATTGATAAAATGATTCAAAAATCTTTCCTAATGTAGCATAATTTTGCACATGTTTTTAACTTTTGATACTTGATGAAATTTTGCTATGATAACTCCTGAAACAGTGTTGCGTCTATTTTACTGATATAGTATTATGTTTTAAAGCATATGAATGACTTTTAAAAGTAACATAATTTGCATATATTTCAGATGCTGCATTTGCCATGTTGATTTCTAAAGTTATTGTTGACGTAGTACTTAAGTAATTTCATCTTTGGCACATGCTTTATTGATACCTTATGATTCTTAATTCTGTCGGATAAAACCTAGGAACCGGATATTGATAAATCATGTAATAAAAGGGTTATAGTATAACGGGGTGGGATTATATAAGTTCGCTTCTTTCCACTCCCTTTCAAGCAATTTTTATTAATTATGTCTAATTAGCCTAAGTTTGATTAGTTACTGTATGAATGTATAACTGATGATTATATTGCTTTTGTGTGTATTACTCCTATTTGATTGCTTGAAATAAACCATTTCAAATCAAAAAAAAAAAAAACATGCAAACTCCACACAAAAAGGTCCCCCATTGATGTAGTTTTTCACATCCCCCAGCCGAGACTTGAACCGGAGGCCTTCTTGCTGTGAGGCAAGAGCGCTAACCACTGCGCCACTGCAAACTTGTGATTGAATGAAGTTAGAGACAGATATGAGGTCTATGGTCTTGAAATACAAACTAATTGAACAAATAAATGAAACAAACACAAATGAGGAGGTTCCCTCTGTCCTACAGCGATGCTCTGACCTAAAGAGAAAGGAGATGACTTCCTTTGAATCTACCAACCAACACTAATAGATTCCTTTTTCCAAAAAACTTGAAACTTTCTTAAAGTATATTTTCCCAAACATGAATTGACGTGGATCATTTAACCCTTGTGCAGTCTTGTGGGGTCCAGATGACCCCACTCCCAACTGGGACCCCACTCCCAACTGGGAGTGGGGTCATCTGGACCCCACAAGACAGCACAAGGGTTAAAGAAACAGATCTTTCCAAATCCCTCCATCCTACACTCGGAGCTTCTTCAGATCATGACTCAGCCTCCGCTTTCGCCCATAAAGCTGATGTGTTTTGGCAGCCCCATAAACTGCGGTGGGTCTGGACTGTGATGCTGTGTTGTGTGACACAACGAGACAAACAGACAAATATGTTTGACGTGGGTTTATGGAAGTGCCTTTGAGCTGAGAGCGAAAGCCTGCAGCGGGATGAAGGATGCAAACGCGTGACGCTCTGTTTTACAGCAAAGAAACGGACGCTCAAACACAACCTGTGCGAAGCACGAGCGGACAAAACATCCATCCCATAAAACTTTTCAACTGTGGCTCATATGTGTTCAGGACAAAATGTCGGCCTGGACCCCAGACAGCTGAAGACAGCTCCACCTCTGGGGAGGGACTGACTTAAGGACGATCCAGCATCAAATCTCAGTTTGTTCTTTTCATGTTGACTCACTGAAATCTTCTGGTTTCACTTTTTGATGATTATTGCTTCTTGCTTTCATACTTTGAAATAACTTTAGTTTTTTTGTTTCTGTTGCTGACACAGTTTCCTGTTTTATTTTGAAAATCATTTCACTTTCATGTGCTTCAGTCCTTTCTTCTTTGTCTCCTTTGACAGAATTCAGTACAGTTTTCAGCTCCAAACCATTTCTTCAGGTTTCCTTCCTCTGCTTACATTTACTCGTCTGCCATCCGCTCAACTTTGACCCGTCTGTTTGAATCCGTCTTTTATGTGCTTCTCAAGTTTTTTTCTCCTTTGTCAGAGTTTGCATCCTGTTTTATACGACTGTATGTTTTTCATAGCACAAGCATCTGCAGAAACACTCAGGCAGAAGTAAAGAACAGCTTCCCAAAAATCTATTTTTTTCCCCTCATGTAAATCAATAAGAAAGTTGCTTTTATTGCTTAAACCAAATAAACCTAAAATAATGGGAAAAAAACATCAGTTTAGCTGCCGTGACAGATTCCTTGTAAGTGCAACAGTTAAGTCAAAGAGTCCAGTTTAACCCTTGTGCTATCTTAGATGACCCCCCCCCCCTTCCATTGACGTGTTCTCCCTACCATGACAAAGGTGGATAAAGGTGGAAAGATTTCATGTAATCCATGGACACCAGTGAAGATCACAAATCATTGAAGAAAAAAGGTTCAGAGCACTGTCTAGTGGGTCTAGATGACCCAACTCCCAATGGTAAAGTGCCTAGGATAGAACAAGGGTTAAGGAGCCGCTGGACTCCTTACACAATGCTGTTCCTCAAAAAAAGCATCTTTTTTCATTGTTTCAGATTCTTGTTTCTATTTGAATTACCATCCATCCATCCATCCATCCATCCATCCATCCATCCATCCATCCATCCATCCATCCATCCTTCCATCCATCCATCCATCCATCCATCCACCATCCGTCCGTCCGTCCGTCCGTCCGTCCGTCCGTCCGTCCGTCCGTCCGTCCATCCATCCATCCATCCATCCATCCATCCATCCATCCATTCAAAACCCACTGAATCCCTTTTGGGTTTAAAGAGTTTGCTGGCGCCAACTCAGCTAGTGTTGGGTAAGGGCGGGGTACACCCTGAACAGGTCGCCAGTCTGTCATTGAGCCACTTACACAAAAAACTGTACACCTCAGGGCAATTTAGATTCACTAATCAACCTATGAACCATGTCTCTGGACTTCGGAAAGAAACCGGAGTATCTGGAGGAACCCACACATGGTAATCCCCGATATGCAGGCCCTATTTCAACTACAGTTAAAGTATATGAACCATTTTTACTTGATATGCTGATTATATCAAATGGTTCAAAGTAGAATAATGTTTTTCTGTTTTTATTTCTTTTTTGGATTTTAAATTCTGAGCATAACAGGAGGGTTAAGGAACACTTAAGGAACACTTTAAAGTAGACCTTCTGGTTTCTGCCTATGTTGCATTTCAGCACAGGAGAACCTTTCTCAATTTGAATGAGTCAGACCTAAAGAGGACAAACGGCAGCATCTTCACCACGATGGAAGCTGCAGGCTAAGCAAAGTCTGAACTAACTTTGGAGATGCTGAAGCCACTGTTGCACTGACAGCCACTCTGTCAGAACACTGAGAAAGTGCAGCATTTAAGTGATATTTGTCACGTAGAGCAGCTAGACAACAGCTGTAAAAGAATTTAAACAAACATAACAGAAAGTAACAGGAACTCAGATGCACAGCTCCAGTGTTTGTGTTTACCCCCTGAGAATGAGGTGAATAAATGATTGATGAATCAGTGGGGGACACGCCCCCTCTCTTCGCAGAAATGCTGCCAGCTCAGTTGTTTGCTGAACGTTTGCTGTGACGCAGAAAGACCTGTGTGCGTTTCCCCGTGTGTGCTCACCTGCAGCCGCCGTCTGCAGCTGCAGCTGTGCTTCACAGTCTCCTCGGATCCTCTGCATTTCCCAGTGCAGCACGCAGTGAGGGAACCGCCCACCAACCTGCGAGGACGACACAATTGCACGTCGTCAGGGTTTCTCCATCAGTTCAGGTCTTTGTGTGGCTTCAGGTTCTGCAGCTTCATTCTTCCAGTGGGATTCAGGAAACTCGTGAGAAACAGAAGGGTAATAGAAGTCATGAGAGCTTCAGTTCAAAGCTCTTCCAGGGTTAAATTGTTGACTTTTTTTGGACTCAGTTTTTGTTCTGTCAGTGTTAAAATTCAAAGCATCCATTTTTTTAAGTTGAAAAAACAGCAACTGTTTTTTTCTAACAAGACAATCTGATCAAACATTTTTTCAAACATTTTTTCAACACAAAACTCTCATTTGCTATTGAGTGTAACGCTACACTTTGCAGCAACCAAATCTAAATGAAATCTAGTGAGGCATGTGCTGCATCCCTACATCTGTGCAGGCGGTCAGAGCTAAACCCAACCAGACCGCAGTCCGTGCAACCGGCACGCCAGCGTGCCGCACTAAGGAAAAGAGACAAAAAAAAGAAAAGTTTAGCAGAAACTAAGCAGAAAATGTCAGAAAGGAAAGTCAAAGTGCTGCTTCTCAGGGCTATTGTGGGAACTATTCCAGGCACACAAAGCTTTTGTCAGCAAAGACTGGATCAGTTTTCAGGGACTGAAGTGTCACAGTCTCATGACAGATCTGCTCCTCTAACAACACCTCACATCACTCCGTACACGCTCACTGTCTTTCAGGTTCAAGCCTTTGTAGCAAAGCCAGCAACACACATTCCTGAGGGTTTAAGATGACTGCTCAGACATCTTTGTTTGTTGATTTGGAGGAAAAAACACAAAAAGAACTTCAGGCACAAACTTGTTCAAGTAAGAGCAAAAGTTTGTTCTGGAACAGAAAAGGGCCAAAGGGTCAAACTGTTACTCTGACTGAACTGTAGTACGGTATCCTCCCATAGGCTGTACTGGTTCTTCTGTTGCTGTTGTGCATGGAAACGTAGCACCAACATCCTCTAGTGTTGAGTTTAGATAGATTCAGGGAGTTGGATGGATGCTGCTGTGATGTTAACTATACTGAAGGTGATGTCCTAAAAAACATGTCTGAAAGAGGGTTTCCATTTTATTCTCTCAACAATGAAGAACATTTTTATTTTCCTCTGAGCATCCAATATCTACAAAGGCCACGCCCCTTTATTCGTTTCCCGAAGTGTTAAACCTTGGGGGCTGCATGCGGGTCAACGTGACCACCTCACTCTTTGTTTGCCATTTAATCTGTGGGAAGCTGGTGTGTCAGGTCCGTTCGCTTTCAGTGTCATGTCTTTGAATACATCAAACATATCATGTGAGCTCCTCCTGGCTGAAGTCTATTCAAACACATTTTAGTGCTGTTTCAAAAAATGTAAACATTTGGTAAAATAGCTTCAAGTCTTAACTCAACTCTTTTTTTTCCAGCTTATGCCATCAGGCACATTTTGACCAAGGCAGAAATTTCATACATTTGGTTTTGATCTGTAGGTTTGCAGTAAATGACACTAGACATTTTAAAGATGTCAACACTGATTGATCTCTTCTCAAAGATGCCAAACCTTACACACAACCATACAACAACCCTTTCACGCGTGTTTACAAGCGTTCCCGCAATTGCTTCAGTGTAAACGTGCGTGAATGTGCATTTCAGGCTTCTACATTCAAATCTTTTGAGTTCATGCATTACCACGCAAGTTTCTCAATTTCTCAGTTTCAACCAATGCCGGGCTCTACGTGCACTGCATGTGGTCCCTGAACGCGTGTTGCAAATGAAACCTGGTTGAACTTTGACCAATCAAGGTCTCAGGGACTAAACGAGAGATTTATAATTGTGGTTTGTGTTCTGACTGATGTTCATGACACCAAGTTATTCATGTATCAAAAAAAAACTGTGAAAGAAAAAGCCTGGAGCGAGATTCACCAGACTCACACCGCTTTGACATTTAGCACCAAGCTTCTTCCAACTGTAGATGGTGGAGTCGTGCCAGTAAACAGTGGAAAACGTAAAGGCAGAATAAGCCCCCCTTACTTGTCCAGTGTAAAGACTATAGGAGAAAGTGACACAAGATTTGTGCATGACTGGACAAGCACCATGGGCTAAAAGTGCTTTGAACTTACCCTCTTCCTCATATAATCGCTTATTAGGGTGATGGGGGGGGGGGGGGGGTCAGCCTGCGATGCACCTTTGGGGGAGGAGCCACTTGGCCATGTTCCCCCTCCCATGGTTGCCATATTGAATAAGCCCCTCCCTTCACGGTTTAAATTGCACCTTAGACATGTAGGGCCCTTGGTAGGGGGGGTGTTTGGACATCACTGCCAGCAAGCAGCAGATGTCCTTTTAGTGCCCCACCCACCAATTTTAACTGCACCGTAGACATTTAGGGCCCCTTGGTGGGGAGGGTGAGGGGACATCACTGTGAGTAATCAGCAGATGTCCCCTCAGTGCCCTACCCGCCAATTCTAACTGTATCCCCTTAGTTCACACACCCTTTACCCTTCAAAATATACACTCCAACACAAACACACATACATGCACACACACGCCCTCACAAACACACACACATGCTTTTCACAAGGAAGGTGGGACCTCGGACCATCTGTCCCCCACCTTATCCCTGGTAGGGGGGACTGGGCCCTCGGTAACGGCGGCCGTGTTCCCTGGGTGCTGGCTTCCTGGGCCCGGCAGTCCTCGCTCCACGCAGGGAGAGGGATCCCTGAGCTTTCTGGCAAGACCAAGATCACATTACATCTGAGCCTGGGGGTGTCCGAGTCCCTGTGGTGTGGGTTCTGGTCCTTGTCCCTGAGTGCTGGGCCTCGTCAAATTTCCAACTGTGGGCGAGCCTGGTCAGGCCATGTTTACAAAACTTCTTCTGGACCCCCTATACCCCTGGGTGTCCTATTCCTGGGCGGGGGTGGCTGGCCCCTGCCTTGTTGCTTTCTGGACCAACCGTGGGCTGGGTTGGGTGGGTGACTGCCTGGAGCGGGGGGAGGTTTCCCTTGGGGGGTCCTGGCTCGTACCTGGGTTTGGGGCAGGGGGTAGCCCAGAACTCCTGGGTGGGGTGCTCGTCTAGGGCTGTGGGCGCTCTTCTGGGGTGGGGCTCTGCGTTGGGCCCTCCCGGCACAGCGGGGGGGGCTGCTCTCCTCGTTGGGCTGCAGCCTGTTCTCTCTGTCCCCCCATGCCTCCCTGCTCTCTGGCTTTTTTGCTGGCCCTGGCCTGGGTGGTTGCGTAATTGAATGAAATATTTCACACTAGTTGGATAGTTGCATAAGTATGCATGTGTGAACAATATTTGTATTGTGTACATGTTGACATGTGAACCTTTTTGGAGCCAACAGGTGTGTTTATAACATTTGAGTGTGTGTGTGGACAGGCCCCCCCCTTCTAGACCTGTATTACATCTGACCCCCCCCCCTTCTATAATCACCGTCCTACCCCCCCTCTCTTCTCTCTTCTTCCTTTCTTCCTTTCCATTCAGTCCAAACACCAAAGATTTTTCAATATGATTAAAATGAATATTTGGTCTAGATTATAAGGGGTTTATTCATGACATACCTCTGGTTTGCCTGAAGATCCATAACCCTGTTGTTAGCTGTACAGGTCCAACACAAGAGGCCTTCAGCTCTCATCTGTTTGCCCAGCTGTTGGACAGGACAAGAAAAAAATAAAAAGGGCATTGAAGTACACACTATATGTGGTTCTTGAACATCATATATACCTGGAGTGTAGCTTAACAAATTTAATCCTGTGCTATCTTGTGGGGTCCACATTTTAGACATTTTCTTACTGTTCAATATACTGACTTTTTTTTTACAGTGTACAGAAGTGAGGGTACAACGTGGTTCTTTTGATCACAGAACATAGTGAAGAAGCTGTTGGGGAAAACTGACCACACACAACATGAAAGCATCCTGGATTGAAAAGTCTTGCTTACTTCTGCTCTGTGATGTCTTTGGATCGGAAAGATGTCATCTGTCCTCAGAGGAAGCCTCTAAAATAAGGCAAGGTTTTCTGGAGGATCTGGGGTAAATGCTGATGATTCCAAAGACCAACATTCTATGCCCTCCAGTTTACTCCCCATGTTTACAAATAAGTCACGATGCGTGAAGATTATTGAAGTTTGAAAAGATTTAAATGTTTGCCCTGGTGTTACATTTAGACCAGTGATGCCGTTCAGCATCCATCTAACAAGTACTTTCTGTGAGTCTATGCTTTTTACAATTTTTTGGCAGCCCTTTAGTATGGGAAACAGCAGTTGCTATGACAACGCAGAGATTGGCAAGTAGAAAAAGTTTCATTAGCAATTACACAAACATCTTTACAGTTTTTCTCATCGCTAGTACAATTCTCATGACACTAGCTTGCAAATACGTGTGCGCATTTCTCAAAACAATTTGTACAAACAAAGAAACACTATGGATTTCGCAAAAGCCTGTACTTGCTCAAAATCTTTAGTTCATCTTCAAAACTAAGTCTTTATGTCATTGAACATGTCAGCGCCATCAGAATGTCAAGTCCTTGTACAATATCTACGAACAAGACAGTCAAATTACTTAGCTCGCGTTGTCAACATAACTGTGTACTCTTTAGATAGGAGGTTCTGATGGAACTATACAAAAAGCTGATGACAATTATTGTAAAATGGAAGTTACACTTTTCTGTTTGATTGCAAAAGAGACTGACCAGATTCACATTTACACTTTTATTGTTCATATTGTAACTTGTTGACAGATCATGTCATACCAACATAGAAACTCCACTGCAAACAGTGTAACAATAAAGGAAAGAAAGATAGGACAATATTCTGTCCAACAGTACAGGCAGTGGAGTAGAATTGGTATGGCCTTCTACACCTCTTGTCGCCTTCGTGTTAGACTGTCATGACGGAACTGCTGTCTGTTTTGGTCCTTGTTCTGTCTATTTCTGCTTCCTGTTTTATTTTGGAAAGCTTCCGGTCTTGTCTGGTTTCTGAGTTTACTTTGATCCCCATCTGCCCGATCGTGTTCACCTGTGTCTTGTCTGCCCGTCTGTATTTAAGTCTGTTCCTGCCTTCCTCTGCTGGTCTAGTATTCTGTCTTGGTGTTCAAGTGTCATGCCTTGTTTTATGCCACGCCACAGTAAGTTTTGTTTGTTTTGTTATCCTGCTCGGCAGCGCCTTTTGTCGAAAGCTTTTTGCCCATTAAACCCACTCAACTTCGATCCTCATGCCTCCGCCTCGCATCTGTCCCACCGCTCGAAATACCCTTCAATCGCGACATGACCACAAATTCATCCACATCACACATATCCTCTTGCAATGCAGCGAATATGTTTGTCACATTATGACAACTTTGGTCAACCATTTTGCAGTTAATGACTTATAATGATATTAATGACTAGGTGTTTTGAGAGTAAGACTATTGCACAGTGAACTATATATCATTTTGATCAACATGACACAACAATTGATAATGGAAAGCAAAGAGAAGAGAATTGTACAGAATCATTTGCATGGATGTACCATGCTGAATTGTAACTTGTTCAAGAAGGAGAAACTGCTTGAAAGGATGCGCAAAATGACATGATGATGTGGAAGATTGAACAAATAGTTTTGGGAATTTATTTGATCTGAGAATTGTACTAAATCGACTGAGAAAACTGTATATATATTCGTGGATCGCATGTAACAAGAAAAAATCGCATTTTCACGCTTTTGATTCTCTTTTATGCTTCTGAGCATGAATTGCGCTTTATGCTTTAGGTCATAGATGAGCAGAAACTGAGCTTTTCATCAACTGTAATGATTTATACCAGAAGTACTATATCTGAAGAAATCAGGCCTTTCTCCACACCTGAACCTGCAGTTTGACGCATGAGGCCTCAGATCTCTTTTCCCAGCTCATCTACATTTATATATTAAGAAAGCATAAAAGAAGGTTTATAGGCGGAACTTTCCCAGATTGATCTGAGAGCAAACGCTGCCTCACATGAAGCTTTCAGCCGCTCCTCCAGACAGATGAGCAGCTGAGCCCACACATCCGGTCCACATTGATTTTGTCTTCAGACGGAGGTCCAGACGTGTGAGTTACGGTCGGGTTAATCGTTTCAGAGGAGGGACACAAAGACGACGCATTGATGTTTTGAGCCAAAGCCCCACCCGCAGAAACTCCAGAACTGAACATTTTTAGGCCTGTTTATGGATAAAACTTTGGACAATAAACATCAAAGAGAATGTAGAGCAAAGAAAAATGATTATTTTCTGACAGAAACTCTGCAGGAGCTTCACACATCTGAAATAAATCTGGCCTGATTACGTAAACCATAGATTTAAGGACCAGTAATACTTTTTTAGCAGAGACTCCAGGTTAGAACGACAAAGGTCCTCAGGTTTCTGGCTTCAGTGTCGCAGAACCAGAACTGGGTCTGTGGTGGAGATGGAAGACTTGTTAGACCCGAAAGTTTCCTCAGCAGAGTCAAAGCAGGAAGCTGATGGACATTTTCACCGACAGGAAACATAAAGCTGCGGTTTAGCTTGTCGTCGTTGCTTGATGGATTGTTTTCGCCTGTTCTCAGCTGCATGAGCAGAAGTTCAGCAAACAAAGCGATTTGAGGTTTTCACAGTTTGTTCCTGTGTTTTCAAACCACAGGCTGCACGATGAGGGAGGGCTCACTTGCAGTGGGAGGCCATAGAAACTTTAATTGTGTTTGAAATCAGCACTATTTGATCGTAAACAGAAGCAAAGGTTATCTCCTCCATCTACAAGTATTCTCCAATAACTTAAGATGAAAAAGACAGTAAGCGCTCAGTTTTTTTCTCATGTGAAGTTTAAAGTGTGAACAAATGAAAACCTTTTGGATCTTTGGAAAGTTTAAACTTAATCCCTAAAATACTAGGTGTTCAATGATCTGCTGGGAAAAGGCAGAGACACTTCTGGTGCTGGCTGGGCTGTAGATGTTCTGTGTCAGCCCCACAGTCTCTGGCCGTGCAGGACCATAAAAACAATGTTGACACTGAGCCGTACATTTCAAAAGGAACTCAGATGATCTCCAAAGGTGTCAGCTGAGTGCTGTCAGGTCAAATCCACAAAAATGCTGTTTTTTCCTCCTCATCTCATGACCGGCACATCCGTCAAAAAAAAGCTTCATTAACTCCAGAGATCATTCATCACGGTTTGTTCCTTGCCCCTGACCTACTCTAAGAACACTTTCTCTGACTTAAGTGTACTTTTGGAAGACTCACATTGCCTGTTGGATCCTCTAAAGAGATATTTTTTATAATCCAGTCGAGTTGTTTGTTAATGCATCCAAATCCAAAATGGAATGGATCTGGTTCTCAGACTGAGAGGAAGGATGCAAATAAAGTCAGGAAGGAAAATGAAGACCGTCTTTCTCTCAGAAAACGCTCCATCATAAGGTGAGCATCGTTTCTGCCTGAGGCAAAGACCAGCTCCAGAAGGAGTGGCACTCAGAGACAGGATCCACAATCATTTACCTGAAAGACGTTTTATAAATCTAGCAGAAACACCTCAAAAACAATACTTTAATGTTAAAATGTTATAACAACATCAAAAAGTATAGGCTGATATGAACCCACTGCGAACTATTACTGCTAAAAGAGGAAAAACAGAGAAACACCTGGTGTTTCTGCAGGAGGATGGATACAAACAAAACCTGTACATTTGATGTGAGGTCCACATGGGAACTTTGAGAAAGTAGATAAATGAATAACAGCCTCTGTGTTAATAGTGTTAAGTCTGACAATAGACTGAAAGAACTGACTGTGCAGATCAGGGCCAGGAAAGGCAGGAGCAGAGGAAGCCGCAAAGTAAAGGAGCGCATCTCATCCAGCTGGCGGTTACAGCCTCCCAAACGGCAGCTGGACGCTCATCTGACCGTCATCCTCCGCGCGGAACACGAGCAGCAAAACTCCTCCAAACTGCAGGAAACCAATCTGCGAGATCAAGACGTAGATATCCGCAGATGGATCCGATTCTGCCTGGCGCGTCACTTTTACGCACACCAGCGCAAGTCTTTCAGCACCAGAAAAAGCAAAACCTGTACTGAAATCATTTTTTAAATAAAAGTTTCAGTAAAACAGTTGCCTCTGATGGACAGAGAGTGACCTTAACGGACGAAGCGGCTGCGGTTCTGAGCAGAGACCGAGAGGAGCGCAAAGATGAGCAACAGCTGCCAAATGAAAGTCCACGCACTGCCACGCACGGTACAGGCAGGGAGCAGCCGCAGCTGCTTGTGCTCTGAAGCTGAATGCAACAGTGCCCTCACGTGGACAAAAGAGAACTTACATAATATTCCGAAAGATTTGCAAAAAGAACTAAATTCTGCCATACACTCTGTAAAGCTTTTATGAAAGAATCCAGATACAACAACCATCCTTTTTATCAGATTCTTTATGATAATTACAAAAATGTGCAACTACTTTGGGATTATTTTTGAGTGTTTGAACACTGTTTTTGTAACTTGCTCATTTCAGGACTTTCTTCAGGTAATTATTCCAAAACCATGATAATTTTGGCTGAAGGGAAAATGAGTTCTTGAAGCGCTCTGTCCTGCAGCGCAGTGAAAGAAGCCTAGCTGGGACCAAAGTAACAAATGTACCATCAGTAACACACTTCACCACCAGACTTCAAACTGCAAAGCCAGACGGTCCCCTGCTAAGCCAGTACATGTGTGCAGAACTGCTCACAGTCTGCTAGAGAGCATTTGGATGATCCAGAAGAGGATTGGGAGAATGTCCTATGGTCAGATGAAACCACAATGGAAGTTTAAAGTTTCTAGAAGACTGAATGCAGCCATGTGAAAACCTCCTTCCATCAGCACTGAAGATGAAACATGGCTGGGTCTTTCAGCATGATGACCATCCCAAACACACGTTGCCCGGGTAACGAAGGAGGGGCTTCGTAAGAAGTATTTCAAGGTCCTGGAGGGGCCTAATATGTCTCCAGATCTCAACCCCATAGAAAATCTTTGGAGGGAATTGAAAGTCCGTGTTGCCCAGCAACAGCACCAAAACATAACTGCTGTAGAGGATCTGCATGGAGGAATAATAAAATAACAGCAACAGTCAGAAAACTCAGAAGACTTACAGAAACTGTCAATACAACAAAGGTATATAAATGCATTAAGTTAAGATTTGTTATTGATCAAATACTTATTTCCCAACATAATTAACAAAACATTTAAAACATCAGCAAATGTGATTTTCTGGATTTTTAAAATCTAATTAGTTTCTCATAACTATGTTTACCTATGAGTAAAATTACAAATTTCATCTTTTCGAAGTGGGAGAATTTAAACAACTGGTGGCTGAATAAATACTTTTTGCCCCACTGTATCAAATCAGAGAATAGTTCAGGATGGACCATCGAGATTATCTGACAGTTGGGTTATTTCCGTGAAGGAGGGTCTAAGCGCAGAGATACCCAGTCTGGTTTAGTCTGTTTAGTTTAGCTTAGTCATTATCTGTTGAATTCCTATGACTTCATGTTCTTCATGATTTGTTTATTGTACAATTACTGGTATGAAGTCTATTGAGACGCTTTCTATTGTTATAAAATCAGGCTATAAAATAAAATTGAATTGGTTTGAATTATTATAACTCAGACAAAAGAAAGAATGTGTGAACTCACTGAATAAAAACATTTACTTACCAAACTTTAACCAACTTCAAGCTTCCAGACTTGGATAAAAGCAACAGTTTGTATTTGGATTTTCACAGCAATCTGAACCTCAATGAGTCCAAGTTTAAACCATGAAGCTTCCCATGTTGCTGTGGAATAATATAAGATGTCCAGCAGTGGATGAGCTCATAAGAGGGAACATCAGAAAGTTTCTGCTGATCATATTTGCTGCTTGAGTCTATCATGAGAAAACTTCAATCACTCTCTTGTTTACAGAGATAGTCATCTCTTCTGGGAATGTTGGTCTGAGGAGAGGGAGAGGGTGTGCTGTGACATAACCAAGTTTCCTCTGAGGTCACACAGCGCTCTGACACAGGATTTAGACTCATTGGACAGTAGCTGCATAGAAGACGTCTGCTGATGCTCTGAAGGCCGTGGACCCACAAGGATGAAGGGAGTCCGAACAAAACCAGCTGCAAAACCTTTTAGCTTTATCTGAAACTTCTTGAGGATGAATCAGCATCCCACGCTGTTGGCGGGAAACCGTGTCTTGGAACTCTGTTTCAGCAGATTTGGTGTTTTATGCCATCGCAGCGTTAGTTCGCATGATTTAGTGCTTCTGTCTTCAGCTGCCAGATTGTTCACCCTAAGGATCGATCCTTTCTGTTCTTGTTTTAGATCTAGAATCTATGGAGTGATATTCATGTCACCACGTTGCACACAAAACTTTCTAAGTTGCAAATGAAAATATCAAATATTTGCTTTCAAATACTTTTTCTTTGTTTCAGTTTTTTCGTGCTTTCAAAAACTTTTATCTTGATTTGCTTTTCAAAAAATATTATTGCATTCGAAAAACTTCCCTGATTCATTCTGAAACCTCCAAAAGTAGAATAGGCTGACAGACAGGAAGCCCAGAATGCTGCTGCACAACTTCCAACATGAAACAGGTTCATGTGACCAGAAAGCACGCCTTCTTCTGCGGTTTTCGGATCAGTTTCTAGTTTCAGTGCAAGATTTGAGTCCCTTTCAAAGCTCTCCAGTGTCTCTGGGCCCCTACAGTTGTGAACACAGGAGCAATCTCTGAGGTCAGAGGTCAGGAACAGCTCTGCCCTCCCAATCATTTACAGTTCATAACTTCATTTTTGCTTGAATTTATTTATATAATTTATATATATTCATATTTATATATATTTACTCATATATAAATAAATATATAATATATGTATATAATTTATATATACATATATATACATCATTTGTTACTAAGCAACAAGAGAAACAGTCAATCTATAAGCTCAAATTTCAATGAAAATGCATAGTTGCAGGACTTCTTATAAATAAACAAAATATTACAAATAATATTAAAAAAATATTAAAAAAATAATTTTTTAAATATTTCAAAGTTTTACACCACTTTGACATGAATTTAAATTATTCTTTTTTTCTTAATAATGTGTCATTCATTTCTTAAAATTGAAAATAAATTATTTTTTTATTATTTATTAAATAAATTATTTATTAGTCAATAATAATAAATAATAACAATATATAAATGATAAGTCAGTAATAATTATAATAATAACGATGAATCAATAATAAATAATAATAATAAATCAATAATAAGTCAACAATAAGTCCAAAAGTCAACAACAGATTTTCCCCTTTAAAAAAAAAAAGAAAAGAAAACAATAGATCTACACTACTGGTTCATGTGAGTGATTAATTTGTGTAACACAGATGGTCTGGTGCCGGGTGTCAAAATGTGTTGAACATATCCAGACTGTATTATGGTACCACAGTGATCCATCTGGGTTAGTTCTTTTGATAGCTAAGGTCCACTTTTTCCTTAAGTCTGAATCCATTGGAAACCTGCAAGAAAAGTTCAGTCACTGAGTCAGAAATGTATAAATCTATACTACTATAATAGCCTAGCATACCGTGGCAGGTGATTAACACAATAAAGCTTATATTTATGTCAATACAAATTATCCGCATCATGCCTACATGTTGATAAAACAGCTCTGCAGCACCATGTGCATGTCAACATGTACCATTAATGAAGCCCTGTTACTTAAAAGAAAAACAAAATACTTATGCATGACTAAACCAAACAGTCGCCGAGAGGCCGACGCTGGTGGGTCCGGGTTTTGAATGACGCGCTTCAAACCATAGATATAACGAAGTTTGTATTTTTGCTATTTTTAATAATGGAAAATGAAGGTAATCGAATAATTTGTAATATTATGATCAAAAATAGAAAAATCAAGGGAAAAGCACAAAAGCGTATGAAGCGTATAAAGCGCATAAAGCGGTCAACAAAAAATACGGCAACCCAGCTCACCCCCCCTTCCATCTTACACAGGGAAAAAACCACAGGTGAGTTATATAGCTTCACTAAGGTCACCGCCCACAACCGTGACCCACCAGCTGATTACCTACACAATAACTCATAATCATAAACAAATCTATATTCATTTAACATATGAAAGTCCACACTTAATTCATGGCACCTACAACTTCTATCTGTCAAATGTTCTGCCTTCCTCTTTCGTGGACTCATATCTCTGATGTTGGCAGTTGAAAACCACACAATGAACTGGAATTTGGCAAAAATGTGTTCACATGCACTGCAGCAGTGAATTGACCTCACCAAGATGGCGGTGCTCTCCTCCCATGAGGAATCACGTGATGTCTCCTCTAGCGATGGAACTCATTGCTCACAACCCCAACCTAACGTTAGCGGTGCAACAAAAGTTGCGATCAATATCGTAGCTGTCCAGTCGTCCAGTTGTGATCCAGACTCCAGTTCAGAGCAAAGATGTTCATGGATCCATGATGATCAGAATGGAGCAGAGCAGGGAGACTGAGGCCCCCCCAGTGTATTTTCTACGTGACACTACAAGCTTTTTCCAACTGCATTTGTTTGTCCGCTCTGGATTCATCACACTTTGAAGAACTAACTATAAACTATAATACTACATTTCTTTATATTTGTCCTCTATAATGAGAAAAAAGCTACAAAAACATGCTAAAAACACTATTTTCATAGATACTTGCTGGCACATTTGAACGTTTATCAGAAGAGCATATGTCGTGGAAGTCCGAATTCAGAATATCTTTCTAACTTTACAGAACTCTAATCTTTTATTTTTTAATTGATTTATTGAAAACTTTGTTCCAGTAAATAGTTTCATTTTTGTGAGCACGAGCAGCATCTGTTGTTTTTCAGTGACGTAAAGCAGACAGAACTGAAGTTTTTCCGTTTCAGCTTCCTTTTCTCCTCCATCCAGAGCTCCTCCGTCAGCAGAGAGGAGGTGTTCAGCTGCAGGAAGGCTCTGCCACACACGTTCCTGTCTCAGGCTCCTATGTGTATAGGTTTACGCTTTCAGATGGTTTCCAGCTCAGTGACGTTTTACCAACGTTGTGAGCCCCATGTTTGGAGATGAAGCTGCTGAAGAGACGAGGCGACTCCAAAGGGCAGCTGTGATGCTCTGAGGACGTTTGTGCTCAGAGGCCTGCAGCTTCACAGAACCAGCCTCCTCTGGGTTTTGGTTTATCCTCCATCAAATGACCAGGTCACGGGTCCATGAGAACTGGACATCCATAAATCAAGCCTTTCCCGCTTACTTCAGGATCATTTCATTTCAAAGATAAATCAGACAGGAACACATTTTAGTTCCTCTTGTTTTTAACCATTATTTATTGTTTTAATTGAATATTTGGAATTTTTCAAAAGAAAAATCTATTTTTTTACTTAACAGAATTGTTGTCTTGCTTTGATCAAAAAAGGCACTGAAACTTTTGATCCTAACCAGAAAAAATGACCAATAAAAACCATTTAAATCTCATATTTCCCCAAATCCTTCATCTGCATCAGAATCCTGTTTTCTTACTTTTTTTTCTACCACAGTGTCTATTTAAAAATAAGATCATGTTGTAACATTTAACAATAATAATCTTTTTTATGTGAAGAAGCCTTCCTTATAATATTAAAGGTTCATTCAAATATGGCCTGCATCAAATATGATACGAATGGTTTTAATATGACTTTAGGAGCGCTTTAGAAGAGAATGACAAACATTCATGAGTACAAATGTATAAAGATGTCATCACTGCAAAGCCTTAGCCAATAAAGTGTTTACTCTTATGTTTAGTGGAATGTAATGTATTAAAAATGACTTTATTTGACATTTACACACAATCCTAATGAATAGAACTACAATAGTTATTCAGGAAATGAAATGTTAAGACCTTTTACATAAAACAACGAATCTATGTTATTCATCCTCCCAAGATTCAAAATATTTTCCAGCTCACACTACCCTGAAGGTGAATCCTGTCCTCCTTTGGTCTCACTCTGTTTCATCTTCAGTCTCTGCAGACGCTGAGGTCAGAGACTTCCTGCAGGTCCTCTGCTTGGATTTATCACGTAGACTTTGGTGTGATGATGGCGCCGTTCCGCTGCCTCCTCCCATCCCTTCTGCTTCTTGAGGGCAGAGCTGAAAGCATCAAACGCTAAAACAGAAGAACCAGGGGTGTCTCAGCAGGAAGAGCAGTCCACGCTTTAGCCAATCAAAGCACTTTATTGCACTGTATAGTGTGACGGCGAGCCGACAGGCAGCTCTTATAAAAGTGTCCTTTCATCTTTTCTTCATCATGTGTACAAAACGAGTCACGCACACTTGAACCGTACAAAATCAACACTATTTACATACAATACACACTCACACACCTTTGTCCCGCTCAGGCCCAGACACGCACCAGTCCTCCGGGTTCTGATGGGGTTCTTTCCTGATGCAATAAAACACGACCGCTACTTTGCTACCAACAAGCGTCTTCTGAAACACACCAAACTCTTGGGAACCTCTGAGGATAAACCACGTGAAAGCAAAAACCTTCAGGCGTGCAAACAAGCCTCTAATTTCCCATAATGCTTTGCTCTGCTGTGGCTCTTTAAACTCTTCATAAAAGTTCTTTAGTTAACTCTGTTAAAATCTCTTCCACCCTCATGGGAGCTGAGGACAGCTTGGAGTCAGTGCACATCAGGTAGGAGCTGCTGTACTGAAGCTCAGGATGTTTTTACCCCACAGACCTTCAAAATAAAAGCACCAGAGATGAGGAAAATCTGTGATGAAACTGCAGATCTAAAGATCATGCTGCCATTCCCACTGTCATGACCCTTCCTTTGCTTTAGGAGACTCCTCTATGTAAACCTTTAAACAGGTGAAGTTACTTGGGAACAAAGAACTTCAGCAAACATTTAGTTGGACAGATCTCAGATCTTTACAAGTTAGTTGATTTTGGGCTCTGTCCCCTGTACTTGCTTTTGAATAGACTTTCGAGAATCGTTGAGTTTATTATGTCATCATACAGTCAGATTGGAGGTCAGCTCACAGCTGGATCTTCAAAGCTCATATGAATGTTGGAGCTTTTTCAATCATTTGTAGTTTTTTTATTTTTATTTCCAGCAGTTTTGAACAACCTTGAACTAGTTCATCCTCTGCTGATCAACCTGGCAGCTTTTGCAGTTAATATCAGGCTTTGAACATTTCAAAATTATTTGATGAGTCAAATACCTTGAACCCAAAAAAAAACACGTTTCCCTGTGATGAGGTCAAATTGAAAGGAAAGACGTTTCTGCTGTGCACAGCTGGAGAGCATGAAGAAGCAGGAAGTGTCTGGGATCCTCACTGGCAGTAAAGAACATCCTTTGGGAGATTATTGCTACAATAAGAGCTTTCATGTAAACTTTTCTGGAGTTGTGTCAGCGTCCAGATGTTTTCCTGCTGGCACTCTCTGTCTATGAACTGACACATCAGTGCGTCTGCAAAGGGCTTCCAGGTCTTTCTGGTAACCTGAACTGCAGCTTTTCTGATATGAAGAACTTAAGGTCTTCTGACTGAGAGAACTGTTGCAGCAACATCTGGATACTGTTACCTCCCCTCTGATGTCCCCAATAATTCATATTCACTCGGTGCCCTTTGCATGACTTTGGGACTAAATTTCATGAGCAGCTCAGAGAAGCTGCTGCTCTGCAGTCATGAAGCTGCTGCTGTGTCACCTCTTTGCAAACAGAACAGGCTTGCAGTCTTGATATTTTTTGTTTCCCTTTTCATTACATTTCAGAAGATTCAGAAGACCAACCTCCCTGAAAACAAGCATGGATGCTTTTGTCTTTTCCTTCATAAAACTTCTCTTCTAGAATAAAATCTGGTCTGAAGCCACGCCGACGTCCCAGTCGGACGGGTGCACACACACACTCACACACAGACAGGGTGCGGGTGGAGAGAGCTGCATATAGGGGCTACTACACCTCATGTGTTTTAGGTACCTCTCCATATAGATTATTATGTCTATGTACAGTATTTATATTTTTACAGCAATCGGGATGCCCCTGCTCTAACAGAAAAAAACAAAGATCCGGGATTCTTAATTTGACCAGAAGGAGGCGCCAACAAGCACATTCTCTGCTTTTCCACTCCCCCTAAACACAGTGACCCCAAAAGATGAGCTGCTGTAAGACACGGAAAAACGGCCCAGACAACACAGGCAGCCAACCATCAGTCAGCAATCAGAAAACCATCAGTCAGCAATCAGTCAATGATTAGTCATCGACCAGAAAGCGATCAGTCATTGATTGCAGTTATCATTCAGTCAACCATCAGTCAACAGTCAATCTGTCAAGCATCGGTCAGTTAAAGATCAATTATTGATCAGTTAATGATCAGTCGATCAGTTAACGATGAGTTAACCAGTCAGTGATCAGTCTTGGATTAGTCACGGATCAGTCAGATATCAGTTATGGATCAGTCAGTGATCAGTTATGGATCAGTCAGTGATCAGTTATGGATCAGTCAGTGATCAGTCATCACGAGCCGTCAAGTAGCGGGTACGATGACGAACAAAACCAAAGGGAGGACTAAAGTTTACACCATCTGCAGCTTCAAAAATACAGTACATTTTGATCTGAGGAACGGAACGAAGGACGGCGTTCTGGACAGCCCACGGGCGCTGGCTCTCCCACTGCAGCACACACACTCGCACACTCCAGCTACATGTTGTAGGCCACGTAGATGGGGTCCAGCTGGTCTTGCAAGAAGCCGTCGCGCAAGTGCATGCGCTGTTTCTCGCCGCGGGAGTTGATGGGAATGACGCCGACGTCCGTCACTACAACCACGCCCACAATCAGGTAGTGTTCCTCCAGCACAGCCTTGGTCACCATGGGAACCAGGTCCAGGGCCTCCTGCTCGGAGCCCTCCAGCTCCACCACCACCACCAGCAGGTTGGTCCAGGTGAAGACGGCGCTGAGGAAGACATGGGAACGTGAAGGAGATGTTTTCATGTTTACAGAGCCACATTTATATTCTAGTGAAGTGATTTGCTCTGCATATTTGAGGAAAAGCCTCCAAACCCACCTGACTCTGAAGAGTTATTCCACATTACACCTGAGAACGTCTTTTCCCACAAAACAGCTGCAACCAAAGGTTAGCAGAGACTCTGAATGAAACTCAGTTTTACATGTTACACTGAATGTCTGCTGTCTACAGATTGAGAAGAATGTTCTTTGTTCTGGCTGGAGATTTGACTGTACAGCAGAGCTGCTTTCCACTCAGTCCCATTTTTATTATGAAGACACATTGGACAAAGATACTTCATCAGATTCTGCTTGTGTTGTAATGAGCAGGTTAGGTGAAGCATAGTAGTAAACAACAGGCTTGTGGTAATTCAAAAAGTATTGAATGGCTGTTTAATCCATAGAGGACTGAGGGCAGGGATAGCGCAGCAATCCCAGGTGGAGCAGGACTGCGACTGAGAACAGAGTCGAAGTTGAGTGCAGGTAGGCGGAGCGTTGGGTATGAGGAACCAGCGAAAAGACATCTAACAATCTGGAACTGAGTGGGGGAATGATCTGGGTCTTATACTGTTGGAGCTGTGAAATCTGGCTGCAGGTGTGTGGGAGGTGCGACTAGTTGAGGAGGCAAACCAGGAAGTCAGAAACTCCGCCCAGCCCATGGAAAGAGACAGACACAGGATCTTGACAGACTGTGGATGTCTCTGATGAGGACGGTTTTAGTCTGTTCTCTCAAAATAACTGTTCAAATCATCTCAACCTCAGCATTAGTCCCAGGACCCTGAAGGGTAGTTGCAGGCCGAACGGTTACGGTACCTACAGCGGCTCCGCTGCTGAACACTGGCATCAACCTAAAAGTACCAGGAGTGACATGGAGTTCAGTGCTTTGCTAAAGGACACTATGACAATGGGCGGGAACCGAACCTGCGATCTTCCGATCAGTGGCTCTTCCACTGCACCACGGACACCCCAACACACACACAGAGTTAGCATAAAACCAAGAGGAAAGGCCCTCTCTGACTGTGGAGTTCTGCGCAGAAACATGGTCCCATTTTTCCAAAGTTCTCCTCTCACTCAAACCCAGCTCAAAGTCTGCTCTCAATTTTTCCAATAAAAACGGGAAAATCCCCCTTTAGCTCAGAACCAGGTGGGTTCAGACAGAGTTCTTCCTCAAAGTACGCCAACGTTCAGTAGCTTTAATAGTTTTTGGTCTTTAGTTTTTAGCAGTGTAGAGCAGAGCTGCAGCTTGTGTCAGTCTACAAACCACTCCATGATGCTCTTGTGCGCGCGGATGACGGAGGTCTCGATGTCGATGGGATGGTACCTCATCCCTCGCAGCTCCATGGCCTCCTCCAGAGCTCCGACCACGAAGAGCGCGTCGTGCCTCTCTGTGCAGGAAGAGGCAAACGAAGTCAGTTCTGCAGCTGCAGAGGAGTCACGGGCAGAACTCTGACGAACCCTCACCTCCGTGGGCATCCGTGAGCTCAGTCCGGCGCAGGAAGCCCAGGTAACCCGTCCTGGCCCAGACCGTCTGCGTGTCTCCAAAGCTCAGTCTGGAGTTAAAGTGATCTGACTGCAGGACTTCCTCTCCATAGCCGCTGTAGTAACCGCTGCCGTTGTGAGCGCTGTGGACCCAGATCTGGAGGAGGAAACAAGAACAAATGAAGGTTTTTTTTTAGAGCTTGCTCACCTTCAGTCACACCCCCCATCTCTGATGGGCTTGTTTGTGGACTGGGGGTGGGGGTTCCGGTCAATCCCTGGGTAAAGAGCTTCTGTGGTGACCTTTACACCTTTGCAAGGATCCCTGAGGGATTCTGGGAGTTTGAACATCTAGTTCTTAAGAGGTCTGTGGACTTGGAGAAGCCATTCCAGTTCATGGGGTCGCTCTGCAGTTTGGGGGGCATGGCCTGCTGCTGGGGGCCACTGCAGTGGCGATCTAGCAGCCCCCGGCAGGGCCGTCCTTCTCCTGTTCCCTCATCAACCTTTTGGCATGAATCCAGTTGCACCTTGGGAGCTTCAGAACCTCGTCTCTGCTGTTTGCAGATGATGTGGTCTTCTCAGCTGCTTTAAGACATCCAGCTCTCTCTGCAGCAGCTGAGTGTGAAGAGGCAGGGATGGGATTATTGAAAAAGATGAATTCCTCCTTCAGGCCAGAAATGATTCCTTCCCCAGATGGAGGTGCTTCTGAGTGTCTTTGTTTTAATGGTGGAGTGTGAGGTCAACAATGAATGGCTGTGTTCTCCTCAACCAGTGTCCAAAAAAGTACAGATGCTTTAGTTTAGGTGGTGGTGATGTTTCAGTTCACTACATTTTTTAGCTTCCACCTGACTTCACATCACAAGCTGCGGTTTCATATGCTAAACATCTGTGATCGGATCACAGATCGGATTAGAATTGATCTGTGTACATGGACCCAGAAAAACTAACGTTTACATACGCCACACTTTCAGTCGGAATAAATCATTGTGACATGTAGAACTCTTGATCCCACTGTACTGAATAATTACAGACCTATCTCTAATCTGCCATTTTTAGGAAAAGTCCTTGAAAAAGTTGTCTACCAACAGCTCACTGACTTTCTCTTATTAAACAATTTATTTGATGTTTTCCAGTCAGGTTTTAGACCCCATCATAGCACAGAAACTGCTCTTATCAAGGTAACCAACGACATCCGCCTGAACACTGATGATGGCAAAGTCTCTGTCTTAATCCTGCTAGACCTGAGTGCTGCCTTTGATACTGTTGATCATGGGATCCTTTTGCACAGACTCCAAGACTGGGTTGGCATCTCTGGATCTGCCCTAAGTTGGCTCAAGTCTTATCTAGAAGACAGGAAATATTTTGTTGAAATTGGGAGTTGTGTCTCAGACTACATGGCCTTGACTTGTGGTGTGCCCCAGGGATCGATCCTGGGACCCCTTCTGTTCAACCTCTACATGCTGCCACTAGGGCAGTTAATACGCAGTAATAACATATCTTATCACAACTATGCAGATGATACTCAGATCTATGTGTCACTGACAACAGGTGAATATGGGCCGGTGGATTCTCTCAACCACTGCCTCCAACAGATCAGCGCGTGGATGCAGAACAACTTTCTCCAGCTAAACTCAGACAAGACCGAAGTTATTGTTTTTGGCCCACAGAAACAAAGAGAAATTGTCAGCAGCTACCTTCATTCTCTGTCTCTTAAACCCTCAAATCAAGTCAGAAATCTAGGGGTAATCATGGACTCTGACCTGAACTTTAACAGCCATATCAAGTCAGTAACATCAGCGGCATTTTACCACCTGAAAAACATTGCCAAAATCAAAAACATAATCTCAAAGCGAGACCTGGAGATACTTATCCATGCATTTGTCTCCAGTAGGTTAGACTACTGTAACGGCCTGCTCACCGGCCTGTCCAAACGAGCTGTAAAACAGCTTCAGTACATCCAGAATGCTGCTGCTCGAGTCCTGACCAGAACCAGGAAGTATGATCACATTAGTCCTGTGCTCAGGTCTCTGCACTGGCTCCCTGTACCTCAAAGAATAGACTTCAAAGCAGCTCTGCTTGTGTACAAGTCTCTCCATGGCCGAGCACCAAAGTACATCTCTGACATGTTAGTGCCATATGAACCATCTCGTACTCTGAGGACCTCAGGGGCCGGCCTCCTGTTGATTCCCAGAGTCAGAACTAAACAAGGGGAATCAGCGTTTCAATATTCTGCAGCTAAAATCTGGAACAGCCTCCCTGAAGGCGTAAGACAGGCCTCTTCTGTGTTCATGTTCAAATCTAGACTGAAAACTTTTCTGTTTAGCCGTGTATATGACTGAAAGGTCCTATCTGCACTTTTCTTTCCTTCCTTTCTTTTTAAATCTTTTTTTTTCCTTTTCTTTTAAAGTAAATTTTATGATGATTATTTCTATGATGTATTGTGATTTTAATGCATTTTTCTGTTTTGTGAAGCACCTTGAATTACTTTGTGTACGAATTGTGCTACTCAAATAAACTTGCCTTGCCTTGCCTTGCCTAGAACTCTCTAAAATACGGAAAGGGGCGTAGAAGAAGAAATATTGAGTTCCGTTGTAAACAAACAAGCTGCAGCACAGAGTGAGATGATCTTCTTAATGTGCTTATATTGTTGATAAGAATGTTTTCAAGTGCTTGTTTGCTCATATTTTTTTTTCTTAGTGGAAGAAAGATTAGGATTAGGCTAATACGTGCCAACATCAACATTTAGCCGTGGATGCAGTTAAAATCCATGCAGTTAATGACTGAACATATCTGTGGGAATAACATCAGCCTTTTTTCTTCTGGACACGATTGGAAACATGAATTCACGTGATTGTTTACACAGTTTCTCGGGACTGAGCGACATTTCTCCATTCAAAAGCGTCCTCCGTGAGCTCATGACCGTTCCAAAGCTGCTCCTCTGCTCGGAGACGCGGTTCTCCTGAGTCCTGCAGCTCGCTCATGGACTGCGGTCTGAAGCCTTCGCACGGATGGAGGAGGCGACCGGTCCTGTTAGCCTTCCAAAGCTTTCTCTGGAGTGCCACACCATCTATGCATGATGTAAACCAGAGCAGTAGTGACCCTTTTTTGTCTTTCTTTGACCTCCGTCGGTCATATTGACCATGTATGACGTATCCTTAGCTCTCGTCTTGGTTGCGAGGCCTCTCCAGGGTTGAGAGAGTTAACCAGAGTGATGTAGCATGGAGGACAGGCTATTGCCCATGTAGCAGGTCCCCCCTCTCCACGTCGTCTATGTAAGAAGGCTGCTACCATTGGGCATTGGCGCCGTTGGAGGAGTTGCCAGAGTGAGGCTGCAAGCAGCGTCGAACTGCCTTAGGAACTCTGACTCCGGGTTTTTCCCAGAGGTTTACTCCTGAAGTAGTGACCCATGATCAGAATAAACTGTTTCTATGCACCACGATCAGATCAATAAACAGCACCTATCTCTATCGGATCCGAATGAGACGATCCGAACAGCCTTAAAGGCGTGTTTACATGACGCATTTTTGTTCTGATCAGGCGTTTATTCCGATTCCTTTTGTGCACGTGACTACAGCTCCAGATGAGCATCCAACATGTCAGAAGAAACAACATCTCTACCAACCTCTCCAAGGTGCGAGTCTCCCAGCGGCCCTTTGGTCTCTGGGTTGGCGATGATGATTCGAACTCCAGGCAGAATCTAAAAGAAACAAAAAGGGTGGTTACCATGGTAACGGCTTCATCCACAGTTCAGCCATTTAGCCTGCAACAGTTTTAGGACAAACTTGGTTAAACATGTGCATGCACAGCCTGCATCTGTTTTGAAATCAAACTTTATTTATAAAGCACTCGATATGCTTTACAGGCTTAAAACAATTACAAATGAAAAAATAAAATAAAAGTATAAAATAGACAGATTGCTCTCAAAGGATAAAGGAAAGAAGCTCTGATTGACCCTTTTCTTTTGCTCCACCCCCTCTGGTGACCACGTCAGGACCCAGAGGATCCAACTCCACCACAGCTCTGCGTCCAACTTGTTTGCTTCAGTTCATGAGCTTTTATTAGCTGTGGCTGTGAATGTCAGCTCTGCTGCAAAACTTCCCTTTGACATCGTCATCTCTGAGAGGAAGACGCAGAGAGCGAGGAAGACGGCCTCTCTTCATCCTCTCAGCACATTCTGGAGCGAAGATGGATTTGGATGTTTTTCTCTGGCAGTCTGACGCAGTTGAGCTGAGCTGGATGTCCACAGACTGAGGGGATGAAAGGATGCTCATCCTGACTCAGACCTGCTGTCGGTTCTGACTCACAGCGTGGGAGGACTCCACTGTCACAAGGAGTCCTGAAATACGCCATCACGCTGTTTGCTCCTCCATCTGACAGTGCAGTCTTTTCAAAGCGTCTTAGATCCGTCTTTTAAATCTGCTGCATCCATTTCAGGCCTGTGGAGGGGGTGGACGGGTCAGCCGGCCATCGCTGGAGGTCGGTTTCATTCTCTGCTTTTATAAAGACCCTTCAGCAGTTAGAGTTGCTTCTTGATCTTGAAAGGCTGAGCATTCCTGCCTCTCTTTGTGTTTGTTCTTCATTTTGAGCCATCGTTGCCCCCCAAGTGCAGGTGTGGCAGCATCCAGATCTTTTCCTGTTGCTGCTGATATTTCTTTTCTAAAAAACAGAACTGTTGTTGTGGCAGTAATCGTGTGTGGGGAAGTGAATTTCTGTCTTTGTATTGTTTTTATTTTAAATCACTTTGGGCTGCTTAAAGCATGGAAAACCTCTGAAAAATTAAAGCATGATTTGATGTCAATCATTGACTGTAAACGAGAACTGGACTGAGCAAGTGTGACCTCATCCGTAGAAAACGTCTTACTTGCGGCTCCAATCAAATGCAGTCAATTCAGTCGCCATTTTTTGAGCTATGGACACCACCATGTTGGAGCCAGATGAGGTCTGTAAACAGTGATTTGTCCGGGTCTGTTTGAGTCATCGCTTCTAGGGCAACTACTCTCACCAATCAGGGGTCAAGCCCACACCCCCGTAACTTGAAAGGGGGGTTGGCAGAACCTTTGAAGGTCTGCAACCATTGGCTACACGAAATCTGTCAAACGTTTTGAACGCTCGATGTGAGACTATTTTTATTGAGGCATCTGAGTGGTCAGTTAATAACTGAATAATAATAATAACTTTTGGTTCCCAGCAGGTACTTCCTGTTTGGAATGCGAAGGGGGAGGGGTGACGCAGTCCAGTTCTCATCAAGAGTCATTGATGTGAACTCTAGAATCACAGACACACAGACGTCACCCATGGGATCTGAAAAGCTATGATGAAGTGGACCCCTACATTGATCACAATTTGCTCCACCCATTTCTAAATTGTTCAGATAATGCCAGGGTGGGCGGGACAAAGTCAGTTTTAAAGACTCAAACGCACCCCTAATAATTCACCAATGTAAAAAGTGGGCTCACCTTGCCGGACTCCATCAGAGGCAGACTGTGAGGTGAGCCTCTCTCCACCAAGCGGACCCTGATGGAGACACACCATCAGATGGGAAACAGCAGCAGAGGGCGTGAATGGAGCCGTAGACGGCCGTACCTGTCGTGGCGCAGCGCTCTCATGTCCACGTACACAGTGGTAGGGTCCGGCCCGGACGTTCCCTGCAGGAAATCACCAGAGGGTTTCAATCTGACGTACGCATCCCAGAAGCTGCTTCCTCTGCGGGGTCTGGGCTCACCTGCAGGCAGATGGCCAGGTTGACTCTGCAGCCGAACGACGTGCTGACAGAGCGCGGGTGAAGGCCCAGGTCTTTGAAGAGCTTGGAGAAGGAGTGTGTGAGCGCCATCCTGGGCCTCTCCTCTGCCACCACCACACAGGCCCGAACCCGGGACAGATCCAGACCTCGAGCCTGAACCACAGACAGAGCCACGCGCTTTAACCTGATGCTCAAAATGTGCTGCTGAGCAGGAATGAGTGCTGGAATCCTGTTAGGCACTCTTCACGGCTGAAGACGGCTCTGCAGAGAATCTGTCTTCATGGAGAACGATTTTACTATCTCAGGACTTGCGTCTCCATCGAGACGTCAAGACAGGAAATCACTAGAATGAACTGAATGTTTTCCATTAGTGACCAATCAGAGGTGAGACTGCAGCGCGCCTCAAGGAGGCAGTTTATTATGTCTGTGGAAGAGAGACTGTTGAAGCTGCTTAGCAACAAAGAAGTCATCAGGAACCAATCCTGGAATGAGCTAATCCACAATGATACGGCTGTACAGCACAATGTTCAAATAAGTTATACTTTTCAAACATGCCAAACCCCAAAACCAAGTCACTGAAGGCAGACGCATGAAAAGAAGAAAATCTGGTTTGTAGGAAACGCTCTGTCACAGGAACATGCAGGAGCTTAGTGCAGCTTTGAGGCAGCAGAGGGTTTTACTGCCGGATGAGGGTTTGTGTGGAACACTTTTGGTGCATTTTAATTCTCCGTTGGACCCACTGGTTGCATCTGAGAACTGGACTGGAACTGAGTGTGACATCACACGGTTGACTTCTGGCTCCAACCAAAGAAAGTCAATTCAGTCGCCGTTTTTTCTGAATGTGGACGTCTCCGTCTTAGAGCCAGACATCGTCAGTAAGCAGAGATTGGTCCGAATTGGTCTGAAACAAAATTTCTGTGCCAACCACTCTAACCAATCAGCAGTGAGCTTCTTGGAGTTCACACCACTACCAGTTGGAAATAGGCTACACTAAATCTGTCAAACATTTTGAATATTCAACGTGAGTCTACCTACTTTAATTTAGGCATTTGATTGGTCAGCTTATAACTTCAATAACTTGCACTAAAGAGGAAATCTGAAAATGAATATGAATTCAGAGCAGGAATGGTTGTTCTGATCAATAGAATGACTGAGGTACAGCTGTTAATTTCTCTATAGAAGTCTATGGGATGTTGGCTTCTTGGAGCCAGCCAGAACTCAGTCCAGTCCTTCCATACAGTCAATGGTTGGGCTTGCATGTGCATGTTTTTGCAGTTCCTCTGCAGATGTCATGAATAGGTCTCTGCTGACCTTCAGGGCCTCCGTCTGCAGGCCCAGTCCTTTGGTGCAGAGCTCCATGACGCTGTAGGAGCAGAAGGTGTCTCGCACCCTCAGCTGGCTGACGGCCAGCAGCCACAGAGCCGGGTTGGTCTCCAGCTCCACGGGGGGGATCAGGATGGACTGGTGACCCGAATAAACACTGCAGGCAAAGTAAGGAGAATCACCCTTCAGTGGTGAGCAGGTCAACAAGTAAGAATAGAGGGGGATCTCTCAGTGAAGGTCACGTTTTATTCAAAACGTTTAGCAGCAGAAATGAAAACCAGATTAAGACCAGAGTCTTCAAATGAGCAAAAACAGAACTTTAAAAGACATCTGCATATTGGAGAGCAAACATGGCTTTTCTTTAATAGATTGTATGTTGTAAAAAGTTATGTCACCATGATGAGCAGAAGCTTTGGACTGAAAGAGGAGAGAAATGGACCTGCAGAGACACCAGAGGACGAAGCCCAGACCACAGTACGGATCCAGACAGATGGCCACCTCTCTGGACGGATACAGCTCACACTGCAGCTTCACCGAGCGACAGAAGGCCCCAACTGCATTATGGGACATCTGGAGAGAGGGAGACAGGCAGGAGACCATCAAAGAACAAAAACGGGTGGTGAAGCATCCGCGGTACAGCCTCTAACTCTTCCAGCTCTTAAGTGTTGCTGCTTCTCCTCCTGAGAGCAAATGTCACAAATGAAGGGGAACGGCGATGAACGCTCCGCTGACCTGAACCCCGGCCAACATGCCGGTGGTGGACACACTGAAGTCCAGATAAGCCAGGCCGTCAGGGTTGGTGGGTTTATAGAGAGCTGGAGCCTTCTTCTTTGGGAGATCATCTAGAGCAGAAACAAACACACTGAAATCATTACGTTTCATAGGACAGTCTGCTGACTTTCATTAGTTTAGAACCCCTGACCCCCAGGGGCCCCGCAGAACGGCAGGCTTCAAGTGCAGCGGCGAAACATCCCAGATGTGCTCCTATAGGAATGTTTGCTCCTAAAAGATCCCAGAAAAAGAGCCCAGTGTCCTCCTGAAGCCTGAAGAGTCACAGTGATGTGGTGAGCGCCACATTTCTCTCATAAACTTTATTTGACTCCGTCGCACACACTGCTGTGCTGCAACCGGGCCAGAGCCCCAGAACTGCATCATGTAGCGCTGGAATGAGTCCAGCTGGTCTACTGCCCCTGCTGCTGCTGCTGCCGCTGCAAAACGAAGCCTTTGCATGCTGAAATTCCCAAACAGCAGCAGAAAGTTACCCTCAGACCAGCTTCTAAAACAATGGCAGCTAACCAAAAAGCTCTGAGGTCACAGCAAATGTTTTCAAAGAAACCATTAAAAACACAGGAAACAGTTCATCTAAATATAATGTAGGAAGAAAAATTAAAAAAAGCAACATAAACCTAAGAATTAGGCTGTCTGAGTCTGAGACATGGACAGAGAATCCTGTGGAACAAAAAGTCTCCCACTGCAGTTTGGAGCAAAAAACACATCGATCCATGTTTACTGTGTCTGTGTCCCGAGCCACTCATTCATCACAACTCAGACTGCTCTTTTCTGCAGGCTGAACCCTTAACAAACAACTCTGCGTGCTGCATTCTGGGAGATTTAACCTTTAACAGGATCTGGGTTTGTCGATTACATAGGCTGCCTACAATGACGTAGTAATGGCGGCGACCCCCGTCAGGTTAGTTTTCATTTCAGTTTTAACAATAGCGTTTCCAAAAGGCTATTAGCTTTGAAACTTTAGGTTTAAACTCCTATGACCCAAGCTCTTGCTTGATGGGCCTTTTTTTCTCGTTGACAGAGCTCCAGTTAAGCAGAATGAACTACTGTGGTGACAAAATCTGAAATGCGATGTCCATGCATGCGAACGCCAGGTCTGAACAGGTTCAAACTGGCAGAGGTCAGATCTCTGTCTCCCCCCTCTGGTCACCGGCGGCAGCAGTCTCCAGAGTCCTGAGCGCACTTCATTTCCCAGAAACCCCAGCGTGCACCTCCTGGATGCCGCACACCTGACTCCCATCACTCAATCAATCATAGCATACTTGACCACTGCACTCGGTGTGAAGTACCGTTTATGCCATTCTGCCTTCCTTACCGAGCGTTGTAGTTGACCCTGACCCTGTTTGCCTGCCGCCTGCCCCGACTCTCGCCTGGACTGCTACTACCCTGTCTCTCCTCTGATGAACTTCTGCCTGTTATTGACTCCTGCCTGCCTGACCCTGGTTTATCTTTGTGGACTTTTAGTTGAGCTGATAAACCTGCTGCATTTGGATCCAGTCGTCTGACTGTTCTTGTGACACAAACAAACATTACACGTTATAGGTTACGTCACGTTATAACACGTGATTCTGACTGAGACACCTTGGAATAAATCTTTGGAACATTGTATATAGTTTATTTGAGTTGCATCTATTTTTAAAAACATTATTCACATTATTTTGACCTGATCTTTGCTTTCTTTTTGGGTTTATGCATTTACACTTTTAGATATTTGTCAAAAAAACATAAAAACTGTTTAATCTCAATTTTGGAGATTTTTGCTTTAAAAGTGAAAACAATTTCCACTCAAAATTTAGTATTTTGTACAGTTTCACTTTAATTGTGGAATCATTGTATAATATAATGATGAAAATATCTGTAGAAAAGAAGTTTGGATTATCCTTAAATGATGGACAGCAAGCATGACTACAAAAAAAACATTTTAAAGGTAAATTATTAGAGCAAAGCGTAGCAAAAACGAAAAAGACTCCAAGCTAAGGAGGCTGAAGCGTTTGCTTGGATGCAGGAGTTTGTGGCAGTACCAGTGTCCAGGACCGGCGGCCAGTTCCTGATGTCCACTGTGGCCGTGGCCTCCTTGGAGCGCAGCAGCTTGCAGATGACGGCGGTGGTCATCACACAGGCCGAGTGACTGACCTGCAAACAAAAGGCCGAAGACTGAGCCTCCTCACCTCGGACTCCTACGCTTCTCCTTGTAGACTTCAGACTGTTGGACTAGCGGCACAGAAAGGATCATTTGTTCTGTCTATACTGCAGAATGAGTAGAACGTTCTTCTCCGGAGGAACAGAAACAGGAGATCAGAGACGATGCAGCACACCAAACACTACAGCGTGTCATTTTTAGACAAATGGATCAGCAGCTTTTTAAAAAAAGAATGCTCCTAACCTTTGTTCAACCTTCTACAGGAGCAACAGACTAACATGGACTCACAAATCAATTTAAAACTAAATCCCTCACCAAAATACTTTACTACAATATACAATGAGGCTAAATGAGCATAAATACTGACTAAAATCTGACAGAACATCTGATGTAGTTCCAATGTTTTAAAGGTTTGGTGAAACCAGCCCTTAAAACCAGAAGTTTCAGGCTAAAGGAGGTGAGAAAAGCTGTGGTCATCCAAACGCTTTTAAACTTTCTCTAGCTCTGTGTACAAAAGTATGGCGGTGTTTCCAACAGGAGAGAGCAGCAGACACAGAAATGTTAGCGTGGACGTTAGACGTGTGTGCTGCATGACTGCCACGCCAGTGCTGCTGAGTGACACAGAGCATCTCTGACCACGTGCTTACTAGTGGATCTCACAAAACCTTTTCTGTGACTAAACAGGTTTTTGCCTGGAAAGAAGAGGCATCGAAAGTTGGAATAAAAGGAGCCCATAGCTGCTGTGCAGTGGGAGGAAACCCAGTCTGACCTCAACGATCATCTTGACGGTGGGCAGGGTGGTGGAGATGTTTTGAGGGTGGGGGGGTCGCACTGTGATGGGAACACAGCCGGCGTACAGGCAGCCGTAAAACGCTGCGATCAGGTCGATGCCTGCAGCAGAGACAGAGAGAAGAAGCAATGCATCCATTACCGTCAGAGTGTCAATGTACACGTTTCTAAATAAAAGTTGCATTTCGTTCAGCTGTGGTCACCAATTCTGTCAAAAACTCTTTTTCAAAATCTGAGAACTTTGGTTTTCGAGGCTCATGGCTTCAGTTTTTGGCCGTGGCTTCTTGCTGCTTTCAGGTTCAGTTCTGGACTTTAGAACTGTCAGTCCACTTCACACAGCCAGTCTTCTAACCCAGACGCTTCCAACTTTTGTCAGCCCACACATGTCAAACAATATTTTCATGGAGCAGCCTGCACCAGGCTGAGGTGGGCGTCAGATTTTCTTTTTTTAGCCTACAGTTTCCTTCAACCTTTGAGGCTTAGGTTCATCTTCATCCTACCCTAGATGTCATGTAGACCCTGACACATCGCTCCTGGTGGGTTTAGGCTGGTGCCAGTGTTCGGCAGTGGAGCCTCCATCAGTGTGTGAACAGCACCGTAACTGTAAAGCACTAAAACTGGCATTTTCTAAACGTGAATCCACCATGTGAATAACTTTATTAGCAGCATCCTGGTAACATAAGACAGCCGGTTTCTGAATATTCTGCATAATTATTATGGTCTGTGGGAACAGCTGTCACAGTAAATCCATATTTAGAGTAAAGACTCCTAGTTATGGTCTGGTAAAAGCAGATTTCTTTCATTTTGTAGTCAAAGGTTCTTCTTCTGCTTCCTCTCTGGGTCTTTTCAGTCAAAAGAAACTTTCCTAAACCGTTTGTTATTTTGTTAACTTTTCTAGCTTGGAGGTTTTAATTTAGCGGTTACTGCAGCCGTTTTAAGCACGAAGCAGTTGGATTTTCCACGTGTCAAGAATAAGTGAGACGCGGTGGAGAGAATCCAGAAAACAATAAACCATCCTTCAGAATCAGATTAGAAATAAAACGGAAAAAAATGAAGGTCGTTTCCATCGTTTCTCTTTCCCACAGACCGGGCCAAACCGTCCAGCGGACCGGTATTGGCCCGTGGCCTGGGGGTTTTCAGGTTTCAGACCCGTGGTTGTGGACCCCCAGCAGAGAGCATTGACTGCTGGATCATCCCTGACCTGGTGGGTAGACCAGAGCGACGTGGTCTCCTTCCTGCAGACCCCCTCTCTCCATCAGCAGAGCTGCCACGCGCTCCGCCCTCTTGTGAAGCTGCAAACAGGTGAGGGAGCTGGACACCGCCCCCTGCAGGAGGAGAGAGGGAGAGCTGTGATGCAGCTCTGCTGCAAAAAAAAACACACAACTCCTTCCCAAACACGATGAGAGGATCATCATGGCATGTTTGTTACCCGAGAGCTGAGCAGAGTGTAGAGGACGTGGTCTGGGGTGGTCTGAGCTCTCCACTGCAAAACCTCTGACAGGAACAGAAACTGTAACATGAAAACAGCGCATGAGAGAAGTCTGAGTGCTGAATTCACCCCCCTCCACACAGAGCCAGGACCTCTTCTGCATAAGCTGTGAGGGACACGGACATCATCACGTCTGCAGACAGACTGAGCTCCAGCTGCAAAGACCTTCCTGCAGCTTTGAATAATGAGCAGTCCCTCTCACTGCGGTTCAAACGTCTGCAGATCAATTACTTATTGCAAAGGAGAGCTGGCTACAGAGAATGGGACACCATTATTTCTAGATTCTAGTTCTTTGTATGAGAAACTAAAACAGAGCAGGAACATTAAAGGGGGCTGAATCTTTCAAAACTTGAGGGTCAGAGATGATTAATAACTGCTGCAGTCTGGCTTCATTCTGTTATTTAGTTCTGTCATTTGTTTTTGCTCATTTTTGTCCTAAAACTGTCCAAACTCTGTTGACCTGAAAAACAGCATCCTGACTCTCATCATTTAAGTATTGCAGTTAAATATGAGCTAAGTAACTAAATCTAATCAATCACCCTGATCAGGAAGCAGTTATTGATGCAGAGACCTTATTAAGGTTTTAACAAACAATCGATAACAGGCCCCGCCTTCATCTTTTATTGAAAAAAAGGATCTTTAGAAAGAGGAAATAAACATTTCCTGTCGCCTATAAGCATCTAAGAGACGGAAAGAATATTTGTGGAGAAGCCAGAAAGGAAAAGATGAGATGATCTTGTCAAACAAAGATAAGTGGGATTTTAGGCCGAACCCTGAACTGAGAACCCGTCAGTGACGTAGACTGAATCAGACAGATCTCTCTCTGCTGTGGGTCTGACCTGGTCGTTGTCATCCGTCTGCCCCAGGTCTCTGCCGCTGGCCTGAGCGATCCTCTTCCCGGACACCAGATTCCCCACCATCACGGAGGCGGGGCCGATCTCTGCGGCACACAAAGCGGGTCAGCAACCAAACGCCACGCGCTCTGCGAGTAAAAACACGGCGAACCGCGCCCACCTGGCTGCTTCTGCCGAGGCTTGGGCAGGTTGGTGACGCAGGTGTGGGGGCACATCAGCACGTTGCAGGGGTGCAGCCCCCCCTCCAGGTACAGCTGCTTGATCTCTGACAGGTGGATGCCGCCCAGAGGCGTCTTTGGGAGGGTGTTGGCCGGGACCAGAGCCAGACAGAACACACCCACCCCGTGGATGCTGTCTATGGCCTGACAGATGGGGGGATGGGTGGGGGGACACTCATCAAAGTCTGATTGTCGCTACATGGAAACTAAAAGTATTTAATATCACAACCATGGGTCATTTGCCTCAGGGTCACTATAGAAACACTTCAACTTTGCACACAGCTGTCATCTTCTCATTTAGTTTGGGAGGAGGGAGGGGCTCCTGCTAACCTCCTCCCCATCAGGACAAACTTTCTCTTGAGTTCCTGCTGGGATGTAAAGCTGCTGCTGCTGATGATGATGATGATGATGATGCAGAGACAGAGTGAAGGATGGAAAAAGAGACGCTGCTGCTAAAGCAAAGCATCTTTGGTGATAAAAACCCTTCCAAAATGTTTATTATGCTTAATAAGAAAACCTGTTAGGGAAGTAATACACTGTTGCTACGGCAACAGCTGCACCCAATGCAATAAAGTTAGTGAAGAGCAGAGGCGGCTGGGAAAGCAGCGGTGAGGCGTGAGGGGCGGGTACCTGCAGAACGCGGCTCATCCACTGGAAGCTGTCCTCCTCCGTGGAGTCAGGCCTCTGCTCAGCCACGACCACGATCCTCTCGTCTCGCAGCACCGTCACAGAGAACACGGCTATCCTGCAAGCCAGGAGCAGCAGAGGGAAAGCGTCACCTGCTGGATGGAGGCGGGGAACTGTTTTTGATCAATGCAGGGAGACCTCTGCTGCTCCACAGTTTCCTCACATCAGTAGAAACTCCTCCTGGATCTGAGAGAGCCAACGGTGAGAGTGTGAGTGTGGGCAGATATTGTCACGTGTCTATGCCTGACAAAAGTGGTGATTTGTGGAGTTTTTCTAGGAGTTTAAAGAAATGCAACTGGGAGGATTATGCTGGTTTTGAAACAGCACAACATGTGTGTGTGTTGTAGAAAGTGAAGTGTAAGAATCTTATATCAGAACCTTTATGGTAAAAAAGAGATGAACTCCTACAGCGGAGGAAATTAGTATTTTATCTGTTGCTGATTCTGTGGGCTTGCCAATCTAGAAAGACATTGACAGCCTGTCATCTTAACGGTGGCTTCATTTGAACAGTGAGAGAGCTCAGAGGTCAGAGGTCACTTGTAGCTGAGGAGCAGGTTTCTGCAAATCCAATGACTGTAACCCTGCTTAAGTTGCTTAGTTTTATTAAGTGTAATCTTCAGTTTTTCCACTGGTAGCAGACAACATTTTAAATGTTGGTCTTTAGGATTTGCTAGGAGTGATCATCCTGTCATTATTTTATCAAATCTTTGACGTCTTTTCAACTTTTACTCAATGCACAGTGTGAGAGGAAAAAAAAGACTGAAATTAATTGTAGTTGCCCAAACAAGTTTTGAAAAAAATAAAAATAAAATAAAACTCACTACCAACAGTTGGTGTTTAACCAGGACAATCAATCTGGTTAAGGTAACCATGAAAATATGTGATCAGTATAAAGTGTGATGTTCTGTTAAGTTTAATATGTGGAATCCCCTCAGTTGACCTCGTGTTGCAGACTAGCTACACAGTAAGCTAGTTTTTTTTAAGGCTAAGTTTTTTCCTTTTGGTGTGTTTGTTGAGTTAAAGGTCTGAAAAAAGGGAAAATGTCTGTGAAGTCATGTTAAAAGGACAATATATATGGACAACAGGATTTTCTTCACATTTGTGTAGACAGTTTTTTTTTTTTTTGGTGTTTATCTGGAGACCCGACCGTCCTTCCTTCAACCCTCCTACTCCATCATCGTTCCCCTGTAGGTACCATAACCATTTGGCCTCCACATGGCCTGCACTCAAGGTTTTTTTTTATTTTCTTCTAAAGAAAAGAGAAAGTTGGACCTATTGAAGTTTTCTTTTTGAGATCTCAGTTTTATCTGAACCTCCTTTTCATGTTAGTGGCCACTTGTTGTTTTGTTTGTTGTTAAGTGTTAAATACAAGAACTTCACTGTATTTTGTGTTATTTTATTGTCTAAAACTAATGATTATTTTCTGGTTCAACTGTTGATCATAGTACAACTTCTTTGGGGTGGAATATTCCTAGTTAAATATTGGAATATATGACAGTAAACGATCTCCTCATTGAACCTAGACTTAGAGTAACTCCATTTGAAGTTATTTAGAGCTGTCTCTCACAGCAACACCACCTATGGATTACAACTTCTTAGTCACTAAGATTTGGTGGCTGTTGCTTAGCAACTCTGAGCTTCAGCTCTCTCCAGAGGTTTTCTGTAGGATGGAGGTCCAGAGACTGGCTCCATGACCTTGATCTGCTTCTTCAGATGTTCCTTGTTTGTCTTCTTTGTACGTTACATGTCCTTCTCCTGGCCTATCGACAAACCATTTCAAGCCTCCTGGTGGAGGGAGGGAGGTTCTCACTCAGGATTTGACGGTACATGGCTCCGCCCATCCTCCCATCCCGTCCACCCCCAAAGCATAATGCTTCCTCCTCCATGCTTGACAGTGGGGATGGTGCTCTAGGGGTCACAGGCAGCATTTCTCTTCCTCCAAACATGATGCCACAGAGCTCCATGTTGGTCTCATTGGACCACAGCACCTTCTCTCCATTATTCTTCATTCCAATCATCTTCAGGCGGGTCTGCACATGTGTCTTCTTAAGCAGGGGGACTTCTCCAGCTCTGCAAGATGTTAAACCACTGCAGTGTAAAGTCTTCCCAATGGTTTCCTTGGTGACTGTGGTTCCAGCTGCTTTGAGGTCATCAACTAAATCCTGTCCTGTTGTTTTAGGACGATTTCTCTCTCTTTGGAGCCCCAGACCTAAAGGTGGTCATGTTGCACCAACAGTTGTCATGGTAACCTCCAGCTTGTTGCTGATGGTTTGTAGAGTCTGACTGATGGACTGATTCTGTGGACAGGTGTCTTTTCTACAGGTGATCAGTTCAAACAGGTTAATTAGCAGAGTCTAACTGGTCTGTGTGAACCAGAACTCTTTATGGTTACTAGGGGATCAAATACGTAAAAGGATCAACTACTTATTTGCCTCAATTAAAATGCATGTATATAAGTTCTTCAACGCGGATTTCTTGATGTTCTTTGTGATTTTTTGGATGACAGACTGTCGATTTCTTTCTAAGTGGGCAAACCTACGAAATCAGAAATAAATCAAATATCCAATTTCCTCCACTGTAGAAAACATTTAACATTAACCTCAGAGACAAACAAAAGACAAACATCATCAAAATATTTGGAGCTTGGAGCTATAAAGTCATGTGATGAATGAAAATCGTTCTCTTCAAGTTATGTGTTTTTAATCCTTTCTTTCAAACATTATTACTTTTTTTGTAAATAAATAAAACTGTAAATAGGAGGAAACATGACTGACCTCCCATTTCTCTGACTGATAGTCACATCGGATTTGCATTTTTATTTTTTGTAAATGTAGGAGTAAGCAGAGACTTAATATGATGATCCTGATTGGTGAGTCTTCTGCACATGCTCAGTGTTACAGGAAGACCTGGTTCTGGTGTCGCACGCATGCTCAGAGGTCTCCTCCCCAGCTGCACCCAGCCTGCTGGGCCTTCTCCCACCCACACAGCCGTCACACGGAGAAAGCATGCCTTTGCTTTTTCACTTGACGATTTCAAAACATTTGGTGGCCAAACTGGGCGGAAGCATCGTCAGTCTCATCCTAATCAAGAGCCTCAGGCTGCAGAAACACCAGCAGACATGAAACCGAAGAGTAGCGAGGAAGATGAAGCCCCCTTCGATTTCCTTCAGAAGTTAAGAAACAGTAGACGGATCAGGATGGAGAACTGTGTCAGCTGCTGCACTGATGTCTGATAAAACTGTTGCTGTTTATCAAAGAATGTATTTCCGTACAATTGTGATAGAGACACTGACTATGATTCATGGTCGTACAGCGGGACCTGCGCCTCCACAACAGGAGCCCCCCCACAGGAGAACCACAGCTACTGCTAAACTCATGGATGTTAACCCAGCATGGCATCCTGGTCTGTGAGCAAAACTCCAAAATCAGAGCAGGAAGGGCCGACCAGCAAACACTGAGACCAGAGGCCAAACCAGACAGAGTGGCACGTTCCCGCCGCTGCAGCCGCTCTGCCTCCACTGCAAACTTAAAATGACTCCAGGGAGCGTCCTCCCAGCCTGTCAGCTAAAAGATGGATGTCTTCTTCCCCGGCTGTGGATGTAATTAAACTGGACTCCATTACCGTGTGGATGCAGGCCGTGTGGCTGGGCTTTAACGGCTTCAGCAGCGCCTCGTTCATCACAGTGACAAAGTGTCGTGCTGTGAAATGACTACATCCAGGAGCCACACCCACCTGCCTCTGTACACGAACTTCATCGGCTCCACTGCCAGCGCCGTGGCAACGATGTCATCTGCGTTGTGGCGCCGCCCGCTCACCATGATGAGCCCGTCCATTTTCCCCGTGATGAAGACGAGGCCGCCGGGGCCGATGAAGCCCAGCAGGCTGGTCCGAACAAAGGCGTACTCGCTGATCAGCCCGCCGCTCGAGCTCACCGGGAACACCTGCAAACACAGAGGAGGTCACCGAAGGGTTGCCACGGCAACCAGCCAGGTCTGCAGCCCAGAGAGGGTGAAGAGTATGACAGTTGTTTTGAATCACGCTTGATCCTCCAGATGCTGTTTGATTACTTTATCACTTCAGGCCGACAAAAGCAGCAGAACAGAACCACAGGGATCGATCACAGCCACAAAGAGCAGGAAGTCTTAGAGATCCAGAGTCACTTTCAGGTATTTTCACCGTCAAGCTGAACTCCAGCAGAGCTGAGACATTTTGTCCTCCTGTACCTTCCCGCGCTCTGGTTTAGGGGATGCCTTTAGATCTAACGCAGTGAGTCATGTGGAGGGAAAAATGTTCCAAAATGGACTAGCTGGTAGATTTGATTAGAAAACTTGCAAACCAAAAATCTGCTGTAAAGTTTGAAAAAGAAAAGTCCGGAATGTCCCAATCTGTGAAGATCTTTCTAACTTTACTAAATCTTCAGAGTCCTGCACTCTGATTGGTTGACACCCCTTACCCCTCTGCCCCCCCCCTTTCCATTATCAAACATTTTGACATAAATATTTTGCAAGGGGTGTGTCAAAGGTTGGAGTGCAGTTGTAGCGCTCGGCAGCAGATTTGAGCAGTTGTTATCGCTGATTTGAGGCTGTCACTCTAAATGAACTCATGCAGATGGGAATCTGTCAGCTATGATTTTACTGGTCAAACTTTACAGCAGAAGATTTTTACACGCAGATGCAAATTTTTCGTGCACAAGTTCTGACATTCTATTTGACAAGATCTCAGACCAAATGTACAAGCTCGTCCCTTTAGAGACATTATTTATGTCATAAGTAAGTAAATCCGTTGGAAATGTTATCCATATTTTTATCCATAAAAAAGACTTTTATGGGACATGTCTCATCTCGACTCTCAACAATCAATGAACTACAAACTAACTGACCTCATCTTGGACTTGGACCAAGGTCTGCATTTTGTAATCTTTCAGTGGCCACAGTTCTCCTTGAAAAGTCACTTGTTAAGCTGAAAGCGCCATGAGCTGAACGGCTAAAAACTCGGCTTTACAGCAACGGAAACTCCCATCACTGATAGTGTGAGGTTGAAATTCCAGTTTTAACTTAAACTATTTTATTTTTTAAATGTTTTTACATACATAAAATTAACATTTTGATGAGTTTTCCAAAACGTTATAGAAGATTTCTTTACAAACTTTTCAAGGACCTTTTCCAGGTTTTTCATGAACGGAAGAACCGTGTGAGAAGTTTTAGCACAGATGGATTTTAGGCCGAAGCTGCAGAAACCCATCACCTGGATGAGCAGACGATTTCAAAAAGGTTATTCTGAGACCTGCAGCAGAAAAGTGTGAAACTTTTCTGATTCAGTATCTTCTCTGTTTTTAGTCTTTTATTGTTCCTTTTTGTTGAACGTTTAGAACCGTCTCGGCTTTCCTGGGTTTGCAAACATCCCTCGTCTCTGTGGGGGTTTCCTTCCCTGCAGGTCTGGCAGACGCTCCTCTGATCCACGTCTGAGAACACTGCTGTGTGTTTGTGTGCTGACAGCCCCTCACCTCAAAGGTGTTCTTGGTCATGCCGGTCAGACCGTAGTAGGACGTGCCGGTAGCAATGGAGCAAACGCAGAGTTCCCCGATCTCATCTGTCTGGCAGAGCTGAGGGACGCCCTCTGGCTTCACCACGCACACCAGACCTGCGAGCAGAGCAGACGGGTCACTTCCTCCAGCAGAGCCGCCACGGCAGGGCTTCTCTGAAGCACCTGTTCACCAGCGCAGAACCTCCTCCCAGCTGTAACTGGGTTGTTCTAATCACAGCAAGTGAGACGTCTGGGTCTGTCTGTACCCAGAAAGCAGGTTACAGCGGTAACTGGGTTAAACGGAGCGTCTGAAGCAAGAAATGTCCTTAGTGCTGGTTATCCTAAAATCAGAGAGACAGGACAAGACCTTCTGGCTTTGATGAGAACATCAGACATTCCTACATCAAACTGCACAAAAAGCTTGGCTGAACGTCTCCATCATGTTCTGCTGGTGTGACAGACCTGTAGTTCCACAGGTGACCACTTGGTGGTGTGATTTCACAGCTCAGGTTTACAACTGTGTTTTTCAACCTTTTTAGAGCCAAGTTCCAGTTTCAGGAGGCACACCAGCAACTGAAAGTGTAAAAACACAGACACTGTGGTCTGTAGTGATGCTGTGCCAGTCCCACCAGGATCTCGCATTTTCATTTTTCATAATAGTTCAAGAAGAAAAAGCTTGAAGTTGTAACAGTTTTTATTAAAAGTTGCAATAAAAGCTTTGTTTTTTCCCCCTAAAGGCTGTAGGAGGATGTACAAATGTTAAAGCAGTTTTTTATTAAAATACAATTTTATGCATCTTTGCATAAAAAAGCACAATGATATTCCCCCTTAAACAGTGATTCATTTATTAAATATTTCCTTCATTTTTGTGCAAGATCAATTGTATGTTTTGAAGAAATATCTAATCTCAACATGCTTGATACATTTGACTGACACACAACAGACCAGTAGTACCGTATGTAAGTTTGACTGGAGTTAGAGAAAAAAGGGAACAGAAGTTTTATTCGTTTTTCTTACGTCTATGTTATGTTATGTCTGTTTTTTTGGGGGAAAAAAAATCATTTGAACTTAGTTTTAGTTAAATGTGTCTGTTGGCCACTTAACCTTAATGCTTTTCCTTTTATTTTGTTCTTACTTCTAATCAAACTTAACTTCAAACTTTTCCAAAGTGACGTAGAATTTGTCTTTGAATGCAGACATGATAAGAAAGCAGCTGGTTCTGTCAGAAAGATGACTCTTTGAAGGAGAACCAAACTGTTTTCCATGCCTATACCAAGAAGAACCTTTAGAACAGACATTTGGATGTTTGTGTTTAAATTTGTTACATGGCGTGGTGTCATTTAACCCAAGGAATCATGGGGGATGTAGAGAAGAAACGGTGGTGCTGATGCTGCACAGAGCTTCAGTATTTGGATGCTAAACGGGATCTGCAGCCGTCAGAACTGACAGACTTTATGAGGATGTGAAGCACGTCTGAGCGGTTCGATTGATGACGAAGATCATGAAGCCTCCAAGAACTATTGGCACAGACAGTTTCAGGTTTCCAAAATGAGAGCAGTTAGCCAAGAATGAGGTCGTTCTTATCAGAGTGTCTCCTCAGTGTGAAACCTGGACCTGTTTGGATGAACACAGAGCTCACACCTGATGATCTGTAGCGGCACATCACACTGGTGGAAAAGCGCTGCTCTAAAAGACCCCATCCATCAGACTACAACAGATCTCCATTCAGGAGAAGCTCAGGCTCGGCTGTGGTGGAACTGAAGGTTCAGGGGGGAAAGCAGCTGAAGCTGTGTGCTGCTGATGATCTGAGGCTCGTTCCTGCCCACAAACGTCTCCGTCATTGTGCTGCAGACCAGATGAAGGTGCTCTGTGAGTGTATGGATGAGCCGTGTGAAACCAAAGCCGTGTTCCTGCCTGCAGAAGGCCCTCACCTGCAGCTCCACTGCTGTCAGGAGCCTCCTCTTCCTCTCTGAGAGAAGCTGCGAGCACACAACTCAAACCTGAGCTCAGCTGAAGATGAAATCTCTGTCATGAGCAGAGATGTTAGACACTGATGAAGGCCACTCCCCTTCCCCCTTCCAGCTCATTTAACCATTTAATGGACTTAATGGGATGTCTGTGGTGCAGAGTGTGACGACGTTTAGCCCACGGAGCAGCAGCAGAGCGTCTGTGTGCTGCTGCTGCAGTGTTTTTAACCACCTGCACCAACAGCTCCGTGAGAGCCTCACGGGCGCCAAAAACCAGGGAAAAGCTCGCCATCCGGACAGAAAACGTGATCTTCAGCAAGGGAAACTGAAGGAAAAGCTTTGTACAGGAAGTTTAAATGAGGGGAACGTTTTTTTTTTACTTTAGCTTTTTACATGGAAAACTCTTAAAGATGTAAACCCACCAAGAGCCGAGTCATAAAAGACCTGGAGAGACTTGAAATTAGGGCCAATAGAATCATTTTCACATAAGGAAATCAAACTATTTGGCATTGCTTCCTGTTACAGCCTGATACCTGCTGGTTACTATGCTTTTCATGGTACCTAATAGGGTTGTAACAATGAATCTGTTAATTGATAAATCAGTTTCTATTCCTAAAGGCCCGTACACACCGGGACGAATATTCGCCAGGCGTTATTCGCCAGCGTTTTTCGCCACGTTTTTTGTGTTCACACCCAGGCGATTTTCGCTGACGATGAGCCGAGCCAACATGCAATTTCATTCCCTGACGTTAGATGGCGCTTAATGTAAACAGAAATACTCCTGTACACAAGGTGGCGCTGGGCAACTTTACGCTTCTTAAAGTCGCTTTTCACTCAGAAGAAGAGAGCAAGTATTTACGCGATTGTCAGAATCAAACAAAGAAAACATGAATATTTCAAGCACCAGTAGCTCCAACTGGTGCTTGGTTCGGGGATATTTTATAATGTCCGTCATTATTTCTTCGCGGCAGTGTAGACGCTACTTGGCGTCTATCTTCTTTGCTGGTATGTGTGCTCAGCAAGGCAGTTTTGTGTTTGAGCGCCCCCAAGTTGTGTTTTACTGTAACTTCAGAAGCTCCAGACACGTGTGCAAAAGCGCCGTTCTCATTGGTCAAATAGATTTTGACGCGACGCGTCGAAAAAAAAAACGAACCCGAGGCGTTTTTTTTTTTTGACGCTTAGACGCGTGGCGTTTTTTCGCGTCGGTGTGCACACTCACATTGGTGCCCTTTGTTTAGTCACGAGGCGTTAAACTCGTCCCGGTGTGTACGGGCCTTTAGATCGAATCAGATCCATCCATCTGAGGCAAGTTGTTAATCAAATCCAATCGATCAAGACGATTATAGAATCATTTCAAAATGAAATTGATGATAATTGGTATTGGAAAATACCGTCTGGATTGAGATGTGATAGTTTTTTTTACTCTAATGTAAAAACCACCGAGTGCATCACACACGTGATGTCACCAGCTTATTGGGTTTCAAGGAGAATAAAACTGAAATTTAACTTTTCGGACTGAATGATTTTAGTGGACCGTCCCCAGTTGCTTCGGGTCCTTTGACTGTTTTTTTGTTTCTAACTGGGGTTTTAAACTGGACAGTCATTTTAAACCGGATCAGCAGATAAGCTCAGTGGTGAAGTCAAGTTTTTCTCATCTACGCCAACTGGCAAAGGTCAAACCATTTTTAACAGCCGCTCATGTTGATCCGGGCTGGATTACTGTAACTCACTTTAGATTGGACTCAGCCAGTCGTCTCTCTCTGATTGGAGGACGTAAGACAGACCACGTGACGCCCATTTTAGCATTGCTCCACAGGCTATCAGTCCATTTTAGGGTTCATTTTAAGATTCTTTTATTTGTTTTTGAATCTCTACACGGTCTTAACAAACACAAATAACTGCAGACTGATGACATTGATCAGAAGGTTTTCCTTCAACCGTCCCACTCTGAGTCAGACAGCAAGCATTTCCCCCATACACCCTTCCTTTATGGGCTACGTCTGAATCACTCTGAACAGCTGTACTGCTGGATGTCAGACGGCTTACCTCCAGGTATGACCGTTCCGACGTCCTGCACGGTGAGCACAGACAGCCGCTCCTCTGTGTCCACCCGGACCACCCCGTAGCTCAGCCCCTGCATGGACAGGACGCCTCGGCCCGGAGGCTGGCTGCTGTCCTCCACCGGCCTGGACGGGGGACAAACATCTTCATGGCTGACCAAACCAGCATTTGTCCATAAACGCCATGGGTGCTGTGGCGTCCGTACCTCCTGATGGCCACCGTCAGCGCCTCGGGGGAGCTGGCGCAGGGACAGATGACCTCCGCTCTCAGGCCTTTGGTCTGGAAAACGTTGAGGAAGGCGTCGCAGGAGGAGATGGACCCTAACGCACGGACAAGCCAAACACACTTCATTGGCTTCTCCTGAAGCACCAGAGCTGATGAGAGCGTTTTTGACCCACATAAAGACGGGCGGCTCTGGGATCAAAGACGTTTTCATCTACCGACTTTGCAGGAATGCATCACAAAATGCACTTTATCCAAGTTCTTACAGATGTGACTGCTGTTTTTAGACTTTTTTTCTAATTTTGAGCAACCCCTCAAAAATCTGGACAGCAGGACTCTGAGGAGGTCAGTTTTTTTTTGGGGGGGGGGGGGGGTCACACACTCCAAGGTAACAGATAGAGATATAGAGCAGATGGGGAGCAGAAACCTCCCCTGGTGATAAAGCTGCTCGGTTTGTCCTGAATGAAGAAGCTTCGTTGAGTGGAAGTTTTTCACACCTTTAGTGGATCATAAAAAACTCCAGCAGCTTCACTCAGAAAGACGCAGCAGACAAAGAGGTTCAAACATCTGAGAGCATTTAGGAAGAAGAGAACCTCAACCAATGATTTGATCAAAACAGACTTGACTCAACAAAGCAACACATTTGTGCTTCATCTTGAAAAATGGAGGTTTGAGTTTGGACTTTGAGGGTCATCACATAAACTCCCTTTTAAAATTGTAAACATGCCTCTGCTTGATCAGACCTGGTCGTTATTCATGGGGGAGGCGTGCCCCCGCTGCTGCTGCTGCTGCCGCCGCTGCTGAAAGCTCCAACACACACAGCCGATGCAGACCAATGACTTCATTCTAGCTTCTACTGTTTCATTTACTCCATACATTCAACGTTAACACATAGAACAAAGCTTATCCTGGTCAAAATCCTGAACAGAATCGGTAACCCCTCCCCCCAAAAAAAGACCATCAACTTCTCAGTCTTTTGCCTGCTCCCTTTAGGGGGCGCCACAGCGAATCATTCCCCTCCATCCAACTCACCCTCATGTCCTCCTCTACATCCATGAACGTCTCAGAGGTCAGACAGAGTCCAGCTCCCTCTGCTCTTCTCAGATTTTCTCCAGTCCCACTTTTTTTTAGCCAACCTTTTACCCTCAAACTTCCACTCGATCACCCGTTGATCAATTTCCAAAGCGTTCTTTTGACTATGATGATGCTGTTTTAGGCACATTCTTAAAACCTTTGTTTTCTAGGACATAGTTTCTGCAGAGCAGCAGGAGTTCATCAGAAGCTCACCTCAAAACTGTTGGTGTGGAGCAAGCCTGCTTCCCACCTTGTTGCTGAGAGCTCTCTGTTTACACCCTCTCCCACTGCCTTACAGCCCAAAGCTAACATTAATGGTAGCTATCCAGCCGTCCAGATTCCAGCTCAGACCAGGAAAACAAAGACGATCATGGATCTGTTTGACTGACAGTGGATGATCGGAATGGAGCAGAGCTGGAAGACTGTGGCAAACGCCATCTTCTTCACTCCCATCATTTGCTCCTCTTCATCTTCCTCACCATCAGTCACCCCACATAGTATCTTTGCTGTTGTTATCAGCTGAACATTTTTATGTTTGTAGGTTGGTTATAAGCTTCTGAGGTTGTTAACAAACATGTGTGTGCAGCGTCTGTGACATCTTCTCTGCTTAAAGCTGCCTTTCTTCTCTGCTGATGTCTGCATGTTCTGTTGTCTACAATCAGGTGTGTTAAATGAGCAGCTCAGGTAAAAAGGACACTGCACAGTCTTAGAAGAAACCTTTTCTTGAAATGTTGAATTGTTTGAGTCCTCTGGTCGTCATTCAGCAGTAAAACTCTCAGTTTGCTGAGACTAATGCTGTATGTGGACAGTGGAACACATCTTGTTCTATTCTTGTGGAATGACCCAGTTTCTCTCCGTCCCCAGAGAACCTCCCCATCTCCCAGCATGCCCTGTCTGCAGGACTCCTCAGAGCCAGACGGCGCTGTGCTGCAGAGGCTCAGCGGGACTTACAGGGGTTTGAGCCGTCGGCCACCAGCAGCATGCGCAGCGAGCTCAGGTTGATGTCCTTCTGGTCTTTGTGGGCCACCAGGGCCCAGTGCATGTCTCTGGACTTCACACACGCCACCTTGGCTGCAGGATTCCACACACAGACAAACGCCACTCACATGAGCATCTGATCTGCAGCGGCGAGGTGACGGAGCTGCAGGTGAACCTGACCTTTAAACTGGCAGACTTTCTGGATCCATGACAGAGGGTTGACCTTCATCAGCGAGTATGGAACGCTGATCACATGCATCATGTTCATCACACTCTGCAGAACCACAAACATGACAACGTGAAGGAGAGAAGCTCATTTTAGACTCAGGCTGCACTTTGAGCTGGAGGGCAGCTCACCGTCAGGATGCCGTGCCACAGCCCCACGTCCTTCTTGAAGTCTAAGACGTTCACGATGGTCTCAGCTGCAGACAGAGGGGCACAGAGAGGTTTAAACCCTCAGTCTGGTCTTACAGGCAGAGCTGTGAGTGCATACCCTCAGTGTAGCTGCAGGACTGGGTGAGAGCCTGGCAGTGTGTGAGCAGGGCGATCCTCGTCACCGTGACTCCCAGCACGCTGCCGTCCTTACAGGTTTTATACTGCGAGGAAAAGAACAGACGGATGGTTGGAACCAGTAAGAAAAGGAGCGTTCAGTAGATTCCTGCTGATTTAGAAAAAGAACAACAGAATTTAGACTTCTGTCTTAGATTCCTCCTTTAATGGAATCAGCTGTGAAGGTTTCTGTCATCAGCATAGTGATGATGGTTCCAGTAACTGGCTCTGTCTTTTTTTCAGTGCTGTAGATGTTAACATGCATAAGATGCTGCTGGATGTCTGCAGCGCCTTCCACTAGCGCTCTCTCAGAAGCTTGGGCGTGATGTGAAAGGCCTTCACAGCTCACTGGAGCTCCCTGCACTGTGGCTATCACTGAAACAAACTGTCCTTAAAGGCTTTTCCCACGAACACTGAACCTGCAGAAAGCATTACAGAGCAAAAGCAGCTCTTCACATGCTCCTTCATTTCATTTGTTTGCAGTTCTTTTGGTTGTATCAGAGAATTTTACAATAAAAAATGATCTAGGAAGTAGCTACTGTTGCAGCTCTGTGGACTCTCTGGGTCTAAGTACAGCTGTACTTCAGCAGAAGTCTGAGTTTATTCACAAACTTTTGTCAGTGGTCCCTTTATATCTTTTGCTGTGTTGATGGTTTGTGGATTATTAAGGGCGTTTTTAAATTATTTCTTTTTACAGCACACCGTGTTCTCCACCCTGATTGGCTGCTGACCTTGTCAATCAATATTTTCCGTGCTGTGTCTCCTGTACAGAATGTGTTCAGCTTTCCACAAGTACATAAATATTCTATAGTAATCTGATCTTTACATTCATTCTATAAAACTGGAAGGTTTGAGAGTTTGAACAAGAAAACAAAGAGTGATAATGTTCATGTCATCTAATCCTACTTCCGGTATTTCATCAATCGCAGGTTATTTTTTAGAAAGTAACTCCCTGTAACCAATCAGAATGAGCCTCTGTTATGAAACCACTGAGCCAATGTGAGGTGGTTTCAAAATAAGGATATTTCAGTTCAGTTGCATCAGCTTCACTCCTCGTCTCCGTCACTGTCCTGCCTGTGATGTCATCTGATGTTATCTGATGACATCACAGGTACAACCCAGGTAAGAACCAATCAGAGTGAGGGTAGAGACAGTGAGGTTCTCGCACACAAAGTGTTTAGTTTGGTGAAACCGCAAACAGCAGTCAGACATCATGTGTCTGGAGGAATGTAAGTAAAGTAAAACTCTCTCAAATCCTAACAAATGTCCCAGTGGTCTCAACCTGCCAGAGGATTACTCACTGTAAGAAAACTGTAACAGTCCCTTAGCAGAAAGTAAGCAATGTAAGTGGACCAAAGTCTATATCACTGCTTTTTCTCTTGTTCCCCCTTTAGTGGGAGAAAAATGTTCATCCCCACCCACCGCGAAAAAACTGTGACAAAATAAGCCAAATATTAGTAACTTTAATAGAAAATACGACACATTCCTGCAGCTAGACTAGAAAAAAGTGAAATAAAGGATCACTCATGCAATGTGCCAGCTTTGTCCTACAAATGTGCTCAAAACCAGGTCGCAGGTTTGTTTCTGCAACTCTGAAGTCCTGGGGCCTGTTTCAGAAAGGAGGTTAAGTGTAAACTCTGAGTGCGTTAACCCTGAAATCAGGGAAACCCTGGGTTTTCCGTTTCAGAATGGGAGGTTTGTTAAACCAGAGAAAGCAGAGTAAGTCAAACCCGTTTCTGAAAGAGAGGTAACTTATACTCGGAGTCAGTGTCCATGGTTACTTATGCTGTGAACCTAACCTGGTCGGGAGCAGGTTTTATTCTCCAAACTCGAAGTTTTTGCCGGTCCCCTCCCCTTTTTAAAGACGAAGCGGTATATTTCGCTTCAACCTTCATCGCCCACATTTCCGTCACACGATCTAAGTGACAAGAATGGCTTGTCCTTTTTTGGAGGACCCAATAGACGAGGAGGCTGCATTAATTCATAGAGAATTATATTTACCTCGTACGAGGATTTTGAGACCTCGACTCGATGTTTTGTCATTTCCCCATACGTTTTTGTTTGAGCGTTACCGTTTTTCGTTGCAGTCAATTACATATATAAAATGAAAACAACATTAGGTCTTGCTATGTACATGTTTCATATGTCAAATATATTTATACTTCATTTTTAGCTGCTGCCATGTTCTTTTAATTCCTGCAGGATTGCATCTACATGAAAATGAAATCAGGGACATTGAATTAGATTAATGTAACAATTACTTTTTGGAAACACAATTTGCTAGCACTGCTTACTTTCTTAATCCCATATAAACCTATACCACTGTGTGTGCTGAGCGGGGTGCGATCCACGAGAGACAAGGGGAGGGGCGATTGCAGGTGCAGATGGGGGGGGTGTGAGCACGGATGAGGAGGACGGAGCACTTAGTTAAATAAAGAGAAGGTGTCATTCCCAGAATAACTGTTTTGGAGTCATTCTTATTCCGCTCTGGAGGTTGAGGGTTTCCAACGGGAAGTGAACCCTGAAGGAGAATTCCCTTCGGCCCTGAAGGAAATCTCCCCTGCGCTTTTGACCACGGTCGCAAAGACGAGAGAAAAGAAGGAAGTCTTTGCGCAGCGAAAGGTTCAACACTAGACAAAAGATCACTTTTAAAAACACAATTGCATGTATTAATATTAAACTGACCAACGTTTGCAAGAGGGGAAGGTTAACAAAAAAGTCCTCTAAACATTACCGACGTTAAATGTATTTTCCCCCAGATTGGTTCTGTACTCTGCAGCATTTCATGCATTTACACCAGGAATAACACTTCAAAAGTACACCTAAATATCACCATTTTTTATTTCACTCCTTACGCTATTTAAAAAGTTATTACAGCCAATATTTTATAACAATGATTTAAATGCAAACTTAGGCATTAACTTGAGCAGCTATGTTTTCCACGCTAACTGTCTCTGTTTTGCAGATGCAGCGGTGTTGCTTTTCTTCTGGAATATGTGCTCATATTCACTGTAACTCTGCAGCAGCACGTCAAGTTCAGCTGGCGAAAAATACGCAGACCTCTTTTTTTCACGGTTGCCATGGTGACTCGTGATATCTGCGCTCCATTGATAATGGCTTCTTATAGTCGCGGTGCGCACGCTCACCTCCGAATCAGTCCACTCAGAGTTGATTGATCTAACGCGGATCAGCTGCTCTGAAACTGAAAACTCAGAGTTGTCAATCTCTCGATTGACCAACTTAGAGTTCAGGTTTGACCTCAGAGTTGGTTGAACCTCCTTTGTGAAACAGGCCCCTGCTCAATATGTAGCCCAGCTCTGTTCTTTGTTTTCAAAGTGGCAACAGCAGAAAATCTCCCAGAGAGAGAGAGAGGACGTAGAATGGAAGCAGAATGCCCCCAGCCTTCTGCCCCATGAGGGGATGCTCCCCCTCCCCACCCAGCAGAACTCAGGGAGTGTCTGAGCTGTAAACCTCATCCTGACGTGATTTCAGTGAACTGATCCTCCTCAGCAGAGCTCAAACCAGCAGCTGCTGCGTTAAATGGATCTCTCAGTATGGAGCTCTGTTGAAAAAAATATTTGAGAAAGAGTCCTCGCAGGAAAGAGACATGTACTCTTTGAGACGTGGAAGTCTCACAGAAATCCATGTTTCTTTGATCGAGCCGCCTGCTCCACATCTGCAGAAGCATCACTTGTTTTTCTTTTGCCGCTTGCCAAACATTTCTCCATTCTTCATCAAATCTGATCACAGTTGCAGAGAAAGGCAGATGTAGGTATCCAATCTGTGCTGGTCGCATGTCCAAAACGCGTCGACGTCCAGGCGGCATTAGCGCTCTTTTAAGACGTTAAAACCGCCGTTAACAACATTAATAACTTCTTCAAATGTGACGGTTAGGATTAGGTTCATGTATGTGACATAAGACCCGCGGTCCCGCAGCGCGGTTTGTTTATGTTCCACCGCAAACAAATCCAGACGTCCAAACATTAGTTGCCCCCCTGACCTCCCAGCCTTGTCCCACTGGGTGACTCGCACCCCTCCGAGATGCCTCCACCCCCCCGCTGGGAGGGGCTAGTATAGACCAGTTTGAGAACCACTGGCCTATACTAAAAGTGAAGAGGTTTACTTAAAGTTTACTTTTTTATACTATCAATATCTTGTAAACGTTTAAATGTAAAGTATTCCGTTAGCAACTTCCTACACCACTAATACTTGCTATACTTATACCTAAACTCAAGTATACTTAGTACAGTAAACTTCAGCTGTACTTCTTTTGGCTAAGAGGCGAATCGCTGAGAGAAAACGGGTCAGTCGGTTCTCTAAACTACAAGTGGCTCCACAGTCACAGCAGAGCAAGGTCCAGCTGGAGGTTCAGGTTCAGTCCGCTCACCTCTATGTAAGCAGTGTCGTTGTTTGCATCTTTAATGTGAGGAAACCAGTCCCTGGGGGGTTTGGAAAGGTGCTTTGACTCCGTTACGATCCACAGCAGTTTGGGCCAACCTGTGGGGGAGGGGGGGGGGGTTAAATCTCTGCAAACACCACCGTTTCCTCAAACCACCGTCACACATCAAGAGAACAGTTTCATTAAAGCATGAAGTCATTAAAGGCACAAAGACAGGTCATGCCCCCCACGCCCCCACCCCATCAGGCTTTTCAAAGCCTGCAATGACTGATGAACCTGGCAGTCACCTTTGAACTGTGGGATCTCCCCTGTTGCGCTCTTGGGGAGGCCTTTATGGCAGGCATCGCTGGTCAGCGCCACGGCAACACCGCAGCTGCCCAATAGGAATCCGATCTGCTGACTGCCCGCATCCTGTTGGACGGGAGCGGAGGAGAGGAACGCCGTGAAAAACACAACCTGTTGCAGCTCTCGCTTCTTCTGCACAAAACGTGTGGACATATTTGTTCTGCTTGCAGTGGTGGTGAGGTGAACACGGAGACTGCTGCACAGGCTGGGGGAAGGGGGGGGGAAGCTGACATGCAGCAAACGTTGTTTGTGCCGCAGCGAGTAATCAGAGTGTAACCATGGCAACGCCGCAAAGGCAGTGTCCCCGATGGACCATGTCAGCAGAGATGTAAAGACCCTCGTCCAGACTCTGAGGCACAGCCACATTCATCAGCTGCTTTTGGGACGGCCGCATGACATGATCTCAGGCAGTTCCTCTCCCAGAAAAGCAGCTCCAGAACGGCGTGCAGGATCACTGACACAGCAGAGGCTGAGGAATAACATTTGCTTCCAGAGCTGTCTGAGGTCAGACGAGCTGAACTCCAGCAGGAACCGAACCCTTCAAAGACTAAATGAAAGCAAACAGCGAGCACGCCGCCGCGCCTCATGATGTACCTTCCGACTGAGGGGCACCTCTATGGGAACGGGAACGACCTCCGCCAGCAGACAGCCATAGAAGGCCACCATGAAGGCCACGGGATCGTTGTTCGGATACACCAGCGCAACCTACAGGAGAAAGACACCGTGACCACAGGTTCAGATGCTGGGAGGTCATTCAGTAGTTTGGTGTGGTCATTAGCTAAGAAACAAACAAAAGCATTAATCATTTTTAAATAAAAAGTATGTTCAATACAGCTGTCACCAAGCTGGTTTTTAATGAAGAGATTCCAGTTTATTGGCTTATTGGGGTCCTTTTCTTACTGTGACCCAAAAGTGTAACAGAGCAGCTTTTTAGTTTTAGTTTTAATAATGATGTCATATAAATGGGTTTACAGCTGGAATAGTTGCAAATGAAGCTGCAAAAGGCTTTACAGCCCCTGGCTCATGTTTCTATGCACTGAGAGAGACAATAATTGGGCAACGTGAATGGAAAACGTTTCCTTATTTTTGGTTGAGAAATTGGAGCGACTCTGGTTTCTGCCTCACATGTAGACCGGTTCAGTCAAAAAGGAGCAAGTCTGCATTCTGTTCCATCATATCAGAGCCTCAATCCAAAAATATAAACGCAACACTTTTGTTATTAATCCCATTTTTTATGGTATGAACTCAAAGATGTGAAACATTTTCCACATACACTAAATAACCAGTTCTCTGAAATATTGTTCACAAATCTGTCTAAATCTGTGATAGTGAGCACTTCTCCTTTGCCAAGACAATCCATCCCACCTCACAGGTGTGCCATATCAAGATGCTGATTAGACAGCATGATTATTGCACAGGTGTGCCTTAGACTGGCCACAAGAAAAGGCCACTCTGAAATCTTCAGTTGTATCACACAGCACAATGCCACAGATTTGTGAACAATATTTCAGAGAACTGGTTATTTTGTGTATGTGGAAAATGTTTCACATCTTTGAGTTCACACCATAAAAAATGGGAGCAATAACAAAAGTGTTGCGTTTATATTTTTGGTCAGTGTAGAATTACAAATGGATTGAAGTATCATTTCATCAAAACTGAATCTACTCTTCAAATAAATGTATTTTCCATTTGGGACATCACTGTTTCATTCTGATTAGAAATACTTTTTTTAATGTAAAAGTTTAACCTTTTTATAGCAAAATGTCTCTTTTAGTTCATTTATTCTGTGAGAGATTGATTTTGTAAGGAAAATCTGAAAACTAAACAGATCTTTATTCCCACTGGGTGAAACTGTGAATCCAGTTAAAACCGTGGACTCGTAAATCAAAACGAAAATGGTTCGATTCTTTGAGACTAATTACAAGTTCCTTTTTTTTCTACACTTTCTAAATAAACTGTGTGAGAAAGACTGAAGCTGTAAATTCAGACAGCAGAGTGTTTTGTGGTGGTGCTGTGGTGGAGTGGCACTCACCCGGTCACCTGGTCGCACCATGGGCTCCTGCTTGCTGCCCAGTTTGTGGAGGATGTTGTAGGCAAGCTTGATGCTGCGAGACCAGAGCTTCCCTGCAGGAACAGAGAGGACAGAGAGGTGAGCACGGCACGGAGGCATTTCTTCTCTCTGGCTTTCAGGAAAAAGCTGGAAATGCTCCACGCTGGTGACATTTAAGAGGTTTTCTAACCAGAGAAGCTCAGCTTTTCAGAACTGAGAGACACTATATGAAACTTGGAGTCTGTGAGGTTTGCAGACAGAAGGTAGTAATACTGCATGTCTGGTTGTCTGTTTCCACCGTGTCACGATTACTTTGAGTGGAGCAGACAGTAATCCTCATCTTTCCCTTTTGAGGATTTCTCCACTTGATCTGATGAATTTGTTTTTTCCTTCCAAAACAGAACACCATTCCTGACTTTCCTGGTAATTTTTGATGGATTATGGTTAGTTCTTGTTTAAATAATGATGTTAAGTTTGCAGAACAAACCACATCTTCTATCTTTTGTGCCGTTGGTCTCACACCTTTTTTTTTTGCACACGGACCAGTTTCAGACCGGCCTGCAACAATGATCTGCAGCTGCTTTAAACTTTATTTTCTATCTAGATTATGTGATACAGGTTTGTCCTTAGCCGGACTCAAATGTGCATCAGAGCAAAGGAACGTCTCTCCTCACCATAGGTGAGCACATAGAGGGGCTTCCCTGCGGTGTCCAGGCTGGTCAGGCAGGGGGCTTTCGGGGAGATGGTCCCCCAGCGTTGCAGCGCAGCCTCCAGGGAGGGGGGCCAGTTGGTGACCACCCCCAACGGCTCACCGCGAACCGGCATCATCTCTGCCCCCTCTGGTCGGGGCTGGTTGGGGTCCGGTTGCTGGACTGCAGACAAGCAGACAGATGCAGCTGTGAGCGCGGACAGGTCTGCAGAACGGCGGTGCAGAGGGCGGCGGCGCATGCGTTCATCCAGCCGTTCATTCAGCAGACAGCAGTGCAGCTGCGGCAGCGGGCTGACACTGCTCAGAGGCACAACGGCAGCCCTCAGTTCAGCACTGATGTCGACCCGCAGCACATCCCACAGTGAGTTTAGATCAGACTTCTCTGCTCATGCAAACAGGTTATCAAAGTGATAAAAGGTCTGGAAATGAACTGACAGACTGAGAGCTAGAAAGACGCACTAACTCCACAGGAGGAGATTCCCCACAGTTATCGAATGATTACCATCAATAATCAAATAAAAAATCTCATTATCTCTTCCATTTTGGGAATGGAAAAGGCTATTTTACTCGGAGGCAAGCTGAAGCCGAATGTTGATGCTTTTTTAGGGAAAAACACCCTTTAAGAATCCTTTTGTTACTCAAAGCGCATCAGCTGAACAGCAACACTTTTGTTCAAACAAAAAGGTTTTTAGGTGCAGGTGTGTGCTTTCGCTGTGAATGCATGCCTCTGGTGCTGCTTCACCTGACTAACTATCAGCTTCAGGTGTCAAAGGGGTTGCAGAGCTGCTCTCTGACCCACCAAAGCCGTTCCGCCAATGCAGGCCCGGTGCATTCTCAGCGCTCTGCATCCAGCTGCAGTCTGCAGCCACAGTCTCAGCTGACAAGACATCCACTCTCATCATTGTTGGAGAAGACAAACTGAGTGCGGCCTTTTTTCTGCCCTGCATTCCCAATGAGCTCCACAGAGCAGCAGATGCCTCAACGGTCGTCCCTGAGCCTTCAGCTGCTCTTCTGACGAAGAAGATGAGCAAGCAGTAAAAGTGCAGGAGGAAGCTGCAGCACGTCTGAACCTCCTTCACATGCGGAGCTCCTGTGAAGCTAAGTCTGAGTCCGCCTGGGAGCCAAGGACAGTCATGCACACTCATCATGAGAGTTAGTCAGATCACAATGCACAGACAGATGGAAGGACAGAATGCCAAACAGACAAAAGACAGTTTCTAACCCTCGAGAAGCTCATCGAAGTCATCGACAAAGAACTCTCGTAGCGGCGGTCTGCGAGGCTGCTTCAGAGTGTTAACAAGCTGCTGGATCTTAGCCGACACACGACTGCTGACCGGAACACCTGGAAAAATCCCAGTGGAAAGAGAAGGCCTGAACATCTCACAAGACGGATCATGGTTCAGGAGCCAGAGGCTTCAGGGCTCTCAGCCAGAAGGAGCTCGGAGCTCAGGACCGCCCTCGTGGATCTGTCTGATCTTAGCCGCCCTCGCTTGTGTCAGTGTGAGTGTGTGATCGTGCGACAGGCCTCAAAACAACAAAGGTGCTCTGTCAGCTTTGCGTAAGATAAAGAAAGGGTTTAGAAAAGACCAGCCCAGTAGACCCATACCAACAGAAAGCCTGTAATTGGCGGCTTCTCTAAGGCGCTGGTCCAATTTGAGCACTCCTCCCGATTACAGAGGTTCTATTTTTACTTTTTTAGTGCTTTTACTCAGCCTGACACCGACTCCAGCCGGCGACGCCCCCTTACCGTCGCCCGTCTCCATGCGCTCCGCGTTTCCGTACTTCTGCGTGTTCCTGGCGATGGTTCCCATGTTGGACATGTGGTGGCGCTCCACATGGGAGTGGGACGAGTCCGAGGAGTATCCCGTCACGTCCGGCGGGGCCGAGTGGTTCTCTGAAAAGAGAGGAGGATGAGGCGACCAGATGGAGGCGGAGGCACCGAACAGGCGGTGCTGACTCATCGCTCATCTTTGCCGGCCCAGTGTTTGTCAAGTGCCGCTCTTGATTGTCTGCACGCTCAGTTAGACGTGTTTAAAGGCCATTTTGTGCCACAGCTAATTGGGTCAGAAATGCAGGAGTCAGAGGAGAGAGGCCTTCTGCCCAATCCTGCACCTGATTCTAAAACAGTCTTTGTCTTCAGGGTAATGAAGACAGAAACACCAAGACTAGAAGTATCCCATTCTATTCAGATCTGCAGGATTTGCAGACTTTCCTCATGTTTCCTCACTCTGGGATGAAGGTTGTAAGGTGGCCTTTTAGCTGCACTTACCCTCTGACTCCAGAGGCGGCGGCCATAACATGTCAGATCCGAACTCGCAGGAACGCCGCAGAGATCCGCCGTTCTCCGCCACACTCAGAGCCCCCTTCCTCTTCAGGGACAGGTGTCCGATTCCTGCGGGCCCAGAGCACAGCCGGGTCACTCGCCCACACTCAGCCAAATAAAAGAGCTTCTCTGGTTGATCTGAGGATCTCGTGCGTTCAAGTTGTTCCTGTTTGACTGAAAAAATCGGTTTAAACAAACTGAAAGTCCAGTGTGTGATCGGTCGTTCACGGCAACATTAAAGACCACAACAACATTCCAGAAAACAATCAAATAAAAGCTTTAAAGTAAGTTCCAGAAATCATATTCAAATTAAAATAAAAATTCAAACAAAATAAGGAACCTGAGAAGGTGGCCACTATGGGACATCGCTGACTGGATGAAGATGTTTAGTCTGAACTTTGGAGGAGAGTTCATTGATCAATCAGCAAACGTTTGCAGTGGGCGTGGCTAGAAGCTCGACAAAATATCTTCTGTCAGAAGATGTTGTAATGCCAAATTACTTTAGGTTGAAAAGGTGAACAAACGTCAGCATCCCATCATTGATGTCCCATAGTACCCACCTTATCCCCTTTCCTGTTTTGCCTCCTTTTATTTTATTTCATTTTGATTTCTGGAAATGACTTATGTTATAATAAACATTTTATTTTTTTGTGGAATTACAGTTTTGTTTCTGGAATGTAAAGTTTATTATTTGTTTTGCTTTTTTCTTTCTTTTCGTTCGATAATTTCGTTATCCTCTTCTGTATGTTTTTGCTGATTATATTTGATTTAATGTGATCTTACACACGACCGCAGCTACTCTGTCCAAACGTTTTATTAAAACATAACTTAAATCTTAAGGTTCTCATTGTTCTATAAATAGGGGAGAAAATATGTTTCCGTGAGCATTTTAACCGCGGTGATTGGATCAGATCTCATTCAAAGTGCATTCAAACACTCTGTTGGCAATGCTTATTCCAGCACTGTCATGGTAACCCCTCCTGTTGCCATAACAACAGATTGATGCAAATTCTAAAAAAACTATGTGCAGACAGAGGAGAGCAGCCTGCTTAAATAACAAAATCAATCGTCTTTTCAAAATCCCTGAAAGTTGAAAAGGTTTTTATATAAAAAAACTGTTTTCTGGTCTGCTGGGTGATAGGACAGAGATCTGCACAGCCATTTTTTCAGAATCAACTTTGGATTTTGCTGAGACTTTTCACTTTATACTAGAATAAATGATTTGATTTGGAAGTTTGGTAAAGGCACGTGTGAAAACCAAAACTCGGCCTCCGCTGTCTGTGAGACGTTCACTGACCACAGCTTCAGAGCCTCTCACCGTGATGCGACTGCGACAGGTGGCTCTGCTGGTGGTGCGCCTGGCCCATGTGTGCGTGCCCAAGGTGTGTGTGCGCCAGGTGCGACAGGTGGGAGTGTGCCAGCGAGTCGGCCAGCCGCCCGGCGTTCCCGCTGCCTCCGCTCTGTGTGGACGAGGACGAGGAGGAGGTGGAGCCCAGGTGGGCGGGGCCTAGCTGGGAGGGCCGGCTCATCCAGTGCTCCACGCTGGACATGTCGTCGCCCTGCCCCGCCTCCTCCTCTGAGCCCGACGAGGAGTCTGAGCACAGGGGGGACAGGCCTGGGGGGGGTCAGCCACAGTAGAGTTAATGGAAGTATTCACACAGAGAGGTCTGTACAACAACAAACTAAAGTAACAAGTCACTGGTTAGTTACTGTCCTCTGTAGAAACGTTCATTATGTTGATTTTCCTCGTCTACATCTGGGTAGATCCAACATTTTTGTTAGCACCGCTAGCGTTAGCTTGGAGTTGTGAGGGGCTGTAAGCTAACCGAAAACAAAAGGCATGATGGGAAATATGCCCTGGCTTACTCTGCACCAGCGATCCCGTTCACAACCCAGAGGTGAGATTCTAATGACCTCCTGCCGCTCTGCAGAAACTATGTCCTAGAAAGCGACACTTAGGGTTCCAGACATCAGACTTCAGACTCCAGGCCTCGAGGCAGAGATGACTCGGCCTCCTGCTGGTTCTCCAGAACCCATTGCCTTTTCTGCTGCTGTTTACCTGGATCAGGGGAGTTTAGCCAATAGGGAGCTTCAATGGTAGAATGGTTGGAAAGCATGTGGGACAGCGGCCCTCGAGGCCTGGATTCTGACAGCCCTGATCACAGTGAACATTCATTTGGTACAGGAGTCCAGAACATCAGTACAGATGTTTTCCAGGCCAGCTGTCTGAGATTCCTTTTGTTGTGAACAAAATATTTACGGAGGAAAAAAGGTTATTTCTACATAATCTTTTTTATTTTATTTGATATTTTTTTTCTATTGATTTGTGAAAACTGATCAGAAAATACAAATTTCCACTTCCAGAAAAATTTACAATCACAGAGTAGTTCCTTTTCCAAGTAACTAGTTACTTTAATTTTGAGGTAATTCCGTTACTAACACAGTTACTGTTTGGATCAAGTAATAATTGCAGCTAGTTCTGTCTTAGCATCAGAGTTCCATGCAGACCAAACGGTGTCCTCTCTCATCTGTGGTTAATGCAGTTTTAGTTCCTTTAAAGACATCAAACTGCAGGAGCTGCAGACAGAATAGATCAAAGGTCAGGCGGCCTCCAGCAGGTCACATTATCACGAAGGATGGGGAACAACGAGCTGCAAGAGTGTGAGTCTGCTGTCACGTCCACTCAGTACGTTTCTACAAGCTAGACAAGCAAAGGATTCCAAGTCTTCATTAAAATGACTCAGCACTAAAGCGATGACATCCATTGTTAATGTGACCAAACAAACGAGTTCACGCTTTCAGGTAACGGCGGCGCTTCTTTCTGCTTCACTGCAAAGGACCAAAACACTGAAGAGCTGCTGTTGACGGTTTTCCTCCTTTCTGAGGCCCAGATGACTGGCAGAAGCCTCACTCTGTGGTTTCTTCAAGTGTAAATCTGTGGATCTGCATTCCTCAGGATGTGCATGTCTGCATTCTGGAGAGTTTGTCTGGAGGAGCTTTAAGCAGATTCCTGCCTGGGCCCACAGAGGTCAAATTTAAGGAAAACCGTGTTCACTTGAGGAAAGGAGTGTGGTGAGATGTCGCCTATGTCTTCCTGAAAATCTGCACATTCGTAGCCAAAAGTCTCTTTAAAAGGATTTTAAGGATGTCAGTGTTAAAGGAAAACCACCGTCTGCGTTGACACAAAGGAGCAGAGGAGCGGCGGAGGAGAGCGCCATCACCTGGAGGAGTGTATGCATCCATGGAGGTCTGGACCACCAGCGAGCGCCGTTTGGAGGGCATGGGCACGGCCATCTTCCTCTCCACGTGTCGCGCCAGCACCGCCTGCACCGCCTCCGTGTGGACGTCTGAAACACACGCATGGCATTCACGCAGCCGCTCGACTGGAATGCGGCTCCGCCCTGAAAGCCGCGGCGGCTTTCAGGCTACATTCATGTCAGTTTAGCTGCAGCTCAACAAAAAACCATGAAGCAAATGTCAACATGTTTCAGATGGAATCAGCTGAGATGTTCGGCTCCACTAACTTTACTGACATTTGTTTATTTTCTCACTAATGCATTTAAAAGCTGGGATTTAGGAGTATTTGCAATTTGTTTTACAGTAACTGATTGTAGTTTCCATAAAAAACTAAGATCAGGAACTTTGTTTGTCTGACTACAAACCTTCAGCTTTCAGGTCAAACTGCTGATCGCCGCTATATTGATCCTGTGGACGGCAGAAGAGTCTCTGGTTTCTGGAAGGATCACTCTGTAACGTCTTCATCGCAAACCATCCATTTGTGCCCGACAAGCTACTTCAAGGTGTTCCTGACACACAGAGATTCCTCCACTTTCCCTGAATCGTTAGTTCTGCTCTGACGATGATGATGATGATGAGATTTACAAAGACTTTCAGGAATATTAAAGTGTTCCATCATATTTAATGAACTCTCACAGAATGCAGAACCTCTGCCCATCTTTACAGTTGAAAGAGTCTCTAATTAAATCATAATACACATCTGTTAGTTAACTACCAGTTTCATTTCTTTATAATCTTCATTTTTCTCATTGGTTTCTACCTACAGAACCATTAGACGTCAGATGAATGGAATTACTGAATCAAAATGCAAAGATACTGCGTTGAATCATTTTTAGCACCATCTTTGCTCTGTTGTGAGTAATTTATAGACGTCAGATCTAAAGATCTAAATTTCAGTTAAAACACCAAAATATGTCCCAACTACCCCAAAGGTGGTAAAGTAGCTAGAAGGCCTCCAGATGGTGGAGCATGAGAAGAAATGTTGTTAAAAAAGGACGATTGTCTCAGACCGACAGAATGCAGTTACTCTGATGATGGCTTAGACTAAAAACAAATACAACATTTTAACCAGCTGTAAGAATAAACTGAGAATAATGGGTTTCAAAACAGTTCTCTACTTTGCAAAAACTGAATCTTAAAGTAAAAAGACCCCTGATTCAGAAATGTTTGTTAATAGCAAAATAATCTTACTTTAGGAAACTAAGAAGTCTCAGTAAGACCATTTTTCTGACCACATTTTCTTGTTTGAAGAAAATCTGCCAAAGTGGTTAGAATTTTGGACTGATTTCTTGTGCTCTACATTAGCCTCCTTACAGTTTATTTCCGTTTGTGAGCGGCTCGCTGCTCATAAGAAGAGACAGAAATGAATAGAATAAACTTTGGAAACAAGCAAACAAAAACAAACGGCTTAACCCGTGGATTCTTTGTGGCGGTTTTTCTTTCTGCCTGTCCCCTCTAACCGTACCTTAAATGATTTTAAATCTCTGCTAAAAACTCATCTTTTTACTTTGGCTTTTAACACCAGAGAGAATGATAATTAGGCAGATTTTTTAAGTGTTTTCCTTTATTGATGATTTTATCGTTATCCTTTTACTGTTCTTCTTTGAATTTTACCTATTTATACTTGTGCAGCACTTTGGATGTCTGGCAGATGTTAAAGCGCTATATAAATAAAGATAGATCGATCGATTGATTGATACAGAAACGGTGAAGTTGTCCCACCTGATCTGTAGCGCTCATCTCTGGTGCCGGAGGTTCTCCGCCGGTGGAAACGGGCGGCAGAAGGAGGCCCGAGCGGGGCCCGATGAGACATGGGCCCCTCCATACCTACAGAGGCAGGCAGGTGAGCAGGCGCACGCAGACACACATGTACATGTATGTAGAGAGAGCAGCACTCACAGGACAAAAGCAAAAACAGAGGTCGGAAAAGAAAAAACACAAACATGGAGGTGATTGGATTTGGCAGAAAAAGTCTGAACTGATAAAACATAATCAAATGAAACTTTAAAAATGTGGCGTTTTGTGGAGTGTTGGTGATCTTTCCCTCCTGTAGGACATGACGGGTGAACGTGGCGAGCTGTGCAGGAGCGACTGCTGCTCTAGCCAACACGGATTCAGAGGAGCAGGCCCAAGCTGAGCTCCAGGGATCCCTAACCCCGAGGACGCCATCTGCAGCCGCAGATGCATCCGCTGACAGCGGGGGGGTTCTATCTGACGGGGGGTGTGGAGGGGTCAGAGGTTGCTAAATTACCTCCAGTAAATGCCCTGATCAGCTTGGACCTCTTCTTCTCATAACCCTTCTGAGTGATGTCTCCTGCAAACAGATAGAAATAAATAGAATGAGAGAGCCAGCGGAGGCTGCAGGGGGGGGCCCGTTTGTGGGTCCGGACAGCCGGCCTCCTCTGCCTCTCCCAGTCTTTAATGACTGTGTTTGTTAATTAAAGAGAAAATGGGGACAAAAATAAAACAAACTCATGACTGATGACCAGTGAAAATGGGAAGAAAATGAGTGGATCAGTGACGTCCAGAGTGGATTCAGATGGGGCTTCAATAAAAAGACTTCTCATTCACAGGGAAATGTTGGAAGCTGGAAAATCACTTGAATGACTGTTTTTCTTTTGTTTAATAACAGAAGAAGTGTAAATGAAAGCTCTTGATCAACTGCAAAGCTGCAGCAGAACATCCAACTCTTCTGAGGCTCACTGAGACGTCAACAGTTCCAAAAACCAGGAAGACGGGAATCTTCACAGAACCGCAGGGAATTATGGGAAAGAGCAGAGGAAGCTGGACTGAGGTCAGGAGTGAATATCTGTGAGCAGCAGGGTGGTTTTATGCAGAGAGAGTTTCTGCAGAAGAACAGAGAAGATCAGCAGATCTCTTTGTAGATCTAGAGGATCCAGACAGGAGCTGTGGTTTGGATCAGGAAGTCTGGAGCAGCAGAGAAGAAGATGGAGGAGAGCTGGAAGACAGAGATGTTCTGTAGGTCTGACAGAGGAGGCAAAGGTGGAGGAACATCTAGAGAGGTGGAGGTTTGCTCTGGGAAGGAGAGGAATGGAGATCAGCTGCAGCGAGACGGAGAATCTGTGTGTGAAGGAGAGGAACTCCAGAGGAAGGGGAGGTTACAGGGAGCAGAGGGGGAGAAGGTCGAGGACTTTAGCTCCAGAACTGCAGAGAAAGATGGAAAACCGGGCAGAGGTGTGTGCAAACAGAAGATGAAGCATATGATTCCTTAGTGTTAACCGATATAAACGTCCTTTTTGTCAACACTTCTAGAGAGGAGGGGGTCCACGCCAACGTCAGGGTTTTACTGTAAGGCATGTTCTGTTTTCAAATGCAGAATGAGGATCTGGTTCCACTGCTGAAGGTAGATTGTGGTTATCTTTCTAGCTGTTTTTCAAAACCATTTTTGCATTTTGTTTAATAGTAGATATTTAATCAAAACAATCAATTATTGAATTGACATTGATTTTTAATCCTGAAGAAGCTTTCAGTCAGTGTCAAACTCCTGAGCTGATTATTTGAAGCTCTTGGAGCAATGACTGCTTTTTTCTGCTTTAGTTGTCTTCTTAATGGAATATTCTGACACGAGGATGAATGATCTTTTACTGGAGGAACAGTTTCATGCTGGTCTGTCAGCTTCAGCAGCCTCTGAGTCTCTGAACAGTCAATATGAATCCAGGCTCTGTGGTTCTGGTAAAAGTGGAAACCATAAAATCATTTTAGCATTTCTATGAAGAAAGGTTTACTGAGCAGAAATGTCAGTGATAGGAATATTTAATTCCTGACTAAATTGTGTCTGTAATTGTAAATCAGATTGCATGGAAAGACTTTATTTTGCTTTTGTTTGAGCTTTTTGTCAGTGTCAGAATGTTTTGTGGGTTAATTACTGGTTCAAAGCATTTATTAGACGACATTAATACACAAACCCCCAACAGCAGCTTCCCAGAGTCCTGCATCACCGCCGTCCTTCCAGGCGAGATGGACTCAGAGCAGCAGGAAGTGGAGGACAGACAGAGAGGTCAGTGTGGAAGAAGAAGGGGGTGGGGTCTGCTGCCATGGCAACCTCCGTCAACCAACATAAACAAGAACATCTATCAATCGCAGCACCCTCGGGACCTCACGCAGGCTTAATGTGAGCTAATGTGTCCTTGTTTGTCCCAATTAGATGCTCCTAAACGGCTTCACACCAGTTTGCCAATTATGGATTCCTATTTGACAGCCAGAGTCTGATAACATCCTATGGAGCAGGACACGTCCAAAAAAGAAGCCCACTTCATTTAGACGTATGAACTACATTCAACTTAAGAGATTTAACGTCTCACGTTTTAGTCTCATTGTCTCCTTAAACCTTCAAGGAGATTTTCAACCCCTAAGCGTCCTTGCTGATTTCTTCACTTGTTTACTTGCTAAGGATATCATTTCTGTGTTCTCCCTCCTAATCCAGCTGTGACGGTGTGGGATTTTTGATCAGCGCGGTGATCCAAACATTCAAAGGAGATCCCTTTGCAGCAACCACCAACAATACTCTTGACATACAGGGTTCTGGGGGAAGTTGCACAACTATTGGTGGAAGAAGGAGAGGAAGAGCAGTTTGGAGACAGACAGAGAAATGTCGACATTATAGAAAGCAGAAAGATGGATCTGCTGTTTTCAGATGGAAAGAGATCCAGACTGGTAGATTGGAAGCAGCTCCAAGCTGTTTTATCATGATGTGGATGGAAAGAGGAGCAGAGGATTAGATCCTGAAGGAGGAGTTTGATCAGGAGGTTCTTCCAGATGACTGAACAGCCAAAGATGAAGTGGAAGTGAAGAGGATGAAAGTTGAAGTTTCATCTGGAATGAAGATCAGCAGACGTGGTGGTGGAAGGAAGACGTTCAGGAGTTTGTTCAGAGGAAAAGGTTAGCTAAGAAAAAGTGGAACACTGAGAGAACAGAAGACTAAAGTTCAGAGAGATGCAGCATTAGGTGAAGCTGGAGGTGTCAAAGGTCAAACGAAGGCTGGAGGAGGACTTGTATGACAGGATGGACACGAAGGAGGAAGAGGAGGATCTGTACAGGTGAGGCAGAGATGGAAGGATGTGCAGCAGGCTAGAACGATGAAGGACAGAGATGGAAGGAGAACTTTGAAGATCTGGTGGATAAGGAACACGTTAGAGAACACAGAGGAGAAGAGGAGGAGCTGCTGTGGAGCAGGAAAGAGCAAAGATAAAGTGAGGAAGAAGAGGATGAAGAATGGAAAAGCAGTTGGTCCTAACAAGATACCTGTGGAGGTATGGAAGAGTTTAGGAGAGGCAGCAAAAGAGTTTCTGACTGGATTGTTTGACAAGATCTTGGAGAGGAAGATGAAGACGAGGAATGGAGAAGAGTTGTGGTTCCATTTTCAAGAAGAAGAGAAACTAGAGGACGAAAGCTGCTGAGTCCCAGTGAATTATGGGAAAGAGTAGAGGAAGCTGGACTCAGGTCAGGAGAGGATGGTTCCATGCAGAGACAGAACCTCAGAGGTTTGCTTTGAGGAGGTTTCTGCAGAAGAACAGAGAAGATCAGAAGGATCTCTGTGTAGATCTAGAGGATCCAGAGAGGAGCTGTGGTTTGGATCAGGAAGTCTTGAGCAGCAGAGATGAACGTTGGAGTTGATCAGGACATGGGGGAGAGCTGGTACATCGCCTGTCCGTCCTGGGGGAGGATCCCTCCTTCATGTGGACACCCCTGAGGTTTGTCCTTACCGAGAATAAGGTTGTAGGGCAGGGATGCCCAGTTTAGTTTAGTCTGTTTAGAATGTTCCTACTGAATTCTATGACTTTATGTTTTTTATGATTCATGTTTATTACAGTTACCGCTATGAAGCCCATTGAGACGACTATTGTTGTAAATATTGGGCTATAGAAATAACATTTAATTGAATTGAATTGGAAGACAAACTACCATAAAGAGGCTCAGAATTGTTAAAGGAAGCAATTAAAAAACCCAGTCAGTGTTGCTTCTGCTGCACATCCCAGAGTCCTTCATTTAACCAAAGCTGAATTTCTCTGACATAAATTCAAATAAAGATCCTTTAAAGAAATTCTGTGTAATACTTTAAAAGCTTGAAAGTTTTTAAGCAGATTTAAGGGTGAATTTTTCCTCAAAGGTGTCAGAATGTAAACAGATGTGAGGAGGACACCATGAAAAGTGAATTGTTGTTCCATAAGTGCCCTCATGGAGCAGCTGCAGACTTGTTTAAACAGCAGAGAAAAAGTCTTTCTTCAGGACTATTTTTAGCAGCAGATTCATCCACAGACGCCGAGTATCCTGCTTCAGGATCATTTATTCAGCACTGACTGAACTAGCATGTCTTTAATGAAGGACTGCATTGTAAACTCCTGAGGGTCACTGGAGTGTTTGTGGTGGGGGCAGCAGCACAGATGAAGGCGACTTTAAACACAGATTCTGTTTTTTGCAGTTAGGATGATGGACTTCAGAGTAGAATCCCATATAGTCTATCTGAGAGTCTATTCCAAATAGCAGACTTAATGCTGCATCTGTGCTCCAGGTTCAGGCGTCCACATGTCACTGAAGGAAGCAGAATTACAGTCCAAACCTCTGAGATTGACTTCAACGACAGCTCCTTCTGTTTTCCAACATTCAGGAGGAGCCTGCACTGAGCATGCTCCTGTTGTTGAGTCATTTCTCACGAATGGAAGACATGCTAACAGACCGATGGATTAAGACAACACAGCAGGGACGGAGTCAGAGCTGCTGTGAGTCTAAAAACAGTGCAAGAATAAACAGAACGAGCATCAGATGTTCATGTTTTTATCAAGCAAACTGAGAGAAGCAGCCCCATTTTGAAGAGAGCAGAAAATCTGCCTTTCATAACCTGATGGAGGACAGCGGCCAGAACATCTGGGTCCAATATCCTCTGTTCACGTGTCTGTGTGAGTCTGTGTGCGATCAGCTGCAGTGTAACAGCATTCCTTGTTCTCCTGTTTCTCTCCGTCTCACACACACTTGGTCCGTGGGGAGAAGCCATCTTCCACTTGCAGCTTAAAAGAACAGGGAGGGAGTTGCCTAGCAACGGTTCTCCTGCTACAGGCACGAGACGGCCATCTTGGATTTGGGAGGCGGGCTGATGGTACCTGCCAGAGCCGATGGCTGTTTCTGCCTGTCCCTAACGGCTCCCTCCGTCTTAGCCCCCTTCTGATCAGTTGTTCAGGTGCAGCGAGGATCGATGGGGATGGAGATGAAAACGATGTTCTCTTCTCTCTTAACAGCTTCGCTCATATTGACCTAGAATCTTAACATAGAGTTATTACATCCCTATTAGCTATGGATGTTTTTCCCATCAACCATTCATGTCTGATGCAAATTACAATTGAGTTCATTTGGTGCCAAAGATAACAAAAAAGGCACACAAAAAAACAATTACCGATACTTCATTGTCTTTGTCCGTCCTCCGTGAAGACAGAAGGACAAACACTTTAAAGAGCAAACAAACAAACTGTGCACGAGTGATCCCTGTTTTACCAATTCAATCCACATGGTTACTATAGCAACAATAATTTATATATTCCAGCAAATTTTAAAGCAAAAAAATGATCATCGTGATGTTATGAGGGTTATGAAAGTTTCCCATCTCTGCTGTCTTCAGATGAATGTTTAGTCTCTACAGAAAGAGATTGAATCATGGATTTGATCAATTATTTCTAATTGTAGTGGATAAAATCCATTTCCTAAACTGAAAATAAACTCAAATATCAGAAATCAGCAGAGGTGTTTGCGTGGGTGGACAAGAGTTTAGCAAATCATCCCATCACTTTCAATCATCTCATAAACTGCAAAATGCGTCCGACTGACAGGAGTTTGGTTGACTCTGTCAGAGGTTTCCACCCACAATGAATGGAAGTGGACAAACCACAGCAGCAAGTGTTCCAACACAGAGTTTCCTGAACGCCTTTCCCTGAAACTGGAAGCTCATTTGTTGGATGAATGTGAGCTCCCGTGAAAAAGAAGAGCTGCAGCTCAGTGAGGAGCAGCGCAGAGCCTCCAAAACAGAATGAAGCTGCACCTCAGTGGCTTTTATCACACAACTCTGGATCTGTTTTTTGGTTCATTTACCGTAATCTCACTCAGTTCTTTGGTGGACTTTCACCTACTTTCACTATTCCTATGTGTTGTTTCGGTCCAGGTTACTAATCCTCACACTAGAACTGTAACACACTCATCATCACAGACATCACAACTGTCTCACACTCTTAATCATTTTGTGAGTGAGCAGAAAAACAGAGAAAGGATCTGTGGAGGTGCAGAAAAAAAGACTCGTTCAGGTAAATCAGCACCATGGAGAGCGCATCCTTCCTTCGGTTATTACAACAATCAAACTCAGATCCATCCAACCATCCATCCACCCATTCATTTATAAAACCATCCATCCATCCATTAATTTATCCATCCATCCATCCATCCAACCATCCATCCATCCATCCATCCATTTATAAAACCATCCATCCATCAATTAATTTATCCAACCGTCCATCCATCCATCCATCCATTTATAAAACCATCCATCCATCAATTAATTTATCCATCCATCCATCCATCCATCCATCCATCCATCCAACCATCCATCCATCCATCCATCCATCCATCCATCCATCCATCCATCCCACCAGCACTGGTTTTATTTCTGTTAGAAATGTACATTCATTTAGTGAAGCAGTTGTTCCTGAAAAGACATCTCAGTGAAAAATGTTAAAGCTAATGTAAAGCTGGTCCTTTCCTGGCGATTCATGCTCACTTCATGCCTCCTAAAGTCTGCAAAGTGTCAGGTAAAAAGTTACACTTTGGAACTTCTACCTAAAAGGGACAGAGAGAAATGACAGCCATACTTTAGGGCTCATTTAAATCTCTAGCTTTAGTCCCTGAAGATTTACGTCTGAGTTTTCATGGTTTGTAGAAGGCAAATACAAACAAAAGTTTCTTCACATTCAAACACACTCAGAAACTTTCTTCAGGCCAGAACAGCTTTATACAATCAGTATCAGCATCATCACCTGTTTCTATCGAGCGACATGTTTTCAACACTTTAACAGCAACGTTCAGCTAAAAAGAGAAAACTGAAGTGTTGTCTTCAGCTCCATCACAGCTTTATTTGACTTGTGTTGTTTGTGCTTCATTAAAAACTATGGGTTGACACATGCATCCCAACGTTGTAGAGGGGAGCGGTGGATGCAGTTTGTTTTTCACAGCCAGAGGCTGGAGATGCAGGTTTCGTTTTCCTGTGCTGCTTCATTGGGGGCCACTTTAGTGAACAAGAGTCCCATGACAGTACAGGCCAAGAAAAAGTGTGAGTTTAGATGGGACCATACATGAAAGTAGAGTGTGTACTTTTTGTAATACTTCATTTACTTTCTACCAAGAACAAACAGAACAGCAAGTGTAGCTTAGGCCACGAAATATTCCCAACAGAAATGCATCTGGAAGGTGGGAGGTGGTCCCATGAGTTCCATGCAGGTAAGGCTTCTGCTGGACATGTTAGCAACAGAAGCAAAAAGAGGAGGACAAACTAGCTGTAGTTTGAAGGGTAATCTGGTTAGTAGTAGTAAGACATCTGTGAACACCAGATTCCAACAGCAACTGTTGTTTCCTCCTTTCAGCAGCAGTTCAGGTCAATCCCTCTCTGATTGTATGAAACAAATGTTGAGACCTGACATTTACAAGCTGCTACAAATGAAGAGCTCGGCTTTGAGAGGAGTGTTGGAACAACGCAGTGACAAAAATGTCAAGGACTGAAATCTGGCAACAATTATCCCATCATTTTGACATTTATCTTGCTCATGGCGACTAAATGCTTTGTGACTTAACGGGAACGTCTTAGCGGGCGCGCTTCAGAAGGGACTCTCCGACGTGACGACTGACTCGCTGGACCCTGACGTTGGACATCGTCGACACTTTGTTTCAGGCAGCTTAGGTCTGCAATTACGCCATTCACGGAGTCAATCAGCAACTCTGACTTTAACAAACCCACATCACAGCAGAAATGTCGGCTCCCATAATGCTTTGCTGTGTCTTCAGTAAACAGAGGTGCAGACAGGATGGATCTTTTATTTCTTTATTTATAATATATATATATATATATATATATATATATATATATATATATATAAATAACATAATATATTAATAATATAATAATATAATATATTATATTAAATAATATAATATATAATTACAACACCCTGCGCGACCGTAGCATTTGTCCAGGGTGCCCCTGCCTCCCCACAAGCCGGGATAGGCTCCAGCAGCTCATATTTTCATTGAGTCATCCTAATTTCCTGAATATTTAGGTGAAAACTGTTTTTCTTACCACACAAAACTTTTAAAGATTAAAATGAAATATGATGAATGAAATGGAATGGTTTTGTGTTGAATTAAACTGCGAACTTCTGATTTGAAATCAAATTGAAAACGGTCCTTTTCACGACGCTCTAATCACATCAGCCTCATGAAAAGATTCTTTTAGGGTTTAGTCTTTTAGCCAGTGTGGATTATTTCCAGGTTTTTTACTTGTGAAGGTTTCCGCTCAGATGAAGGGTGGGAGGCAAACGCTGACAGCATAGAGTTAGAGAACGAGACCCCTGCTGTCCAAGACCACCACAGCTCTGGAAGAATTATCCACTAACCTCATATGGAGGAGTAGATATAGAAACACTACATGGCAAAGAGCCCTGAGAGAAAAGGTTCAAAATCCACCGTCTGGACAGAGAAGGCTTGGCAAAAAGAACTACATGACTACTGTGAGACTTTGATGATGGCAGCTGTTCTACTGCAAACGGATTCATGAATGAAAGAAACAGATCAGAGTTCAGGGCATAACATCTGTGCAGCCATCTCCTGCTCTTTGCATCCCGTCTCCGATCGTGGTCGCACAGCCAGTCCACCCACCAAGCGCCATGGAAACCAAACGTACCTCCAGCAGCCCACGACACACAGCTGCAGTGCTGCATGCGTCACGTCAGACCGGCCAAATATAGAGTCCTTTAGCTCTGCCACTCATTCGTCCACAGTGGAGGGGACACATGGATCCATTACCTGCAGACAGACAGAGAGCTTCATGGCCCTCTGCAGAGCTGATCCAGCATTCGGGCCAACGTTAAACCCAAAAACGGACCAATGACTTCAGCAGCACTGACGGCTCTGCTGCATCTCCATTCATCTTTTCAGCACAGACTCAAAAAAAGCAGCTCCAATGGTCCTAAAGGCCAAATAGGCCTAATCGGACCCCCATCAGATGACAAAGTGAAAACGGCTCTTTCCATGGTCTTGAATCCAAACTTACAGCTCAGAGTGCCTCATCAACACAAAACACCATCCACAAGTTCATTTTTCTATTTCAGAACACAAACAGCTGTTTACGGCCATCTACCTCTGTTCCCTTCATTAACCTCAACACTATCGATAGAAAAGAGGATTTAGAAGCATCATTTCATGAATACTTCCTGAAATGATGTAATTAAACTTACATTTATTCAAAAAATAAGAGTATTCTTGACAGATGAGAGCCACGTAGCCTGTAGACTCTCAACAACCAAAGTATTCAGACTACAAAACCTGCTCACAGGAACATTTCTCCTCTGCTTTTGGTCTCTATGATGTCAGACAAACAACAGATGACATTTTCTGAATCAACTCTGTCAGAGCCAAGAAATGCAATAACTGCATTCCACAAAATAAAAACCTAATTCATGAAAGTTTGCAATTTGAATCAATGTCATCCTCTCTAAACATTTCTCTAATAGTGGATGACATGCTAACACTTTTAGATGTGATGTAGCTGCAGGTTCCACAACATTTCAGACCAAACAACCAACCAATAAACAGCTAAGAAAGCTTCACCGGGAAAAACTAGAACCCATCGACCATTTATCCATCCAAACTGCAAAGTCTGCAAATCATCTGAAACTCAAAGATTCAAAGAAATGGGAGAAATCCCCGTATGCCAAGGCCAAATGCGCAGTTAGACAACACAGCATGACTATCAGTGAGTTTACCAAAAGATCCAGGAATTTTGCAGAAACCTCTGTGGAAGAACTCAATGCTTCTGCAGAAAGAAGCCGTATAACGGAGCCAGTTTTTCAAAGAATCCTGCATTTGGTGGTGCAGGCACCATTTTGGATGTACCTCAAGACCCTCTCTATCACCCCTAAGACCCCACACCCAACCTAACCTAATACTGTATGTGAAGAACAACAAAGCTCCAGAATATCACAACCTCCAGACAGTTTAACAGAATAAAAGATACAGCACTGTAAACAAAGCCCTTACAGGAACCGGCAAACCCAGTGGTGCATGGGAAGATTAACCTTTGACACATTTTGGACCCAAAACCTACAGAACTGACAGCTAATGCAGGAGCAGACCCCTGGAGGAGTCTCTAGACTCCCCTCTACAGCAGAACAGCACAGCACTGCAGCTGATTCTCCGTAAATGCTGTGACAATACTGTCTTTAGTCTTTACTGAGCAGGGGCTGATGGGAGATCAGACGTTACAATGTTCGGGATTGTTGCTGTAGTTGAGAAGATGAGCTTGCTGATCCGGGAGTGAAAACATGGCAGAACGACGTTATAGATGGTATTTTCAGCATTTGTGCTGCATTTAGGAAGCTAGAAATATGTAAAACAGTTCTGAACGGTTTATTGATCCAGCAGAGCTCGTGCTGCCTGGAGCCTGAAGAACAGCATGTTCTGGGTATTAACGCCAAGAGCATATCAGACACAGGTTTTAAAACCCTGCACCGCATTCCACAGATGCCTGAGCCCAACATCCTAAAACACGCCAAGCCGCTGACGGAGGAGAGCTGCCGCCGCCCTCGAAGGCTGATGGCTAAAACCGGCCAGCTCAGTTCTGTTACTGATTCTTAGGTGGATCTGAATGCTTTTGAAATGACACAACACGCCCACCAAGGCAGCCCACAGTGGAGCTGTGCGGACTGTGGATGAGTGATGGACACAGACGCCATCTGGACAGGCAGCACAACAGATGATTACAGCTTCAGAGCACGGATGCATCACGCAGAGCTGTCACCGGTTTTTCCCCATCCGGACCGGAAACCAGATTTAGCCACATTATCCATCAGCTGTCCCGCTGCAGTGGGGACGGAAATGGCAGAGACGGAAGCGCTGTTGTGTTTTCTTTTCTGCCATCTGCTTATGCTGGACCCAGAGAGGCCTGAGCTTGCCTGCACTGAGATCCACCAACACCAGCTGAGCCCATTTTCCCCTCTCAGCTTTTATCATTCATGATAAGAATGCACTCCTGCTTCTCCTGCACATTTAGGCTTATTTGCCATGCTAATCCTCTGCCTGCTGGTTCCCTGATCTTCTATGCCAGCTCACATTACAAACATTTCTGTTCCTGCTGGTCCCGGGAGTCTGGACCGCTTATAGGGCATGGAACCGAACTGCCTGTCTGACTGCAGGCAGGGGTTTTTGGATTGTTTCTCCAAAATATCTACATTTAAGCTTTGTTCTCAGCTTTTCCTCTGGTAGCAGCATTCACGCTGAGAACCTTGTTGTTCCAGCTCCAGGAGTTTTGGGTGGGAGGGCTTTAGTAGGACGACTTTGAAATGATTGACATGGGGGACAGAGCTTCCACACTTGTCCGCCCAAAGTTTGGTACATCAGAGGAGGTGGACCTCCTGATTACCAGCCTTGAGTGGTAAACTCCATCTTTGTTATGCTGCTCCTCAGTTAGAGACGTCTTCACTTCAGTCCAGATCTGCTGGATTGTTCAGGTTTCTGTCAGTGTCCAGGCAGAAGCCTCGTGAAAGCCTCAGCTTCCTGTCGCCATGGGACGGCTGGACCTGCAGTGGATGAATGTTCTGATCACGATCAACAGTTGACCTTCCTTCAGTACACTCAGCTAGAATTCCAGATGACCTTTGGTGCACTCTGACCCTGGGATGAGTGGAAATGGGATTCAATTCTAAACATAACCAATGGGAAAATGTAAAGGTGCTTGGCTGTCTGCTTTGAAAGCTAAAAAATTATAATCTCAGTGAAATCTGCACACAAGCAAAGAACAGGGACAGTCCACGCACACTGTCTGCAGCGTTTGAACCATCTGCAGCATCTGCTAGTCTGTACCGTCTGCAACATCTGTACCGTCTGCAGCATCTGGAGCATCTGCAGTTTCTACAGTGTCTGCAGCATCTGCACCGTCTGCAACATCTGTACCGTCTGCAACATCTGTACCGTCTGCAGCATCTGGAGCATCTGCAGTTTCTACAGTGTCTGCACCATCTGCAGTGTCTGCACCGTCTGCAACATCTGTACCGTCTGCAGCATCTGCAGTGTCTGCAGCATCTGCAGTGTCTGCACCATCTGCAGTGTCTGAACCATCTGCACTGTCTGCAGCGTCTGAACCATCTGCAGCATCTGCACCGTCTGCAACATCTGTACCGTCTGCAGCATCTGTACTGTCTGGAGCATCTGCAGCGTCTGGAGCATCTGCAGCGTCTGGAGCATCTGCAGTGTCTTCACCATCTGCACCGTCTGCAGTGTCTGCACCATCTGCACAACTCATACATCAAACCGAAACAAAACCATGATCCAAAAATTGAAGTCCTGGTTTGCCCCGTCTAGTGCAGAGGTCGGCGACCTGCGGCTCTCTGTGGTTTAGTAAAATAACTTTCATGTTCTCAGATTGTCGTGGTGCCTTTAACACCATCAGGTAGGGCGAGCAGGCAGGAGGAAGAGAGCAGCGTGAACGCCCGTAGGGTGCTGTGAACGCCGACCAGAGTCTGTTATGGGATGGAGTTTTCTGGAAAGACAGTCAGTGGCGATTTCTTAGGGGACACATAAAGCCCCCCCCCAAAAAAAGTCAGTTTCATTTTCCTAGACTAAAACCACCCATTTCCGCGTAAATTAATTACATATAGGACGACCCGACAATCCTGTCAACTGTCTGCTATGAAGACCGTATGTTGCGCTGTCTGTGTAGAACACGCTGGGGGGGGGGGGGGTGTACGTGGGGGAAAACAACGAACAGGTAGAGAGGGAGAGGGGGGCGGGGCTTAGACTCCACAACAAGACAGAGAATCTATTTAAGGTTGAGGAACATGGACAAAAGATCAAAGTAAACATCACACTCAAAAATAATTCAAATAAATACTTCAATAAATATCCTGACATCATTTTGAATCAATACAAGTATCGCAAAATGAATTAACACAATATTTCGACAAAACCATTTTCCTAACACCCCTGGGTGGGAAACTGATCCAAATGGCTCTTTGAGTGATAAAGGTTGCGGACCCCTGGTCTAGCGTCTGCAGCATCTGCAGCGTCTGCAGCATCTGTAGCGTCTGCAGCATCTGCAGCGTCTGTAGCATCTGCAGTGTTTGCAGCATCTGCAGCATCTGCAGCAAGGGAAGAATGAGCAAAGCTGACCTGACAAGGCAGTGCCTCAGGCCACACAGGCATGTAAACACTGCTGCATGTATGAACACTAGAGTCAGACCTGCAATGATAACCAGGAAGACTGCAGTGCAGAACCTCAAAGAACGTTTGTTGCAGTTCTGTTGTAATAGTCTCTAATTTCAAGACTCTGAGCGTTTCTTTTAGTGGCAAAATTTTTTTTTAATGACAGCATCATCCAAACTCAGCTTCAGTTCACTCTTGACTAAAGCCTCGCTAGCCTTTACAGTCAAACGCTCAGAGCTTCTCTGCAGTGCAGCTCAGGTTCTGTCGTCTCCAAGCCGCTCGGCTAAAGAACCTCCACTACAGTCTCCAAAGCGCCGAGGAACGGCGGCGTGAAGCCTGCAGGTCAGAGCAGGGAGGATGTGATGCAGGCGACACTAAGCGGGGCAGCGGGAGACAGCTTCCTCTGCAGAGCTCAGCTGATCGCTGACTTCATCAGATAAACAGGTGGATCCAGGTCTCAAAGGCGAAGAAAGAAGCTTCCGCTGCAGCTCGGCCCATCAAAGCCGCCTGCCGGAGGTTCTCCCTGCAGCTCCGACACGCCTCTGCTCCTCTGAGGAGAGGATGCTGTGAGGAGCTCTGACCTCGCTGAGGAGCTCTGACCTCGCTGAGGACAGCTCCAAAGTCTAGTCTGCCTTCGAAACGTAGGCTGATGATGGAACACAAAGGCTCTACAGGTGACATTTACGAAAACACAAACAGAATTGGAGTATTTCTACGACACACGTTGATGAAAAAGCTCTTTGGATGAAAGGCTTCCTGTCGTGTCGGTGGGTCATAAACTAGAAAAACAATTCAAAAGTTTGGAAAGTTTCTCTCTCTTTATAGACCCACTCCAAAGAAAATGATGTTTTTAACATCTTCTTGTGGCTTTTTTTTTTTATAATGGATACAGAAAATTAAGCTTTAAATGGCGTTTCTGAGTATTTCTTTATTCAAATTGTTGTAAATGAGGAACAGATGAAAATATGAGTGTAAACAGATGGATGATAGGATGTGGGGGCAGGCTTACTCTGCATCAACAGTCCCGCTTAAGATTCAAAGGTGAATCTCTAACTCTAACTCCTGCCGCTCTGCAGAAACTATGTCCTAGAAAACTTTTTTTTTATTGTGCCTAAACACGACATAATCATTATTAAGAGACCAGTGGGAACACGTAGAAAACAGATCAAAAGGTGATCAGAGGGGGATTTTAAACGGGCTGAGTTTACCCTCAAAAGGTGAAAGGCAACTTCCGGGTTAAAACAGTTCAAACTGATCTTCCTCTTTCAGCCAGAAAAGGACTGAAACCGTCTAAGATGGACTCAGAGCTGCTTCCATGAGCAACACTGGATTCTCCAAGAGTCCACAGGAGGCAGAACCGAGACCAAAACCAAACATCAACACAGCTCCACATCTTCACCTGCCGGTGTGTGTGACGGACATGAGGAGGTGGAGGGAGGCGGTTCTGCTGCCAGATCAACCGGACTGATGTCATGTCGTCCATCAATGCAAAAGTCCACCAAAGACCTTTGTCCTTAAAGAAGCTGCTGTGCAGCACATGCACACCAGGAAAAGTCAGAGTGAATGTTTGAGCCTGTACTATGGCGGGGTGGGACTGAACTATGGACGGTTCTGGTTCCAGCAGAACCCTCTGCCTGTTTGGGACAGAAGAAGCATCCCAACATCTCCTTTTTGATGACAGACCCCTGCTGCGACCCGTCAGAGCAGAGACCCTGCCCCTCAGATGAGATTAGGTCTACACTCAGCTCAGAATCACGGACGGTTTGGACCTCTTCAGAACCGGCGTCTGTGACTGCCAGCAAACGTCTGCTCCATCTCAGCCTGAGAGAGAGATGTAGTCCATCACAGAGTTTCATCTGCATGAGCCACTGAGACACACACACACACACACACACACACACACACACACACACACACACACACACACACACACACACACACACACACACTCACACCTGGAGGTTCGGTGCGTCATGGCGGCTGACGCTCGCCGCTGACGTCTACTCTTCCTCCCAAGGTTTCCATCATCACTAACACCTGGAAGCGGCGGGTTCTGCTGTGAGCAGCGTGGCTGTGAGTGGCTGAGCGTGTCGCCGCAGAGGCAGAAACAGCAGCTTCCATGAAGAAGGGTGCTGATCCGAGCCGGGCTGCAGCTGGACAGCTCTCAGGACGGCTGAAGCTGCACATTCCTCACCGTCTCCACTTGCAGAATAAACCTTTTGTTGCTGAATTATTCAGGGTTTGCTTCAGAATGTGCTGTGTTCATGCCGGAGAACCCCCCCCCCCCCCCCCCCGGAGCACCGATGTGCTCTGTAGGGCAGTTTGAGCTCCGACCAGCTCAGTTGATGCTCACATCCAGCAGCATCCTGCTCCCACATGAAGCCAGGAAGGCCTTCCGCCTCAGCCTGCATGAATAAAAGATGCCCCCCACCCCCACCAGCAGACCCGGGCCTCCTCCGTGAGGTGGGCTGCATGTGAACAGAACTGGGTGTGCTGCTGTGATTGAAGAACCCCACAGAGAGCAGATGAAAGGCTTTTCTGGGAGAGGAGGGGAGGGATGGGGGTGCCCCCCCCCCCGTTCCTCCGCTGCTGCTCGGGCCCAAAGGCACAGCGGTAGTGGACGGGATCGCGGACCTGAGTGGCCCTCGGTGCCGAGCTGCCAAGCAGCGCGCGCGCTCGCAGGGCCATCAGCAAAGCGGCCGCGCGCGCTCCCACACAGGTGCGCTCGGCGGACTTCAACCTCTCAAGGTCAAACTGCGGCTCGGTTCGGACCTGGACGGGGAGACCGGGCCGTTCCGGTGCCATTCCGTATTTATGTGTCGGTTTGCGGCGGAGACAAAGAGGGGCGGCCGAACCCCGCAGCGGCTGCCGCTCCGCGCGCATCCTCGGTCGGCCACACGTAGCCGTGCAGGCCGGGGGGAGGGGGGGGGCGTGAACGGTTAGATTCCGACAGTGGGCATGCTCCGGTGTGGATGGTCAGTGATGAGACACGGTAATAAGGAGGGGGTGGTGGGGGACTGGCGGATCCTTACCCTCGGACAGCTCCAGCTCCAGCTCCGCCAGCCGGGCTCGGATCTCCAACGGGATCGGCGACGCCTCTCGGTCCGCCATGAGCTGCTGCCGTGAAAAACAAGTCCCGCTCAGAGAGCCGCGCGCTCCGCCAGCCGCTGACTGTCGCTTCTCCTGCCTCCTCCTCTGCTCTGCTCGGTCGGTGGGGAGTCCTCCTCGGCGGAGGCGCGCGGAGAGAGCCGGCGAGAACAAAGAGATAAATCTGGTCTGCTGTTAACGGGGGCCCGCCATGACGCCCGCGTCCCCGAAACGGTGAAGACTCCGGAGGCTCGCGCGGCTGGACCGTGCCGTGGCTGCGGCTGTAGTGATGATGATGATGAAGGTGATGGGGCTCGCGCAGCTACAAACTCAGCGCCGCTCGCTGCTTTTTGCCGCTGGTGTCACGTGACTCTGGACGGCTGAGGCTGGCAGTGCCGCGTAGCACCGACAGGGGGCGCCAGGAACAAGCTGATGTACTACAAAACAAAGTCCCAATATTTATTTATTTTCAAATGTTGCCCTACAGTCGCATTGATGTTTTCCTCCTACTTTCCATAGATTAACTATATTCTCTAATGTTTTCAAATCATACATCTATTTGGACAACATTTTCACTGAAAGTTCTGGCTTATGTTGTTCTTACAAGAGACTTGCTGTTCGTCGTTGATTTTTAGTACATTAAAAAAAGATCTGATGTCTGCTGCTGATTTAGAAAGAGCAAGAGTTTCTATTAAAATAAGCAGAATGAATCCAAACACATATAGGAATAGATTTCAGATGAGCTTCCTCAGGGATGGTCATGTATGATGTTCACAGGCAGTGGCGGTTCTACACTAACTTACTCCCTGGGCGAGTAACCCCACCAGCGCCCCCCCCCCCCCCCCCCGCACACATACAAAATTTGACAGCATCCTGTTGTGTTCCCTATCTTCTATTAAGCCATTTTACTCAAAAAATACATGAATTTTCTAGACTCGTATTACAGGGGGGTCAAACTCAGTCACACAGGGGCCTAAGTTAAAAACACGCTTAAGGTTTTGGGCCGAAGAAGATAAACATTTACTGAACACACTAAAGCTAAACTTTTAAACCTTTTAAGCTGAACTTTTTGAACATAAATATGAATAAAAACAGGAACATTAATCCAGAATAACTCAAGTTAAACCTTAAAGAACTTGTAATATTTTGTTCTCCATATAAATATATTCTGTCAAAATTATACAAATATGAACATGCTGCAGGACAAAACAAAGAAAGCCTGGAAATATTAATAAGAAATTACATATCAAAAATTCCATTTTTTTTGCTCTTTCATCATTTTTTAGAGCATTTTTTTTAGAGCTGGACTCCTGCTTCATTTTTAGCAATAATTTCTTAATGTGTGACGTCCTGTGTGTGTCTTTGTGAAACATATCTGAGGGATTAGATCTAAAAAATAAAACTTATTGTGATTAATATGTTTAGGTCTTATAAAACATTAAAAACTAAAACTTAGAACTCATCAGTGGGATTACTCCAAAAATATTTGGCATTCCCTAAATTTGTGCAACACCAACAGCAGAAATCCTCCAAAAAAACTCAATCCATGAAAAATGGTCTGCGCTCATCCCCCCCCCCCCCCCTCCCTCTGACACACGCGGCTCCGTCTCTATGACGGGAGGCGCAGCTACGGCCCAGAGTTGATTGTCAGATAGAAAAGGACTCCCAATCACCTGTCAGTGTGATTCAGCCAGCCACCGGAGAGTTGCGCTCCCCTCTCGAGTTTTTTTACTTATGTTCCAAAGACTACCACAAAGAGGTGTGGCCGCAAGCGTCTTGCAGCAGAGGGCGGTGGTCACGTGCGCATCGGGTTTGCTGTGTTGGAGCAAAGACTTGTGGGAAATAATCTCCATTGCCTGCTTTTTTCGAAATTGGGCTGAGCACGGATGTTTGTTCTGCCTAATTCCTTTTCATGTGCCTGTTTTACGTTGTTTCACTCTGAAGTATTCTTTTTTTTTTTTTTTTTTTTTTTGCACCATAAGTGTGAAGAGCAAATAGGAGGAAGACATTTTTAAGAGTCTGATGTGTCAAAATAAAAGCATTAAGTGTCGGCTGCTGAAGCAACTTCAAATTAAAAGCGCCAAGTTTCCTCTTTGAATATCGTGTGTAGCGCCTCAGGCACGGCAAATGCCGCCGCCCTGGGCGACCGCCCACATCGCCCATATTAAAAACCGCCACTGTTCACAGGTGAACAGGAAGAAAACATAGATTCAGAGCAGGTAGATGAGCAGAGCCTGATGTGCTTCAGTCAAACCTGTATTTGCAGCCAGAAGCAACAAACAAAATAGTAGTAAAACCAAATCATTACCATTTCCATATTGTACGGCGTATTTTATATCACATTCAAACAAAATTAAACTTAAATAATTTTTATTCTAAACGTTAAAGAATTAAAAGTAGAGGACGATTGAGATAGAAATTCAAACAAAACGTTTTAATGTGCTTAACCCCTTAACACCCCTATTGATGTAAATGTGCATTAATAAAAGCTCTGAAATGACCAGTTTCATCCATTGAAAGCAAAAACGTGATTTGTTCATCAATTTACGTCTATTGGAACCACATGATGCAGTGCGGACATAAAGCGACGCTCGTCTGCCATCTGCTGGTCAGAGTGTGACACTGCAGCTTTCCACACACCACGCAACTCCAGCACTGTACAAAAAAGGTTGATGGAAATAAAAAGCACCGACACTTTTGATCTTTAAAAGGCACTTCTTTGGCATTTGTTCAATTATTTACATATTTGCAAATGAACAACTCCACATCTTTATGTTTTAAACACATCACAAGTCAAAAATATTTAAAAAGAAAAAGTAGTTTGTGTTAAACTGGATTTGTTTATGAGCAGCAAGCAGCTGCCTAATCCCTGAAGGAGCTACGGCTCAACGGAACCTTCACAACGGTTAAACACTAAACGATACAAATATTCAAGAAAGAAAACCAACAAGAGCATAACAAAGAATCATTTCTAAAGTTTCAGCAAAGATCAGGTTATACCTGTAAATCCGTTTTCCTGCCAGCATTAAAAATGGAAAAACAAGAAAGTCCAAAGGAAAAGCATCACAGCAGCATCTCAAACTGAACAAGAAAGAAATCAATCCAGACGGAACATCAGACGTGGATCAATGGGTCCTCTGAAGCAGCAGAAGCTCCGCCTCCAGCGTCCTCTCCTCACACTCTGCTGCAGCGTCTACTGCCGCGCGGTGCTGGTGGCTTCTTCTGTGGTCCTTCCATCTGCACTGTGGCAGCCGGTCCGGGACGACCGGTGGCAGATCTGGGCGTAGCTCGGTCTCTCAGCCTCCTAGAGATCAAGCGGAGCTTCATTCATTCCATACTTCACACACATTAAACACATTAGAGTCAGGTAACATTTTCATGAACAGGAATAACATCTGTTTTACCATCAAAGGTTGTCATCCCTTCAAATTAAAATATTGTCATATTACTGAAGAATTTCCATCAAGCTCTAGAGGTCTGATCTTTCATTTTCAGCACAGAGAAGGTGAGTTTGGAGGATTATCTGGATTCTTCTGTCTAACAGCCAGCTAAAGGTGTCGGTCAAATATCAACATTTCTTCTTCTGCCACTGCTAATAAAGCGGCACAGACGACGATGGCGGCAGGAAACGGCGTGGAGGACTCTGACGGCTGTGCGGAGCGGTTCTCACCATGAGCGGGTCCTGTGGGAGCTGAGGCGGTTTGGCTTCAGCGCTCCTCTCTGCGCTTTCCTTCACACTCCTGCAGAGACACAACAAAACACACAGCGTGACAGCTGGAAACCCGCTCCAGGTCTGCCCACGAAGCCCCCAGCCCCGCTGTGAGGAGGAACTCACCGCAGGGCATCTTCGGCCTGCTCCGTCTGCGGAGAGCTCAGGGTGAGAGGCCTCTCTGGGTCCTGACGGGGTTCAAACCCTTCAAGCATCTCTGACTGGATTCAGTTTGCAAGTTTAAGAGGAGCTAAGCAACCAAGACTGTGGAATCTAACAATTATGGACAGGAACGTCTCAGACGGGAGCTGTGTCTTACCTGTAGCTTCCTGTTAGCTGCGGGTTGTGTTGTCATGGTAACCAGCTTTGGAGACAGTGGAGGAAAAGTACTCAGGTTGAACTCAGGCAGACGTGACTGATGAGGAGACACCAACACAAAGGGTCAGGCCTGGTTCTCTGCCCTCCATGATGAAGCGGCTCAGTGGTTCTTACTTCACTGACAGAGAAGACGCTCAAAAATCCCAACTTCTGTCCTCTCTGGTCGAAGGCGAGCCCGAGCACAGAAAGCCCGGTTAAACTGCAGCCTCTACCAAATGTTCAGCAGCATCAACATCTAATGGAAATCCAACTGCATGGATGTGGCTGTTTTGGTTTTTCTCCAGCTACAGTCCTCCTTCTTTAGAACTTTTTTCATCTCTTTCTCCCAGAGGCTGCAGATCACCTTTGGTGATTCCAAACGTTTGGACTTCACAAGAGCATTTGCTCTGGAACCTCTGGAACCATCCCTGACACGTGTGCATGTCAGAGATCAGCAGGGCTCTGATTTCACAAAGAAGGATGCTGGGAAACTGACAGGCAGTCTGCTGGGACTCCAGCTGTCAGGAGGAGGTCAAGCTTTAAAATAGTCTCTTTATTTTCAGCTGAGGATGTGGTTTTGAGCGCAGACCCGGTCCAGATGAGCTCATTCCAGAAACTCCAGCAGAGTCTGCAGACAAATCTCTACCCTCAGAAATAAGGCAGATCGGAACAGAACCACAGACTGCGCGCTTTCTACAGCAGAACTAACCAGAACTACAGACTGCAGCTTTACAACAGAACTGAACAGAACCACAGACTGCAGCTTTACAGCAGAACTAACCAGAACCACAGACTGCAGCTTTACAGCAGAACTAACCAGAACCACAGACTGCAGCTTTACAGCAGAACTAACCAGAACCACAGACTGCAGCTTTACAACAGAACCAACCAGAACCACAGACTGCAGCTACAGTAGAACTAACCATGAACCACAGACTGCAGCTACAACAGAACTAACCAGAACCACAGACTGCAGCTTTGGCTAAGAACTAACCAGAACCACAGACTGCAGCTTTACAGCAGAACTAACCAGAACCACATGGACTTACGCTTTACAACAGAACTAAGCAGAACCACAGACTGCAGCTTTACAACAGAACCAAACAGAACCACAGACTGCAGCTTTAGAACAGAACTAACCAGAACCACAGACTGCAGATTTACAACAGAACTAACCAGAACCACAGACTGCAGCTTTACAGCAGAACTGAACAGAACCACAGACTGCAGCTTTACAGCAGAATCCGAACAGAACCACAGACTGCAGCTTTAGAACAGAACTGAACAGAACCACAGACTGCAGCTTTACAACAGAACTATACAGAACTACGTGACCGCAGCTTACAGCAGAACTAACCAGAACCACAGACTGCAGCTTTACAGCAGAACTAACCAGAACCACAGACTGCAGCTTTACAGCAGAACTAACCAGAACCAGACTGCAGCTTCTTTAGACCAGAACTAACCAGGAACCACAGACTGCAGCTTTTTACTATTGTAGAACTGAACAGAACCACAGACTGCAGCTTTACAACAGAACTATACAGAACCACAGACTGCAGCTTTACAGCAGAACTAGGGTGCTCCGATCAGGATTTTTGGGGCCGATCACCGATCCCCGATTGCTGGAAGCTGTATCACCCGATACCGATACCGATCACCGATTACAGGGTCTATTTGAAGCCTTCTATTTATCATGTAGCATAATTTTTTAAACAATATTTAACAACAATGCACATTAAGTATTACACTAAGAGAATAATGATCATGAATTGACAACTGTGTATTTATTTGGAAGCAACATTTCCAACAAATTAACTTAGCAGCATGTGTTTGGTTATTAGGAAACAACTTAGACTTGACTATCACAACTTTCCTGGAGAATATATAAATAAAATAAGATAAGATATAACATCTGAGTCTTTAAATTTAGCTTTAGGCTACTTTTAAAACTGCAACAAAAAAGGCTATAGCCAAAATATTGTTTTAAGTCAGTCAGACATTGGTTATTGTAAAAGACCATTTCAAGGAGCACAGGTAGTAAAGTGCACAGCAACAAAACATTCTAATAACTAACAACTTCCATATCTGTATATCTATAACAGCTTGAGATACTCATTCAGATTTTGTGGGCATTTAGGAGGTAGAGAGAGGTAGAAAAAGAGAGAGGGGATATTACATCATCAAAGCTGTTTCTTAAGCATCAATGCAGATTTTTCTTTATAAATATAATTATCTCTGCATTTTTGGCTGACAGCTTGTTCCTCTTCTCATCAATAATATTCCCTGCTGTGCTAAAAAGTCGTTCGCTATCAACACTTGTTGTACATGGTGCACAGAGGTAGGTGCGTGCTGCTTGTGCGAGAGCGGGAAAGCGGCTTTTATTGTTCTGCCAGTAAACAAGTGGCTGTCCACTTTGAGCGATAACTGGCTCTGACAGGTAGAAAGCTGAGTGAGTGGCGCTTGAGTTGCTGAACTGTCTCGCTCTCTCTTTGCGCTAGCTAACTTTGAAAACTGCTCATATTCCTTTACGTGACTAACCTTCAAATGTCTGATGAGGTTGGTGGTGTTAAAATGTTTTGCGTGCTTTCCGCCTCGTGGGATTTGCTTGGTACACACGTTGCAGATTGCTAATGTATTATCTTTTTCGCACACCACGTAGAATTGCCAGACCGGTGAAGCCATTTTTAGCAGCGCGTAAAAAAATCGTCTCGCGAGTTTTGCGTCATCTGATCGGCTTTTCTGGATCGGTCTTTATAGAGACGGCCGATCAAACATCCCAAAGCTATAATCGCCGATTATGATCGGCGACCGATCAATCGGAGCAGTGGCGGTTCTACACCATCCTACCCCTGGGCGAGTAACCCCACAGCCACCCCCGCACAATATTACAAAATTTGACAACATCCCGTTGTGTTCTATCTCTATTTAGAAATATTTTACACAAAAAAATGCATGCATTTTCTAGACTCTTATTACAAGGGGGTAAAACTCAGTCACACAGGGGGCCTAAGAAAACATGTTAAGGTTTTATCAAGAAGATAAACATTTAATGAACACACTAAAGCTAAACTTTTAAACCTTTTAAACTGAACTTTTTGAACATAAATATGAATAAAAACAGGAACACAAGTTAACTTAAACCTTAAATAACTTGTAATATTTTGCTCTCCATAGAAATATTCTGTCAAAATTATACAAATATGAACATGCTGCAAGGACAAAACAAAGAAAGACTGGAAATATTAATAAGAAATTACAATCAATAATAATTCCATTTTTTTTTTGCTCTTTCATCATTTTTTAGAGCATTTTTTTTTTTAGAGCTGGACTCCTGCTTCATTGTGTGACGTCCTGTGTGTGTCTTTGTGAAACATATCAGAGGGATTAGATCTAAAAACTTATTGTGACATTTTAAGGTCTTATAAAACATTGAAAACTAAATCATAGACTTCATCAGTGGGATTACTCCAAAAATATTTGGCATTTCCTAAATTTGTGCAACATCAACACTAGAAATCCCTCCAAAAAAACTCAATCCATAAAAATGGTCTGCGCCCATCACCCCTGTTACGGTTTCTGTTTCTTTGCCCTTGTGGTTTGTTTCCTTTTTGTTCTGGCATGTTTTGAGTTTAACTTCCTGTTTTATTTTGTAGGGTTTCCTGTTTCGTTTTTTGTTGTGAGTTTTACTTTGGTTCCCATCCTTCCTGATTGTGTTCACCTGTGTCTCGGTTGTCTGTATGTATTTAAGTCTTGTCATTCCCTTCCTGGGCTGGTCCATAGTATGTTAGTCTTCTCTCCCCGTTTCGAGTGTTTAGTGCGTTCTAGCCTGCCGCCTGCAGTGGTTTTGGTTTTGTGTCCTTAGTTTTGTTTATTGTGCCCCCGCTCTCTGCAACCTCCTGCCTGCTCTCCGCTCTCTGCACCTGGGTGCTTCCTCCCTTCTCCCCCGTCAATCCCTCCCCTCCTCTTCCTCTGACACACGCGCTCCGTCTCTATGACGACAGCGCGCAGCTGCAGCCCAGAGTTGATTGTCAGATAGAAAAAGACTCCCAATCACCTGTCAGTGATTCAGTCAGCCATCGCCGGAGTTGCACTACGAGTTGCGCCCTCTCGAGTTTTACTATGTTCCAAAGACTACAGCAAAGAGGTGTGGTCGCAGTTATCTGCAGCAGAGGGCAGGTCACGGCGCCGGGTCTGCAAATGGACAAGTAATTGCGGGAAATAACCCCATTGCCTGCTTTTGTCAAATTGGGTTGACCACGGGTGTTTCTTCTGCCTAATTCCTTTTCATGTGCCTGTTTTACGTTGTTTCACTCTGAGTTATTTCATCTTTTTTTTTTTGCACCATAAGTGTGAAGAGGAAACAGGATGAAGACATTCTTAAGAGTCTGATGTGTCGTCAGAAGTGTTATGTCGCAACAGGCTAATTTAAATAAAAGCGCAGCTTTCCTCTCTTTGAATATAGTAGCCTTCTTTGAATATAGTAGCACATTATAACGCAGATCGGGCACCGCAAATGCCGCTTCTATGAAGTGTCACTACATGCATCGCCCACATGGCCCATATCAAACCGCCACTGAATCGGAGCACTTAAGCAGAACTGAATCCAGAACCACAGACTGTGCTTTAGAACAGAACTAACCAGAACTAACAGACTGCAGCTTGTTGTTAAGTATAACCAACCAGAACCATAGACTGCAGCTTTACAACAGAACTGAACAGAACCACAGACTGCAGCTTTACAACAGAACTATACAGAACCACAGACTGCAGCTTACAGCAGAACTAACTAGAACCACAGACTGCAGCTTTACAGCAGAACTAACCAGAACCACAGACTGCAGCTTTACAGCAGAATCCAACCAGAACCACAGACTGCAGCTTTAGACCAGAACTAACCAGAAACCACAGACTGCAGCTTTACAACAGAACCAAACAGAACCACAGACTGCAGCTTTAGAACGGAACTAACCAGAACCAGCAGTGTTTTGTTCTTTTCTAAACATGAAAATTAAAAAAAGAATCCACATTGCAGCAGGACCCTGACATACAGAGGGAACACTGTATTTAAAATCAAAAAACAACATTTAGAACCCCTGTTGTACCTGCTGTAACAGTAAAATATGTCCAACACAAGAGGCTTTCAGTTCTCATCTGTCTGCTAAAATGTTGGACAGGACAAGTTAGAAAAAATACTATTAAAAAATAAATAAACAAAATCGTGCAGAGATCTGAAAGCTGAAGTTACCTTTTACTGTAAGGTGTTGCCGACCCGCTGGTCCTACCCCTCCCCTTCCCCTTCCCCTTCCACTGGCGTTGGCTGACTTGTGTCAGATTTTGGGCAGGTTTAATGAAACCATCAACAAACCCGGAGGAGTGGCTGTGACATCTAGAATGTGGAGAAGTGTCTGTCCTGGAAGAAAGGGTCAGTCCTCCCATCAGACTAACTAATGATGACCTGACGTGAACTCCAACATCTCACAGAAATACCTGTGTGTGTGCAGGTTGTGAGATTTGCCGCTGGAAGCTGCTGCACTCGTGAAGCCGCCCTTCAGGGACTCAAGCTGCTGGCAGAAACAACAGGTGAAGAGCAGAGGAACCACAGGAAGAGAGGTCACAGCGGGGAACCCATGGATCACCTTCAGGCTGTCACAGAAGGACAAAGCTCCAGCATTCAGACCGTACGGCTCTCCTGGGAACACAGGCTCCTGGAATGCACCGGAGGGGTCGCAGTGGGGGGGCTGTTTGCTCCGCTGGTCCTGCTGGACGGGTTTGTAACAATCAACTGGCACCATGCTGGTCTTTATCCTCGCCAAGATGGGCTTTCCCTTAAACACCCGCACTTCCTTTCTGAGGTAGTCGTAAGCCTGCAGGCGCACACAGAACCCAACAACACAACTTCTCACAAATGTTTTCTTCACAAATCCCACTGCAAGCTAATGTTTTAGCTTGAAGCTTTGTTCAATTACTCTACAGAAGGTCCTGATGGAATCTGCTGGAGCTCACCTCACATAAGCCATGGAACAGAGCAGAGGGCGAGATGTTACCTGCTGGGTGTCGGCCTCAGATCTGAAGGTGATGAACCAGTGGTTGTTGCTCACAGACTCACAGCTCACAAACTGCGGCAGAGTTTCTCCTTTAAACAGAGTCTCCACCTCCTGCACAAAACACAGCTTTGGATGGCGGCGGGTTTCATTCTGCATCACCAGCTATCACCCAATCCCCACACACAAGCCGTTGGGCTCTTGCCTCTGGAGACGTGGAGTCAGGAACCTCCCGTAGAATCAAAACACACCGGCTCTGCCGGGGCCGAAACTTCCTGCCGCACGGCGCCACCTGGACCTGCGGCACAGCTGCACGCCCGCAGAGGAGGAGAGGCCAGCTTTGAGCAAGGAGCTTCCAACCATCAACTCAAATAGAATGAAAGCCTCTCTGATCCTCCACTCAAGGATAAAGACTTCCTACATGAGGAGGCTCACACTGACATTTCAGAAGATCGGAGAGGAGGTCCTGGTCTGTGGTGAGGCTCCTAATCTTGTCCAGACACATCAAGGAGGAGATGTGGATGTACTGGTTACTGTCCATCTGAGAATGGAGGTACAGGTCACTGCTGAGGTTCTCCCTGAGAAGAGGTGGGGAGGAACTGTGAGGAGACGAAGAGACACACAACTTTTGTAATGTTTCACTTGAACCCTCAAGACTGAGGTGTTACCTGCTCAGGAAAGTCTCCAAGACCCTGGCCAGCTTCTCTTTGACCTCCCCTGAAACAGCAGAGGATTGAAACATCCCCGACTTTCCCGAAGAGCAAGCTTCTCATGTTAAAACTGACTGCAGAGGATTTTCTGCCGTTTTCCACAACAGCTTTGGATTTTTATTCCTTATATCAGGCGGGACGGCACATCAGCACAAGATGAAAGCTTGTTTGCAATCAAACCCAGAATGTGTAGCAGCAGATTCAGTCAGACAATGACCATGAATGAGAAACCAGATCCACAAACGTCTTTGTCTTCCTGGTCTGAGCTGGAATCTGGATCAGAACTGGACGGATGGACAGCTATGACATTGCTCGCCATTTTTGTGGCACCAGTAAGGTTAGGTTGGGGTTGTGAGGGGCTGTAAGCTAGCGGGAAAGAGTGTAAACAAAGGGATGATGGGAAATGGGGGAAGGCTTATGGTTCCCGCAAAAAACTCAAAAGTGAATTTTTAATGAACTCCTGCTGCTCTGCAGAAACTATGTCCTAGAAAACAACACAGGTTTTTAAATTTTGGCTATAGCCGGCATAATATAATTAATAGACCACTGAGAACACTTAGAACATAGATCAGAAGATGATCGGAGTGATAAACGACGGTAAGACACAATAGTTAACCAGCTAAAAGCCTGCTGAAGACCTGAGCTGCAGCAGAGAAAGTTTCACAAAGTATCTTGTCAGTTAGGACTCCTAACCCAGAGTGGCGTCGGGCAAAGGCGGGTCAGGTCGGTTCTGAAGCTCCTCCTCGGATTTAGCTCCAACAGGGTCAACGTCCAACCCAAACCCGGGCTCATACTCTGAAAAACAAACAGACGGAAGATCACTGAGACTGTGATTGACCTCTCAACAACACGTGTGTCCTGTTATGGTCCATGAGAACTGGACTGAGTGAGTCTGGGATGAGTCAACACTTCTCACCAATCAAGAGTGAGTTTGTTTGAAGGCCACGCCCCTTCCACATGAAAGGAAGCTTGGGAGAATCCATCAATGAAACGTTTGACATGAGACCACATACTTTTCTTCGTCTTGAGGCTTGATTGGTCAGTTTATAACTTGAATCAGAAATATTTCAAATGAGGATTAGCAAGAACATTTTCAAATGTATCAGAGCAAGAACAATAGGATGACTGAGTAACAGCTTTGTCTCTTCTGGAAGTCTATAGATTAGCTTATGGAACTTCCTGTTAGGGACACCAGGGGTCACTCAGTCCGGTTCTTATATACAATCAGTGGTCCTGATGCAGAGGATGGCTGCCCACCATGGTGATTGGTGGCACTGAGGGGCAGCAGCTGCTGCAGATCCAGATGCTTCACATCAGGAACGTCGTGAGTGTGCGTCTGCTCAGCGCCAGAATGAGCTGAAGTCCAGTCAGAATCCTGAAATCAGAACGCCAACATCGGGCTGGAACATTCATCACGAAAGGACACACAGACCATAAATAAAAAAAGCCAGGAAGAAGGAGCTGTCTCACTGGGATGAAAGAGGTCCAAACCTCTACTACATAGACAGAGTACAACAAAGCCCTTAAACTGGTCTAAACAACACACTATTATACTGGCATGTGTTGTACAATCTTTCCATCTTAGTAGTTAAGCGTTGTTCATGTTCAGCTGACTAAAGTAGCATCAGACCGAAGCACAGGAACACTTTTGGGAACGAAGTGACAGCAGCCTCCTGTTGTGATGAAATACCAGGTCCCCACCAACACAGAGTCAGCATAAACTCCCACTGCTGTTTACGGAGAACACAAGATGCTTTGAGCAGGAACACCAGATGCTTTGACAAGAACCCAGATGCTTTGAGCAGGAACACCAGATGCTTTGCCGGAACACCAGATGCTTTGAGCAAGAACACCAGATGCTTTGAGCAAGAACACCAGATGCTTTGAGCAAGAACACGAGATGCTTTGCTGCAAGAACACCAGATGCTTTGGTTGCAAGAACACCAGATGCTTTGAGCAGGAACACCAGATGCTTTGAGTAAGAACACGCAGATGCTTTGCTGCACAGTCAAACACCACAGATGCTTTGCTGCAGGAACACCAGATGCTTTGCTGCAAGAACACCAGATGCTTTGCTGCAAGAACACCAGATGCTTTGCTGCAGGAACACCAGATGCTTTGCTGCAAGAACACCAGATGCTTTGCTGCAAGAACACCAGATGCTTTGAGCAAGAACACGAGATGCTTTGCCGCAGGAACACCAGATGCTTTGAGCAAGAACACCAGATGCTGCCGTAGGAACACCAGATGCCTGCTGCAAGAACACCAGATGCTGCTGCAGGAACACCAGATGCTGTTGCAGGAACACCAGATGCTTTGCTGCAGGAACACCAGATGCTTTGTTGCAGGGAACACTCAGATGCTTTGCTGCAGGAACACCAGATGCTTTGCTGCAGGAACACCAGATGCTTTGCTGCAAGAACACCAGATGCTTTGCTGCAGGAACACCAGATGCTTTGCTGCAGGAACACCAGATGCTTTGCTGCAAGAACACCAGATGCTTTGCTGCAAGAACACCAGATGCTTTGCTGCAAGAACACCAGATGCTTTGCTGTAGGAATTTTCAGATGCTTTGCTGCAGGAACACCAGATGCTTTGCTGCAAGAACACCAGATGCTTTGAGCAACACCAGATGCTTTGCTGCAAGAACACCAGACAGCTTTGAGCAAGAACACCAGATGCTTTGCTGCAGGAACACCCAGATGCTTTGCTGCAGGAATGACCAGATGCTTTGCTGCAAGAACACCAGATGCTTTGGCGCTGCAAGAACACCAGATGCTTTACGTAGGAACACCAGATGCTTCTCTTGAGCAAGAACACAGATGCTTTGCTGCAAGAACACCAGATGCTTTGCTGCAAGAACACCAGATGCTTGCTGCAGGAACACCAGATGCTTGCTGTAGGAACACCAGATGCTTTGCTGCAGGAACACCAGATGCTTTGCGGAACACCAGATGCTTTGCTGCAAAGAAGACCAGATGCTTTGCTGCAGGAACACCAGATGCTTTGCTGCAAGAAGACCAGATGCTTTACTGTAGGGAAATTAGATGCTTTGCTGCAGGAACACCACAGATGCTTTGTTGCAAGAACACCAGATGCTTTGCTGCAAGAACACCAGGATGCTTTGCTGCAAGAACACCAGATGCTTCTTTGCTGCAAGAACACCAGATGCTTTTGAGCAAGAACACAAGATGCTTTATTGCAAGAACACCAGATGCTTTGCTGTAGGAACACCAGATGCTTTGCTGCAGGAACACCAGATGCTTTGCTGCAAGAACACCAGATGCTTTGAGCAAGAACACCAGATGCTTTGCTGCAAGAACACCAGATGCTTTGCTGCAGTGAACACCAGATGCTTTGCTGCAGGAACACCAGATGCTTTGCTGAAGAATAAAACACCTCAGATGCTGCTGCAAGAACAACCAGATGCTTTGCCGTAAGAACACAGATGCTTTTGAGCAAGAACATTCGATGCTTTGCTGCAGGAAATTTACAGATGCTTTGCTGCAAGAACACCAGAGGCTTTGTGCTGCAGGAACACCAGATGCTTTTCTGCAGGAACACTGTGATGCTTTGCTGCAGGAACACCAGATGCTTTGCTGTAGGGAACACCAGATGCTTGCTGCAAGAACACCAGAGGCTTTGCTGCAGGAACACCAGATGCTTTCTTCTGCAGGAACACCAGATGCTTTGCTGCAGGAACACCAGATGCTTTTCTGCAGGAACACCAGATGCTTTAAGCGTAGAACACCAGATGCTTTTTCTGCAGGAACACCAGATGCTTTGCTGTAAGAACACCAATAGATGCTTTGCTGCAAGAACACCTCTCAGATGCTTTGCTGCAAGAACACCAGATGCTTTGAGCAAGAAACAGAGATGCTTTGCTGCAGGAACACTGTGATGCTTGCTGCAGGAACAATCTGCAGATGCTTTGCATGCAGGAACACCAGATGCTTTGCTGCAGGAACACCAGATGCTTTGCTGCAGGAACAGATGCTTTGCTGCAGGAACACCAGATGCTTTGCTGCAGGGAACACCAGATGCTTTGCTGCAGGAACACCAGATGCTTTGCTGCAGGGAAACTTACACTCTGAGCGTGGCCGGCGACCCAGTCCCACACACTGTAGTACGGGTAGACCTCCAGCATGGCCATGGACGTCTGCAGCTCTGAGATGGACAGGGGGATCAGCTTAGCGCCGCTCTCACCCTGGCTGGACTCAGATGACCCTAGGAAACACCGCTGACCCAGCCCAGGGATGGGGGGCAGGAGGCCCATGGTTGAGTCCCACCTCTCTCCTAGCAGCTCAAACATCATTTCCTTCATCTCGGCTTCCTCGTCTTCCTCCTCATCTTCATCGGTAGGCTGCTGATCCGGGTGGATCTCGTAGGATGGAGTTGATGCATGAATGTCGATCTGATCTGGGTCCACATGCAGGATGGGGTGTGGCTCATGGGTGCAGGTGGAAGCAGGCTTAGAGCTTTCCCCGATGACTACTAGACTCTTCATCTCAAACGGCGCTCCAGAGTCGTTTGTCTTTGAGGAGCGTTCCACAGTGTCTGAGCAGTCCGACTGTGTGTGAACGTCCACCGGAGACTTCACCGAAGAGTCACAGGAAACCCCAGATGAAGACGTCCTGCGGGGTCGGGATGCTGGCTGATACTCAGAGGGAGGCTCCGCCCCTTTCTCCTCAGCTTCACACAGCCCCCCGGCTGGTGTGGCACGCCGGCCTCCACCTGGAACAGACTGATGGGGACATGTTCAAACAGGGGGTTGTGGGGGATTTGGATGCTCTGCCCCGCCCTGACTTTAGACCCCCCCCATGCCCTAATCGTCTTCCTCAGATGTTTGTTTAGTTCTTCTGAACACTGCACTGCTCCTCCCTACCATCATGAGCATCTTCACAGCTTCAGCGTGTCACGCAGGCGGCAGCAGGTCTGACACAGTCTGAGTGAGGGGCGGGGCAGCGGTCTGCATGCTAACAGCTGTCTGAGCGGAGGGAAACGTTCACCTGCTCCAGGTGACTAAGGCCCGCCTCCGTCTGACGGCTGCTGCCCTCTTTTTGGAGAAGCCCCTTACGAACTAGGGGGGGACTGCTCTGCTCTCCCTCCTCATCCTCCACAGAGTCTGTCTGGCAGAGAACAGACTCCCTGCTCCTCTCATTGTTTGGGCCGGGCCAGCACTTAGAATAACAACACGCCAAAGCCCCTGAATGGCAAGAGTCAGAGTCAAGAGCAGCTCCTCCCAGCGGTTTGGCTACATGAAGAAAGAGACACCCCCCCTCCATCCCGCCAACCCATCCCCTTCCCTGCCAAAAATAGCAAATGTGAAGCAGCTCACATGCTCCTGCCAATCAAACATGGGACCCTGAACATGTGCTGCAGCCGCTAACCCTTAATTCCTCTCACTGTTTACTCATCCTCCCCGCTCAAGCGTCTCCTCTCATTGGCCAATAACCCCCCCAACAATCAGTCAATGAGTCCCAGAACCGACAGCTCAATGATGGGATGAGGAGTGGTCTTCTTGTCTTAGATCTACGTGGGGGTCAAGAGTTCTGACTTCTCACGGCCGACCCGGAGCTGTGAACACGCTGGAAACACGCCGAGTGACGAGCCGTGGCGTTCTGTTACCTGATCAACGTTCACGCTGGAAGGGGAGAGACTCAACTGCGCCTCCAGATCAGCAGGAAACAGCGGGTTCTCCTCTGACATCATGTGACTCAGAACCAGGGCTGAGAGGTCAGGTCAAGCGCCGCTGCTGTTGACGGTCACCACGGCAACTGAAGGGCGGCAAAGCAGAGAGGGAAATGGGTCAAAGCAGCAGCTGGTGTGATGGAAATGACAGCCTGGGTCTTCAACAAGGACAAAGACACAGAAGCACACGACGAGCACGTGTCCTGCAGATCTGTCACTCACGCTGCTCCCACTGTCAGAAAAACCTCCAAAGCATTTTCAGACTCTGCCTTCAAAACCAGCGTTCATCCAAACGGACACCCAAACCCAGGTGAGGGGGGGTTCTGAAAGAACTGACCCACAGCATGAGCGGGACCTGACCCGGAACCCTGCCAGAGAAGACTGACAGTCATGCTGCATGCACGGCAGCAGCACCCATGTCTACGGAAGGCCAGAAGGGTCACTCCAGCTTTTTTCAGCTGGTTTTCTCGATAAAATCATTTAAAAAGTTGCCATTGACAAAAAAGAAAGTAATAATAATCAAATAAAATAAAATGTTTTCTTGAGATTTTCTTAATATACTGTTTCCTGATTTGGAATAGAAAGACACAACAGTTAGTTGTAGATGTGACCCAACACAGGATCATCACTAACTGACTGATGATCTTACTGGTTAACTTAACGCTTCAGCAGCAGCAGCTGCTGAAAAAGTTAGTTCTGGACAAACTCAGGTGGAAATCCTGCTAATCTTGTTGATCAGAAACACATTTTCTAATTAAAAGTAAATTTAATGGAAAGTAAATTAGCAACATTCAGCAGGTAATTTAGAGGGAAAAAAATCTAGCTTTTTGTTTTGTTTTCTTGTGAAGTCGCACTGTCAGACATGACCCTCCTCGACTTCCGTAGATTCATCAAAAGAAACAGCTGATTAATTTAATTTACAATCTTTTTGGAAACGGAGTCGAAAAGAACAAACGCTTGAAATATTTCTATTGTTCTAACATTTATTCAATGATTACAAGTGGAGGCATTCCATTATCTATTTCATCTCAGACTGTTGTATTGTGATTTAGTTTAACCGACGTGACCTTTGCAGGTTAGACAGACTGTTAGGCCCAACAGTTGAATTGGGTCGTTTATTTTATTTTATTTATTCGTTTAAAATGAATAACTTAAAATCTTGCGAAGCGGAGGTGGGGAAAAGCAGCTCCTCTAAGTTCAGCGGTCGCCGTTAGTTTCTCAGCATTCAGCCCGTAACCGGAAACGCCTCGCGCCGCCCGGCTGAAGAAGAGAAGCGGGTTCGAATCCGACTCACCTGTGGAAGCGCACCTGTCTGCTGCGGTCCACAAGACTCACTCGGTCCACCAGACTCTGGACTCTGGACGGAACCGCGACCTCACGCAAATTCCTGCCGACCCCAGACGCGGGAACGTTTGCGCTACTCGGTTGCCATGGATACAGAGCGTAAGCCCCTCACGAGGCCGCGTTGCAGAGAATACACGCACACACACACACTCACACGTGTTGGTTCATGTAGTATTCGTGTTGGCCCCTAAATGTTGATAATGCTAATAGTGATGATAAATCCTGATAATAAAAAAATTATTTAGATATAACCTTATTAACACAGCAGGGAAAAAGACGAGCTTTGTATATTACTACTTTTTCTCTGTATGCTATGACTAGAAAATGTGATCAGACTTTTTATTTAATTTATATATCGTTTATGTTTGATTCTGTATGTTGAAGGTGTTTTGGTTCCTTCTGGCAAACACAATCACCTGTTCTGTTAAATAAAAACCCAACAATAATCCAAAGACAGTCTGGTAACGGGCCTTTCCTTTAAAGAAAGGTGCAGTTGGCTGTTATTACACTAAACAAAATATGTATTGTATTTTTTTCCCCAAAGAACTGTAACAGGACACAAATTCACAATACTCACCTCTGTCTTAATTCTTTCAATATTACATTTTATTCTGCCAGAGTTTAGTTTTATTTGGGATAAAATAATAAATATTTGGATGACATCTGACATAAAGTATCACCAGCAGGAGAGCATTCTTAAAAAAAGTGTCACAGATATAAATTAAAAGGTAAAACAGCAAGTTTGAGTGTTTTTACACTTCCTTTTGGGACATTCCGGTCTTCGGTTTCAGGCAGACATAGAAGTCATTCGTCACATTTGTCCCGTTTTAAACTGAGCTTGCTGGTGGAAGCAGAGAGTCCTGAGTGAAGGGCGTGGCTTTCTGCGCTGCTCTGGTGCATAAATAAAGTGGGAGGAGTCCAAGAGCAGCCCTCATAGAAAAACGCCAGGCAGGCCCTGAACAGAAGGCAGCCGGCTCAAAGACTCGCCAACGAGCTGCAGCGAGAATCAAAGCCTTACGGACATCATTAGAGCCATTACAGCACCAGTTGGACGAAAGACAGCTGGACTCTGTGTCAGCGGGATTCCTGTCCTGACTCAGCCTCCTGCCTTCCAGTTTTGCAGAAAAACCGTTGGAGCTCCAGATCCCAAAGTTTGCTCCTCCACCTTCCAGCCCACATCCAGCATTTTTGCAGGAGCTGGAATGTTTGTGTGTGACCTTCTGTCTGGTGGTGATGGATGATGGATCGTCCTGAGTTGGACCCTGAGGTTGACCTTTGACCAAATGTGTCGAGTGTTGAGAATGAAGGAACACAAACTGAATCCATCAGCAGAAATCACACAGGCTGCAGAATTTCTTCTTGGACCAGGAGACAAAGTCAAAAGAAAGTTGACAGTAAAGAAAACTGAAACTTGTGGAGCTCTGGTTCAAAACATGAAGCAGGAGATCGCTGCAGTAAAAAGCATTCAGCTTCTCTGCAAACCGTCGTGCCTCGTAGTCTAATTGAATGTTGAAGTCAGGAACTCCAGCGTGATAAAAACCTGACCGAGTGTATTTGAGAACTTTGTTTCTTCACACTGTCAAAGCCACAGTCGTTTCTTCCTGTGAAGACAGGTTTCAGTTGTTTTTGGCTGAGACATAAAAGTGAAATCCCCGTCATGCTTCTAAGTACTAAAACGCCTGGAACTCCGGTCACTTCATCTCCCCTGTCAGCAGCTTGGAGCTCGAACCTGCGGCGTTCCGCTCTCTGCCCTGCAGGCAGAGCCAGCGCTGCATCAATCAGGAGTACAGGCTCCAGTAGATGGTGTTGAAGAGCAGATAGGACAGGGGGAAGGCCAGGCGCGAGTACGAGTCGATCATGTAGCTGTTGTTGACCAGCAGGTCCACGTTCTCCCGCACGGACCTCTGCCGCCGCAGACGAGTGCCCTCTGGGGCCCGGATGTCTGAGCTCTGGGTGGGCGTGGTCAGCGGGTTAGAGGTCAGCGTGGGCGCCATCCGGGTGAAGGTTGTGAGCTCGATGTCGTTGTCATGGAAACAGCCGTCAAAGGCCATGGCTTGGCTGGCATCGAAGGTGGATGGAATCTGAAGAGACAAAGAGAATCAGCTCACCGCAGTCCGGATCCTGACAAGATCAAAGACTAGACTCCAGCAGAGAGAATTCCTCATTCTTTCATTTACAACACGATGCATCTGTCATTTTGTAGAGCTGTCTGAATCCACAATTCCAAAATCCATGTCCCAGAAGTCTCTGCGATAAACCAATGTGCATCGATTTTCACTTGATTGGCGAATATTGACCACAATGCATTGCTTTTGAACCATTTTTCATGTGGATCAAAAGGTAAAATGAATACCTTTTATAAATCATCCAAGTTTTCATCTTCAGAACACAAAGGGACTGAGTCTGAATCCTCTCCCTTCTCCCTCACTACTAAAACACTGCATATGTTGTGTGGGACGGTCTAGTGCCCTGGATTTCAAAAGCAAGATATTTAAATACATGCATAAATAAACAAACTAGAGTTGTGAGCATGGTGTCTGAATTGCTTTTAAAATCTAGGGCACTAGGTAGCTCTGCACCATGTAGTGTTCTAGCAGCTCAGGAGCAGTGAAGGAATTCAGACATGGCTGCCCTAAGCTTTAGTCAGGGAGTTTGTAATGCCGCCATTTGTCCACAAGAGGGAGACATTCGAACACACATAATTCTGGGTTACGGATTATTTTCTGTGCTGACCTTCCCCCTCCTCATCTTCCTCATCTCCTCCAGAGTGGTGCAGTAGTTCACGGCTGCGTATTCAATGACGGAGAGGAAGACAAACAGGAAGCTGGTCCACAGGTAGATGTCCACGGCCTTCACATACGACACCTGAGCAACAGCAACACATGATCACAATGATCTGAATAATAACATCTGTTTGATGATAAAAGGGGAAAACATGAGTGTATTCACTTTTCTATTAGAAACTTAACCCACACTTGTGCCTTTCTATTTTGAAATGCAAATGTTTTCACAGTCCTGCATCACTGTTTACATATGTTCTACTAGAAAAGACAGCTTATAAAGGGGACAAACGTTAAAATGCAGACAGACTTGTGGTACCTGCGGCATGGAGGAGGAGACTCCTGTGATGATGGTTGACATGGTGAGCACCGTGGTCATTCCTGCACCCAACACAGTACAAATGTCTCCCTCTTGTGGACAGTATTGCAAGATGATTTAGAAAATTCTGTAATTTTTCTTTAGTGTCTTTTTGAAAATACCTTTTGAATATTAATATAATTAACACACACATGACTCATAGGTCTGAGTCTGTATGTAATCTGTTTATAACAAAAAACTTAACGTGTGTAAAGTCTGTTACCCAGAGACACTCGCGCAGGAACGGCCCTCCTGTCGATCCAGAAGGAGACCCAGGAGAGAACCACCATGAGCATGGTGGGAAAGTAAGTCTGCAGCATGAAGAAGAAGATGTGCCGCCGGAGGATGAAGTTGATGAAGAGGCGGTTATACCAACCTGACATAACAAAGAAACGTTGGGATGTTGAAAGGTCAGTGGTGCTAATCTGCCTTTTTCCTCTGCCTTCAGTTCTACTGAAACAAACCGTTTGCAGGGATTTTCCAGAACTATTCAAAACAAAAAGGACGCAGATCTCAAGCATGTTACTCCAAACCTCCTCCAGCTCACGGAGGCTTTGACAATTATTGACTTCCTCTTGAACCCAGAAAAAACTGAGGTCATTATACTTGGTCCTAAAAACCTCAGAGATGCTCTGTCTGATCAGATAGTCTCCCTGGATGGCATAAGTATAGCCCCCAATTCCACAGTTAGAAACCTTGGGGTTTTATTTGACCAGGATTTATCATTTAAGGCTCACATATCTCAGGCGTGTAGAACTGCATTTTGTTAACCTACGCAATACAGCTAAGATCAGAAATCTACTTTCTAAAAGTGATGCTGAAAAACTCATCTATGCATTTGTTACGTCGAGGCTGGATTACTGTAACTCCTTGTTAGCAGCGTGTCCTAAGAGTTCCTTAAGAAGTCTCCAGGTTGTTCAGAACGCAGCAGCTAGATTGTTAGCAGGAACTAGCAGAAGAGATCACATCACTCCTGTGTTAGTTTTGCTCCATTGGCTCCCAGTTGATTCCAGAATCAAGTTCAAGATCCTCCTGTTAACCTATAAGGCCTTACATGGAATGGCCCCGTCCTATATTAAGGACCTCATAGTCCCTTACCATCCAATGAGAACACTTCACTCACTAAATGCAAGACTGCTTGTGGTTCCTAGAATTAGTAAAAGTACGGTTGGAGGTAGAGGCTTTAGTCATCAAGCCCCTGACCGTGGCTCGTCTCTGCTCCTGCTTCTACACCTGGCTGTGGATCCTGTCTCCGGCTCGACTCGCGCCCCCAGCCGTCCCCCAACTTTATCTGGAATAAGATCATTTGCTGGACTTTAAATGTGTAGTTGTAGAGTTAGATAAGTTAATTCTTCTCTATCAGTTCTGGTAAATCGCCTGTCCATCCTGGGGGAGGACCCTCCTTCATGTGGACACCCCTGAGGTTTCTTCATTTTTTCCAGAATCCGTTTTTTTTAGGAGTTCTTCTTCACCATGAAGGGGGGTCTAAGGGGCAGGGATGCTTGTTTAGTTTAGTCTGTTCAGTTAAAGTTTAGTATTATCCTGTTGAATTCTATGCATTTATGATCCTTTTTGATTGTATGTTTATCTTACAAGACTTACGAAGCCCACTGAGACGACTGTTGTTGTGACTTTGGGCTATACAAAGAAAATTGAATTGAATTTGACCTTCTATGTAGGCATGCATCATGTGACACAGGAACCCACCAGTGCTGCTGTAGAAGGCCAGGCCACTGGAGGCGTGGAAATGCTCGATGAAGAACTGAGACAGGACGATCTCATCCGTCCTCAGGGAGTCGTTCCCGTTCTTCCAGTACAGCATCAGGTCGTTCTCGTTGTAGGCGTCTGCATGCAGAGACGGAGGAGGAGAAGCTGACAAAACAGAAACTGGAAATGCTCAATGTGACGAGATCATCACTGAATGTGGGAACATCTCCAGCTAACCAACTTACATGAAGCAAACTAACCAAGAGGAAAATGTAATCTGCAGTGAAGCCTTCATTACATTAAACAATGAAGACATTCAAAGACAAAACTGTACGAGATTAAGCAGAATATCTTTTAAATTAAGATAAAGCTTTAGTCACAACTGCTCGTACGGGTGGATACAGGCTGTCTGTAGGTGAAAGACCCAACCTGTCCAGGCCACACTGACCCACACGAAATGTCAAAGTTGTAGACTGTTCGGTGAACGCAAATGTTCATGCACAGTTCAATGAGCTCGCTGCAGGGCCTGCAGCGAGCTCATTGAAAAAACTGTGCATGCGACAGGTCGTGTAGTACTAAGGATACTGTTCAATAAAAAGTTTGAAAAATACAACTGTTGTGCCTCATTTTTGCTTACTTGAAGATAAGCAAGACAACACAACATCCATCTGTGTACAGGCCCTCCTGCTAGCTAACAGACCCCCCCCCCCCCAACCTAACATTACTGCTGCAACATGGCAGCAATATCGTAGCTATCCATCCGTCCATTTCTGATTCAGATTCCAGCTCAGACCAGGAAAACAAAGACGTTCATGAATCTGTTTGTCTGACAGTGGATGATCAGAATGGAGCGGAGCAGGGAGACCTGTGGCCCCCCCAGAGTTTTTCTACATTACAGATAAGCTTTTTTTAAACGTCATTGTTTTCCTCTGCAGCTGATTCAACACAATTTGATCAAAGAAATACTAAGAGACACAGTTTTAATCTTAATTTTCTTTACGTCCTCCATCATGAGAAAAAAGAACACGTTAAAAACACCAAAAACACTTTTTTCATCAGTACGAGTCTCTAAAATGAACACCCAAAATATAGAATTATACATAGATGGAAAAAAAAAACATTAAAAAAAATCAAGGAATTGTGATGTTCAATGACTGAGTATGTTTTTTACAAAGAGGCAGAAACAGTGTTGTTGTTCTTGGTGTGTGTGGTTGCGTGACTCACAGCTCTCCAGCTCCAGCGAGCAGTTCTGCGTGTCCAGAGGGAAGCTGCTGAAGTCCATGGAGCAGAGCGCCGTCACCGTGACCCTGCAACACACACATGAACACACGCATGCATGGAAACACCTTCCATCCAGCTCTGCTGTCACCATGGAAACCTGCCCTCTCACCAAGTTCTGACAATCGTTTCAAAAAGAAGAAAAATTCATCAACGTAACTTTTGGGACAAATAAAGCCGATCAGTGTAAAGTAAAAGTTGTCTTTCCTGTACAAAGTGAAGGTGAATATAATGTTGCATTCAACCCACGAAACGAGTTTGTGAATAAAATGTCGGGTGTGTTCAGACAGGAAAAGTCCGTTGGTCCAGACAAAGCCCGCCTAATTTGATCAAGTCCTGAACCTTGCTTTTCTTCTGTTTTCAGACCACCATCAAGCAGACTTTTCTGTCTCAAAGCAAAGCTTTTAAACAAAACCACATGAGTGAAGATCTCTTCAGTCATTGGCCAGGAGTTACGAGGGCGGAGCAAAACAACTAGAGAGAGAATAATGGAGGTTCTGCACCTTGCAGTCCTTGTCGGCATAGTTCACTGATTCAAACTTTATATCTTTCTGTCCAGTTTAGAATGTCTGTATCAATGTGAGGTTCAACAGTTTGTCCTTTCTGGTATACGGTGGAGGCGTGCTGCAAGGTGGTTACTGAGGACACGGCGCTGTGACGGTACACTGAGAAGTGTTTATGACACATACAGTAGATTGACGGGAAAACAGTGAGAGAAGCATGTGAGTCACGTTAAAAGTTGTCTTAAGCTACTCTGTCTTGTTGTTCCTCCGTTTTTCTGTTTAAATCCCACAATGCCCGGCTACGGTGGCCATTTAGGTCCAGTTGTTCCTCTTCAAGCATGGTGCCAAACCAGACTGGGGAAACCGGAGCTCAGCCAGATTGGAGTTACACCGAGACCACCTCCAAAGACGGGTCAGAGAGCGGTTCCTGGTACCGAATCAGGGTCTGCTTGGGTGTATTCAGACTGAAAAATTTGTTCTGGATTATCGGGGGGAAACGAACTCTGGTTCACTTTAGAGAACCAAACCTGTTCAGTCTGAATACACATTCACTCTGATGTTTTTGGAACACACAACTTTAAACAAAGATAAGTCAGAAAGACTGAAATGTGCTGCTGTGTTATGATTTTTGATTTAAGGTAATTCATGAGTGCACTCATTGATTGTATACTTCCTCCTTTCTTAAAATGTCAGATTCCACAAACTTTTCTTCTTTTATGTTTTTATTATTTAGCAATAAACATGGCAGCTGCATGGTGGTGTAGGGGTTTGTGTTCTCACTTCACAGCAAAAAGCTCCGGGTTTAAATCCTGACTGGAATCTTGCTGTGTGGAGTTTGCATGTTCTCCTTGTGTATTTGTGGGTTTTCTCCAGACCCAGCTGTCCAAAAACATGCCTCATGGGCTGACTGGTGAAACAGAATTATACCTTAGGTAAGAATGTGTGGGATTGTGTGACTCTGCAATGAACTGAACTGCACTTTTGCCCAACTGTTGTTGGGATAGGCTCCAACAACCCTGTAACCCCTGAAGGGTTGAATGGATTTGGAAAATGGATGGATGGACTCTGAGCTGCTCTGCGGTCAGAAGTGTCTCCAGAGCAGAGTCCAGAACTGTCAAATTGTTTTGATGCTTCATTCCTTCACTTTGAAATTTGTTCAAGATTTCCTCAAAAGTTTATTTTTTCGAGCACAGACCCTAAAATTGTTGGAATTGATAACAAAAACTATCCAAACAGGAAGAAAATGAAGCACTGGTGAAAGTACAAATGAGTGTCTGTGGTCCAGACATGTCCAGAACCTGTCAGGGTTGCTGTGGTCAACCCAGCTTCTGTTGGATGAGGGCAGAGTTCACCATGAGCGGGTCACCAGTCTGTTTCACACAGTCCCACACCAACCCATGAAGACACACCAACCAGTCTATGAAGCATGTTTTTGTAATGTGGGAGGAGGCGGGAGTCAGCCCACATATGCACAGGGAGAACATGCAAACTCCACACATTAGAGACTGGGATTTGAACCAGCGCCTTCTAGCTGTGAGGGGAGAGTCTGACCCTGTGGTCCTGAAATGTAATATTATTTGTTCTTTTACTTTGTGACAGTTAGTCCGGTTCCTCTTTGGAGAAGGATCATTTTTCTGCTGAATTTTGCTGGGATTAACATGAACATGATTGTCAGCAAATGCAGGATAAAGAGGCAGCTGCCTTTATCAAAGCAAACTCAAAAAACAAAGATTGGAATAGAAAAGATGCTGAAGCTCATTAGAAGTCAGGGCTTAATAGAGTTTTCAGATTCATGTAATATTTTGATTTTTGTAAAAGATTTTAAACATTTTCCAAATGCAGATTTACAGCAACTCAAGAAATGCCCCCTCTTTCTGCCCTGAAGGGGCTTCTCTCCAGCTGTGTCACTGCAGCTGCAGGTTTTCTGCTGTGATGGGAAATGGCGTTTACTTGTAAAGCGCTTTTCTGTCCCCCCCCAAAGGCCCAAAGTGCTAAGAGTCACAGATCCATTCACACGCTGATGGCGGATTCGCTGCCCAACACTGGCGCCAACCTTCCACCAGTGTCCTGCCCAAGGACACTTCGACACATGGGTGGGCAAGGCGGGAATTGAACCTGCAATCTGCACCACGGCCACTCCCCATGACCACGGGGAGTTACCTGACGCTGTAGAGGATGTTTCCATCCGGGTAAACCCGCAGCATGATGTTCTCCATGGTGGTGTCGTGGATGAAGGAGCGTTTAGAGTGGACGAAGAAGACGTCGGGGACCCAGATCTTCTTCACCAGTCGAGAGTCAAAGGTGCGGCTCTGGTTGGTCCGGGACGGAAAGGACAGCCGCTCGTCCTTCCAGTAGTGCCGCAGGTACAGAGTCATGGTGAAGTCCTGCAAAGGAGAGGCTCAGCTTCACCACATCTGTACATGACACCCCGACTGCTCACAGCTGCTCAGCTCTTTAGCTGCAAAGAGGGCATTTCTGCTGAGCTGACACAAAACAAGAAACAAGGAAGTTCGGGTGATTCTTTCTCCAGTTAAGTCCTTTGAGGTAGATTCCAGGGCTAAATGGACATTTGTTCCAGAATGAAGATGAACTCAGTTCATCACCTTCCTCTTCATCATTCATCTGTGTGCAGCCTTTAAAGCGGCGCCAGACAGAGGTCACAGCACTCAAAGGGTCGCCAAGCAGACACAGGAGGTGAGGTCAACGCTCCTCTCATTGTGTCTGCATGCTGACGAGGAATCCTTCTTTTCTGCACTTTCATTTTCCAAACGTCTACAGCTGGCGGTGGAGCATAAACCTCCGTTCTAGCACAAACTCACCATGTTGACCTCGGAGATGCTGTCGATGCTCTCCACTTGCACGTCGATGCCGACGGGGATGGCTGCGCCTGAACAAAGCACATGACAGCGTCACGTCTCAAGCCAAACCTGAACGTTTTCATGTCAGAACTACAGGAGTCTGCTGCTGCAGCATGTGGACAGGTCTGTAGGGGGGGCTTCCTTGAATAAAGATGTTCCCTTTCAGTGAGCTAAGCACTTGAGTAGCACCAGCCACACAGCAGTCTCAGTCAATGCCCCAACTGGTCAAACATGCCCTGGCAATAGACCCCCCCCATCCCACAGACCAACCTCACTCATTACAGGACACACTAAGCACCCCAGCCTGCCCCCAACAGACTCTGTAGATCTGACAAGCTGAGGAAATGCAGGCACCAAGAGGGCAACTCAACCCACAGCAATGCCAGAGGTGGGGGATCCCTGCCCAGGGTGCAGAGGGGCAGCGAGGGCTAGGGAGGGGGGGGGGGTCTACTGCCAAACAGGGCCTGCCACTGGCCCCCCTCTCCACGCAGAGAGACCAGTCCCCCTCCACACTGTCTGCAACACCTCATGTGTGACCCCAGAAGATCCCACAACACCCCCACCCACCCATCCCATCCAGCCACTATATCAGGTTCCAAAAGTCTCAGCTGCCCCTCCCACATGGCAAAAAAACGTCCAGCTTTTTGCCAATTGAGGGATTTTTTAAAGATTTGCTTCACAAAAGCTGGTAAAGATGAGAGATATTGTTTTTTTCCCCTCTGTATCAATAACTGTTTGCTTTCCCCCCCAAGCTCCACATTCAAACCTGGCTTTTGGAACCCCCCCTCCCCCCACCTGCCCACCCACCTTATAACAGATTAAACGTGTAAAGTAGATGAAGGAGTGACTGCTGCTTCCTGCTGATGTTAGGCTTGTTATTGTTAGACCTCATGGAAGAGGATCTAAAGCAACACGTCTGCTTCTGTCTGCTTTTCCTTCATCAACACTTCTCTTCAATCTGCACGCTCAGCTTCATTGTGAGTCCAGCGGGTTGTGTTTTTTTTCATCTCGGCTATGAAGCGGAAACTGAAACCCATAGATTCCTGCATCATTTTCTATGTAAAGGCAACAGGCAGCCGGGGCAGCCCCCATCGTCACCCCCTAATCAGGAAAAGCTTTGTTATTAAGTAGAGCTGCATCCATAAAAGGAACTGGAAGAATTATGTAACGTTAAAATTGGTTTAAATTTGTTTAAATTGTTGTTACAAATTGGAGAAACTGTGTGTTTGTGTCGTCTACTCTGGAGCCTAATGGAAGTGTGTGTTTTTCCTGCTCCTGCAGCCGCTTCATGAACACTTTATTTAATGAAATTCATCCTACAGCCTCAGCTGCAGCTTTATCCCTGTGTGACTCATAAACTCTCTGCAGCAACACAGACGCCGCTTGGCATCGCCTTGACAACGGCTGCTGTCAGACCGGCGCCCACTTTTGGGATGAGGATCTTAAGCTCACCCACAGCCAGAAAAAATAGAAAATCTGCAAAGTTTTGAGGAAAACCTTTGGTTGAGACACTCTCAGCTGGTTTCCATCAGATCTTTGTGTCTCTGTTTTCAGTCCAGCCCGAGTTCAGGCCAGTGGAGTGATTAAGGTTACCCAGTTTGAAGTGTGCTCCTCTAAAAATCTTTCCCAAGTTTTTTCAAAATGGCTGAATAATCAAGCTGCAAAGGAAACAAAAAAAGCCACATCAAGCTTTTTTAAATGAGTCTTAGACATTTGGAAAAGGACTTTAAGTCTTCCTCAGCCAGAAAGAGAAAAAAACAAGGCAAACTTTCTTTAAATAACATAAAAAAGACAAGCAGATGAAATGACTTACTGAGATGCTGCTTTAGATGAAGAGCAGTTTTCTGTTATGTGTTATTTTGCTTTGAAATATAATGTTTTTGTGAAAAAACAAGTTTAAGAGACAATTTTACCTTAAATAATGAAGCCCTAAAGGCACCTAAAGCAGCGTGTGTGGTGTCTGTCCAATGTTTTTGAAGGTCTGCAGCTCAGTTTATAAATGTAAAGAATTTAGTTCCAAGATGGAAAAGTGTTGTGAACAAATCCCGGCACATGTCTGAGGTCTCCAGCAGCCTCAGTGCGGCTCTGCTTTCAGGTGGTGTGTTGGTGTGTGCGTGGTCCTCCAGCTGCTGAGTCTGCATGAACCCACAGAACCACCAGAACATTCAGACGGAACACTGGCTTCAGCTCTGCCAGGGTGCTTCCAGAACCAAACTCCCAACGTGTCGGCTTCAAATCGGACCAGAAAGCAAAACAGAACCCCTGCAGTGGAACCAAGAGGGCCAGAAGACAAGTGTGGGTACGCAGGAACACAACAAATACACACAGACATACACGCACAAGCAACCATGCACCCAACACACACACAGCTGTCCAAGGACAGAGACGCACACACACACACACACACACACATGCACACACACACACATGCACATATAAACAGAAAGACACACGGGGACGCATGCATCCACACAAAAACTCACGTACAAGCACACACCCACCCACACACACAGACATACTCATACATACACACACAGTCTCTTTTCAGTCAGACAGTATGGAAGATTTATTCCATATTTCTTTTAGTTTGGCATAAGGTTCCGTTCAGATAGATAAAACAAAGATCTCCATAGAAAACTTTGGGTATTAAACTACCCCCAACGGAGCTCACAGGTGGAAGCCGGGGATGACGAAGGCAGAGCTCGCGGAAATGGAAGAAGAGGATTGGACCGCACACCTGGAACTTAAGTAGGACGCTGAACAGGTGAGTTAATTAGACTGAACCGCCCACAGGGAGGAGTAACCAGGTAAACACAATGCTCGAGTTGCCTGCCTGAAACACTCTCTGGGTCGTTCACTTAGGTGAAAAAAAATCTTAAAACATGTTTGATGTTTAAAAAAATGGCAAACATCTGACAAAATGAAAGAAAAACACAAAAATAAACATAAATAATACAGGTTTGATATAAAAAACAAGAACATCAACAAAAAACAATGCAAACAAACAAACACACAGAATATATGTGTGTCAATAAAAGACAAAAAAACAAAAACATGCAACAAATAAGACTATTGCTCAGGGACAGAAAACAAACAAATAACCTTTGACCTTTGACGGCTGTTGGTGATTAATAAAAAAAAAACCTGCAGACTTAATCAGGCTAAAAAAAGCAGATTTTTTTGGGGTGGCTGTGGTGCAGCGGCTGATCTCTGGTTGGAAGATCCCAGGGGGGTTTTCCAGGAAGCATATTTAAACTACCCTGACTTTAACCCTGAACTCTGGCTGAAATCCGCCTGAACTTGCTTACTCTGGGTATGTCGGTTCCAAAAGACCGGATATGAGTTAGCGTAATTACGCTCCACTTGGTAACCCTGGGTAAATGCACGTGCACGTCAAGCACATAAAGACATTCTCAATGGATCGCAGATTTCCGGAATTACCATGGAAAAGCGTGGAAAGAGAGCGCTACACTTCAGTGAGACGGAGTCTGAGGTTTAAATGACGGCGTATAGAGTTTATACGTCCATCTAAAAAGTCATTCGGCTGCATCATCAAAAGAAAGAGTTTCTGCTTGGAGAAAAAGAACGGACAAAGTAAACAAATGAGTTTCTGATCTTATTTCTATTTTCATTGCGAAGCATAAACATATATATATATATATATAAAACTTATTCAACTTAAATTAATTCAGTTGGTAACAAGTAATTAAGTTAAATTTATTCAACCTAATTTCTTATGTCTATCCTCATAATTTCTTTTACAACTCAACTGTACATATTCATCTATCTAAATGTCATTTTACTCCAATTCAAATAAATGTTTTTCCATCTTAATTTATTGTACTTCTTGAACTCTCATATGTCTAAGTTTGAGCCTACAGACATTCTCATTTGTATAGAAATAAAATGAATGAAACAAATTTTGTTTTGCAACATGAAACTTTGCCATTTCTCTAACTTTAACATTACACTAACAAGCACTAGTGGTGCTGAATAAACTCATCATCCTCTCACTCATGGTGCAGAAAGAATTTAACATAGTAGGACAAATAACTGGGCAAAACACAGTAAAACAGCTAAACATCTAAACACATTTGGTCAAAAACCTACACTTACACCCAAATCCAACCAGACAGGCAAAGGGAATGGTATCCCACAATTCCCTGCGGTGCTGATCTAACAGCAGCACCAAAGTTACACCTACTTAATTGAATTAATTGGAATGAAAGTAAGATAAATGTCTGAAAACTACGTTTTATTCTTAAGCTGACTAAACAAAAAAAATTTATCTTAACTGAAGCAAATAATTAAGTTAGATCAAAGTATAAAGTTTATCTTTCCAACATCCATATGTGGTCTTATCACCATCTCATGGTGGAAAAAGTATTATCTGAGCTTCTTCATCCACTAAATCATCTTGAAATGGACATGCCATGCTGCTTCACCTCTCTGAAAACAAACTAACCTACAACTAAACCTGCTCCAGACCAGGTTATGTTCAGAGCATGAGTTGCTATGGGAACTAAGCATACCCTGAAACATACCTCCATTTTTGGAACCAAAAGCTGAAGTTATCTGCTTCCTTAGCCTCAAAGTTACCGTGGGAGCTAGCATAACCTGCTTTCTGGAATACCCCCCTGGTGGACAGCAGAGCCGCCATTGGAGTGTGAATGTGTGTGTGAATGAGAACATTATTCAAGCATATACCGTTTATCATTTTATGAAAAATGTTTTAAAATAGCTAACATAGGGCCGTGTGCTGATTAAACAGTTATCAATGAACCAAACAACAGACACTAATCTAACACAACGTGACTGTGTGAGAATCAGCTGCTAGAACGTGAAATAATGGAATCTCTTGTGGTTGTTCAGCCTGTTTCACGTCGTTCTTTGATCAAACAAAACAGAATAAATAAACAAAGAACATTTTCACATTCAACCACTAAACTGGAAACTGAAAATCCTGGGGGTCAGAGATCTGAAACTGAGCATTTGGAACGTCTCGTCTTTTTTAACCACAGCTGGTCGGGTTTTTCTGCCATAATGCCTGTGTGGTGGTTAGGTAATCCATTCCTGCAGGATGAGCTGTGATTGCAGCCAATCAGAGGATGCGGGACATCTCCAGTTATTCTGATCTAAATGATCCTGCAGATGTGAGAGCACATAAGAGGTTGGGAAAAATGGGATGCTTCTTTTTCTCCCCAGGGCTTGGGGAGGTTGTGCAGTCAGGATCCCGGTGGATTGTGGGAGTTACAACCATCGCATTTGCTTTCATGATGACTCACAGCAGCCAGGCTCTGCAGCCTCCAGCCGAATGAGCTGAAGGATCCACTTTCTCCCAACATTAAGGGTCACTGGTTTCCTTCAGAAGACCTTCAGCTCAGTTGCAGGCTCCTCTCTGATTAACTGCAGCTGTGTTTGGAAAACTACTTCCAACTGGAACCATCTTCATTTGCTTTTCTGGACTGCAGTTGTTTTGAGTACATTTGGATCTGACTGTGATCCTGTTAGATCGTAATGAAGTAAACAAAGTTTCAATGAATCCACTTTAGTGAGAAACTGAGCAGTAGCAGAAACGATCACTGAACTGGATGAACCATGACTGCGTGTTTACTGCAGTCCGGTTTAAAGTTACAGTGGGGGCACAGAAGCTGGTTTGGTGCTCAGATTAGATCCTCTGGAGAATCAAAACCCTGTTTGTGCTCATTTGGATGTGAAATTGATTTTAGAGGATTTAATTAGCTTTTGTTTGTGGTGAAGATTTTCAGGAACTTTCACGTTTGGTTGGAACATGACTTTTACTTTTTCAGGACCTTATAGAAACTTAATCTCCTGTCTTTCAGCAATGCAAGTTTGTCCTCCAAGCCTGAATATGTCCCAACCACTGCAAACTACTGAATCATCTCTTTTCGGTATCTACAGAGAACATTTCAGTGATGCCAAATGAGAAGGAGTGGGTTCTCGGAAGTGTAGTTTTTATAGATGAAAAAAAAGTTAGACTGGACAGAATTTCCTTTTCTCTGGTAGGAGGATAAACCTACATGTCAGTGACAGTTTTGTTCATCTTCAGGTCCTTCATCAAACCCGCACTTAGCCTGCAAACTCAAATGAAATCAACAAATGTATTCTAAATTACAAAAATGGAGCCGTGCAAATGAAGAAAGTCCTTTGACCCAGATCTAAATAGCTGCTTTCAATGTATGCATGCAGCTGCCACGGAAAGCCTGATTTTAGAGACTGTGTGGAGCTGCAGCCATGATCTCCATCCAGACTGTCAGGACTCCAACATGTGAAGGTATCGAGCTGGGAGCACCTGGGAGCAAATGCGTGGACGTCAAGGAGAGAGAAGCCAGAAGTCTTTGTCCGAGGTCTTTGGATGCTTGCTTATGGTTGACCTGGATTTAGAAGGGCAAGAGTTCTCCACACGAGCATGAGGTGACTTGAAATGTCACACCAGGCATTAGTGGGCTTCGCTGTGAGGCATCTGTGTGTGTGTGGGGTGGGGGTGGGGGGGCAGCTATAGGGTTATGTGAGGGATGCAGAGATTTTCTCAGTGTCAAATTATAGTGCAAAGAAATCCCACAGGGCCATGGTGGGGCAGAGTGTGGTGCTTTTGTTGCTCCTGTCTGAGTGGCAGCGGGACCACGGAGACGCCGAGTAAACCTCCAGACTGTGGGGACATGAGCAGACGAGATGGCAGCGAGCCACAGAAACGGAGGAATACATCAGGAACTGTTCAAAGTGAACAAGTTTGGCTTCAGAGCAAAGAGGATGATGAAACAAACTTGAACAAATTAAGGTCAATCTGCAGATGATAGAAGAATGAAAGGAAGACTTTGAAGGTCTGCATTGTTCTCTGATGTAAATGTTTACAGCTTCATGGCTGGAGGTGTAACAGAAACCCAGGAAGCAGACGCCCGAGGGGCATCTGTGACATCATGACCCTCAGTGAATGTCAGCTGCTCTACCTGTTTAGTCGTTCTCCTCCCACTCAAGGGTCAAACTTCTTCTCATGCATTTGATGGATTTGATCCTGTTAGATTTTGCAGCGTTGCTTGATCAAGATGATCAGATGAGGAACGGACGATGCTGCTTGATCTCTTTCCAGATGTCCTTTCCAGTTTCAGTAGCATAGAATCAATCTGGTGCTGCTTCAAAGCCAGGCTCCAAGATCTTGATCTTTCTGTCAGGGGTTAGTTGATTTATTGAAGGAAGTGTCTCCTTTATTTGGATCTCTCAAAACAGGATTGCCCACTGCTTCGCGCAGCATTCTGCAGAGGTCAGCAGGTCCTCTCTGAGCTACGGGATACATGACCCATAGATGTTCCTCCACAGATGGAAGGAAGAACGGCAGCAGCAAAACAGGAGTCCTCGCCGGCAAATGTTAGGGAACATTCTGAGAAAGTGGCGCGATGAAGGCAGTGACTCAGCAGATCAGACGCAGATTTAGCTTCCTGTTGTTGCGTCTTCTTTTATGCCGGTGTTATTGTTGACGTCTGCTGCCATGTTTGTCGTCTGGACCACTCCTTCATTCAGGTTATTGGCACAAAGTCGAAACAGTTGCAGGAAAAGAATAATAAAATGTTCAGAGCCCCACACCCACCCCACCAATCCTACTGGAACTAACAGTGACCTAATCATTGACTGTACATGAGAACTGGACTGAGTGACCACTCCCTCCTGGTGTTCCAAACAGGAAGTACCTGCTGGTTCCAAGAAGCCAAAATCCCACTGACTTCTATAGAGAAACAAACAGCTGTTAGTCATTCATTGTTCTTGTTAATCCTCATTTATTTTTATCACATGTTTTCTTTATTGCGAGTTTTCAAAGTTATAAACTGACCAATCAGGTGCCTCAATGAAGGCAGGTGGTACCTACTGGCCCCCATCTCAATCTTTGAAACATTTGATTGACAGCGAGGTTGCCAAAGAAACATTGACCCAGACTGACTCTGAATAATCGCTGACGACGTCTGACTCTAACATGGCGACATCCGTACTTCAAAAAAATGGCAACTGGTTGGAGCTGGCAGAAAGTCATTTTCTTTGGGGGATGTCAGACTCACTCAGCCCAACCCCTCTACAATCAATGGTTCAATGTATGGAGGTTCTTTCTCATATGCCTTGATAACTGATTCCCTCACTACTTCCTAGCCCCCCAAAACCAGTGCAGAGCAAGCTTGTCCAGGACTCTAGACTTTATCGCAATTTGGACTCCAAATATGACAACATCCATTTGCCAAAGTAAAAACGCAATGCATTGTGGTCTCTATTCACCAATCTAGTGAGCATCGATGCACACTGGTTTTGCACAGAGACTTCTGGGAAATTTCTAGCACACTGGATTTAGGAATTGTAGACTCAGACACCGTGAGAAAATGGCAAATGACTTTGATAGTGCGCTAACCAGGGCGCAGTGAGGGAAGTCAGTAGTGAGCTGTGGTTAAACGGGATACCAGCGCGCATCACTTTTTCAAATGAATGTTTTATACTCCATATAAAGGAGCACCAGTCCACATTTGACTGAGAATCAATGACTGGCTTAGAGTGACTTTTAAATGTGCAACATTCTCATTTTTAACAAGCTAAAATAAGAAGCAATGGAGCAAGAAAAACTGCTTGTAATGAGCTGCTAACCTGCCTTTATCACGGATTATGATGGCTTTTCTAAAAGGATGAAACATTCATCCATCCATCCATCCATCCATCCATCCATCCATCCATCCATCCGTCCTCTAAACCTGTTTTGTCCCTTTTGGGGTCATGGTGATGCCGGAGCCTTTGCCGGCTACTCGTGGGCGAAGGCAGATTACACCCTGGACAGGTCGCCAGTCTGACTGTTTGGTTCATGGTCTCCCGTGTTTGAGTTCTGCCATGCATTTCAAAATAACCAGGTTAAAAGTCAGCGCAGTGACTGGACTTCTATTGTCTCTGCTGTGTTTTCATTGTGGCGACTGTAGCAGTGGATTTTTACTTATTAATCTGTCTCAGACAGCCTGGGCTTCTCCCTGAAGCAACTGTCAGTGTGCAGAATGTCAGGAAGTGTCTCTGCAAGTCTCAGCTTGGCTCCTGGTAGCTTTTAGCAGCAGTTTCCTCCTCCCTCTTCCTGAAGTCGACTCAGGACATATTTAGTCAGCGGCTGTGAGCCGATGGTCTTTCCACAGTTTTATCCACAGCTCATCAGCGAAGGTGAAGGTTGGCTCATGAGTTGAAGCTTTCTGCTGTTTCCTTTCTGCATTGACAGGTTTGGACCTGATCTCACCTTGCTCTGCCTGAGGATCTCATTTATGACATTTAGCAAAACCATCTGGTGGATGTGTGTCAAAATCTGAAGGACCCTTCCTTTGTAATAAAAACACAAACTGTGAGAATCACAGCTCAGCTGCATCTCGGGCTCGGGCTAAGAGGAACAAATAAAAGTCATCCACAGACCAAAGAATTCTGGGAAGCCCAGATTGGAGAAGGTAAACTTCAGCCAACAATGCTGAAGGTCTGTGATTTAAAGGCCGTTCACCTCCACAACAATTATGTTTCACAGAGCTGGATTACATGTTTGCTGCAGGTTCATTTAGAGGTATCCGCTGTTGGAATGAAAACCGGGTCCCACCCAAAAACAGAGTGATGTCAAAATGTCTCAGAGGAGAACTCATTTTCATGGAAAAGTGCATGAATGGTTTTCCATACTTATGCTGTGCATGAACGCAGGCTGCAGTTTGTTTCCCACCCCTCCATCTGCTGCAGACCTGGAATATAATCCAGATTAATTCACACGAATCCCCCCAACTCACACAATACCCACCCACACTGGAGCACTCATTATACTGTGCAAACAGACTCACAATCACATCTGAGTGAGCTCCCCCAGTCCTGCTGCGAGGCCACACCAACTCACACACACATCTGCGCAGCCACACAATGACACAATCTGGGTCAGAGCTGCTGATTTTCGGATTGACACATCCGTCTGGGTGACCCAGTGGCCACCATCAAAGCGCTGCGCTGATTTCCTCTGGAAGATGATGTGTGAGAGGATTAAGCAGCCATTGTGTGTCAGTGAGGAGATGAAGACAACCTTTGTCTGTGGAACCACCACTGTGTGTTGGTGTGTGTGTGTGTCTGACCTCCAAAGCCCGGCCTCATTGCGAAGTCATGCTCCTCGATCCTCAGCAGTTGTTCACTTTTGATCAACAGTGTTTTGGTGCTGTCCTGCCTCTTCAGCTTATAGTCAATGCGCCTGTGAAGACCACAAACACACACACACACACACACACACACACACACACACACACACACACACACACACACACACACACACACACACACACACACACACACACACACACACACACGCAGGCCATGTTGACAGATTACTCTCATTAAAGCTGTAATTGCATGTTGTGAACAGAGTAATTTGCTGTGTGTGAGCATCCTGCACTCCTTCATTTAACGGCGTCTCATCTCAGCGAGAACATGCCTGTTCAGTGGGATGCAGCACGGCCGATCCAACCACCTCTGTTCCCCTAAATCACACACATTACGGGTCTGACAAGCATCCTGCTCCTCTTCTTCATCTAAATATGTATAATTTCCTCCAAACTGTTGAAGCATTGACACTCATGTCTGACGGGGCTGAAGGGACCTCAGCTGAGAGGCTTTTTATTTCAGGAGAAAGTAGGAAAAACTCATTTGTTGAACAATTTTACAAACATTTAACTTTCAGACAGAAGAGGACGGCATTCACACACATTACTTCACTTTTGTAAACAGTGAAATTTCATTAAATTTCAAGTCAAAGATGAAACATTTGATAATTGCTCAATTTAAGCACATGTTTAATATTTAAGCATTTCTCTTTTATGCCGCATTCAGTGATGGAATATTATTTATATAAAACAGGGCAAATTGAATAAGAGTCCCCAAAATAAAAGACCCCTCTCTGTGATGATAAGTTCTCAGTGTTTTTGCTGCTGCTTTGTGTTTACAGTGAGCCCACATTTACCTACAAACTGCAAGGATGAGCACAGATCAGAAGTTCCTTTTTCAACATAAAGCCCTCCTTGTCCTGCAGCATTTCACCCGCACACATCCTCCCCGTCACCCTCTCTGTCAATACCTCCCTGAAAAACAGCAGCGTTCCGGGAAAGTTTGCTCAAACCACCAACAGCAGGTGAGTCACTGATACTACACCTGCATGCACATGCACATGCACATGCACATGCACATGCACATGCACATGCAGGGCACCTTCAGCTCCCAGAAACATTGCTTCACACTCTGGGCGTTCAAATACCCTCCAACAAACCTTTTCTGAGAGTTTCATTTTTTTCTGCTCAGCCTTTTATTGTGCAGCAGCGAGCTGGTTTCCACACCTCAGGCTGTCCTTCAGACAGCTGGGAACAGAATCTCTTCTCAGAGGCAGGAAACACTTGACCCTCCTCTTGGTGTGAAGGAGAACTGATGGGAGGTCAGTTTACCAGAGAAACACCTAAATCAGTCCCTATTTACTCCTTTTAGCCCAAAGTCACCTCTGTGGATAACACCCAAAACCACTTCCAAAGCTTGAGTTTTTATACATGTGAGATAAAAACTTTGACTGACTGAAATCATCAGTTATGGACTATAAACTCCAAACTGTTCCAAAATCTGCCTCTAGTTTGTCCTGCTTGTTTTAACAGTTTTTAATCTGGACTGATGGCAGAGGGGAGGCTGGTTTCAAATGGATCCACTATCCAGAGGGGGGGATCAGTCTGTCCATCTCTGAACAGTGTCTCATTCAAAGTGCAAATATAGCATATATTAAATGAAATCAATAACATACATGACAAAGTTTCCTGCATCCTAGTCATGTTTGAAATGCTCATTTCTGAAACAACATGAAATGTACGAACTGTTTAGAACCAGTTTTTTTACGTTTCTGCTGCATCTTTTTCAATCTTTCACAGAAACAATAGATCAAGTTTCATGTTTCAGGTAAACAGACAAAACTGCAAAGATGAGAATGTGAGAAACGGCCAAAGGTAAATACAGGCGAGACTCTGCAAACTGCCTCGTCCTGAAAAGATTTGGTTTCAAAGAAGCTCTCACGCTCAGGTAGATCTGTGGCGGCCAATGAGCTTTGAGGGGAATGATGACATGATGACTCCCACACACACACACACTCCTGTAAACACAGCTAAGGAAAGCGGCTGAACAAAGTAAAACAGAGAAGAGAGTTTACACAACTCTGAAGTTACAGCATTTCACAACTCAAACAAAAGAGTGACATTAGGGAAACAGAAAAAGCATTCAGGGGACACGACTGTCAGAATTTGTGTCTTTCTCCTAGTTTATTGTCATTCCAATAAGGAAAACTAGAGTAGAAATAGAAATGATGTGAAGAAGTGCCTGTATGGCTTTAGGTGATCTTCTTCTCCATGCTGACTCTGGAATGTTGACAGCTTGAACGCTCACCTGGATTCTGAAGTGAGTCAAGCAAATAAGAATGAAGGTCACCTTTGCAAATGAACTGTGACGTGAAGATGGACCGCAGCATCCTTTTCTGGGTCACGGGGGGGACATGTACCCTGTTTACTCTTTGGGCAAAGGCAAAGTACACTCTGCACTGTGAACCTGAACAGTGCAATGAGCTCAAACTTTTTATAATCATAGAACTCAAAAGAAGCAACTAAATGAAGTCAGTGGAATAAGAGATTTTGAGTAAATTAAACCTCGATTACCAAAACATAAGTGAAGACCACAGTTAGCGCCAATAGGACTGCCTGTCCAGGATGCCCCTGCCTTTGCCCACAAGTGGCTGCAGGATAAATCAACATGCCTTTGCCCCTGAAAGCGACAAAACGGGTTTAGAAGATAGAAGAAGGAAATGTTTTAGAGTTAATGAAGTTATGCATTAAGGTTTAATAAAATAATAATATGCTAGTTTACTAAAGTAAACATCTAAAACTTAATTTAATAAAAAGTCCTAGTTTAAATATATTTAAAGTTTTATTTTATTCAACTCAAACATTCTAAGTTCTGATTAACTTATCATTTGTAAGTAGGATAACTTAAAAAATATTATGTAATCAGTTTCATCGTAAATTTTGAGTTCACTGAGCCTGTTCAAGTTTACAGTGTGGACGAGTTGGCAGTTGGTCAGGGGGCCACTCTCTCACACACAATCACACCCAGGGACCATTTAGAGTCATCAATCAAACTATGAAAGTTGTTTTAGGACTGTGGGAGGACGCTGAGTCTGTAGAGAAAACTCATACATGCACGGGGAGAACAGACAAGCCCCACACAGAAAAACCCAGGCAGGATCCAAATAGTGGTGCACGTAAATTTGAAGTTTTGAATTTTAGTTTCTCTGCTTTAAATTCCCCATTTCTGGACGTAAAATAAGCCTATTTAAAAATATGGAACAAAAAAAATTAATAAAGAGCAGCAATATTGAAGGGTCATCTTTGTCTCCAATGGAGTTGACGTTACGCTGGACGTCTACATTTTTTGATTATATGAGCTCATGCTTGTGGTTAACTTGTTTAAAATATTAATACATGTTGACTCTCCTTTAAGGCAAAGAAACATCCAAACCTCACAACAAAGAGTTAAATGTCAGCCTCTGCAACAGCACATTCCTGCATTCCTGTCCTGAAGCAACAGAAACAGACGTGCAGCCACGAAAAGTCATGTGACATTCAGAGAAAAAAACACACCGACAGAAGAATGCCAGCATGCAATTAGACGTCATAACACATCTCAGCTGTGAAATGTTTGCATGAAGTAGAAATGACTTTAGGCTGCACAGTGGTGTAGTGGTCAGCACTCTCGCCTCACAGAAAAAGTCTCAGCTGGGTCCTTTCTGTACGTCCAACCTGGAGGCAGATGGACTACAGCAGCAGAAGACCACACCGGGTACCACTGCTGTCGGCTAAGAACAGAAACTGAGGCTAAATTCACAGACTCACCAAAACTGGACCATAGAAGATGGAAAAAGTTGTCTGGTCTGATGAGTCTCCATTCCTGCTGCCACATTCAGATGGTCGGGTCAGAATTTGGCGTCAACAACATGAAAGCATGGATCCATCCTGCCTTGTTTCATGGTTCAGGCTGGTGGTGGTGGTGGTGTCATGGTGTGGGGGATATCTTATTGGCACACTTTGGGTCTCTTAGTACCAATTGAGCATGGTTCCAACGTCAGTCTACCTGAGTATTGTTGCTGACCACGTCGATCACGTTATGACCACAGTGTTCCATCTTCTGAGGCTACTTCCAGCAGGATAAGGCGTCATGTCATAAAGCTGGAATCATCTCAGGCCTTGAGGCCTTCAGGCATTGTTAAATCAATGCCTGAAGAGTTCTGAAGGTTAAAGAGGTCAACCCGGTACCAGCAAGGTGGATCTAATAAAGTGGCTGGTGAGTGTAAATATTTATTAGCAGAAATAACTAACACTTGGTAGAAGGACGAGCTTCTGAGCTTTAAATCTGAAAGACTCATTAAGGTTTGACCAACCGTCAGACCTAACCTTAGTCACAGTGATATCAGCAGCAGGTTTTTTCTTTCTCCATGGTCTCTTTAGACACTCATGGAAGGAAAAAGTCGAATGTTTGATAGACATCAGAGTTTGTTTGGCCAGAGCATTCAAGATTTTTGCTTGATTGTGAGCAAATGGTTTACTTTTCCGTTGAAACTGCAGGTTGGTGAATATTCCTTTGTCAAGTTACCTTTTTTCTTTTAAAGAGCAGTTTGTGAAACATAAACAAAAAGCTTCATATGTAGTTGGTTAAAAAAGGAGAACACAGCTTACTGGGACAGTTTCCCAAAACCTCACCCAGAAAATGACCAAATCCTCTTAATTTGAAATTTCAACAAAAGAAGTCACTTTAATGAAGCCATGGTGTTCTCCCGTGCTGTTCCCAGAGGAGTGATTATTTTTCCTGCCTCTGATCCGCCTCCAGAGGTTTGCTGTGGAACAAAGATGCCCATAGGGACACATGGAAATCCCTGAAGGCGAATCGGCCATAGACTAAACCAGTTTACACTGTAAAAACAAAACCCCTTAGAAAGAAGTCAAAAATTCTTACCTCATTGGCAGATTTATTCTGGTCACTAAGACACGTTTTCTCAAACTAAGATTATATTTCTTTTGATTTTTTTTTTCTTGCAAAACAAACTTTGTAAATCCTGTTTGAAGGAGATTTATTTTCCTGACATGTCTGTCATAGTTTGTTTGAAGACTAAAGGATTTCTGACAGTAACTCAGTAACTTTACATTTTTAGGTATTACAATCATGATTACCAGCAGAAGATGTTGATTCATTTTCTAAACAAGAAAAAACCTCAGAAATATGATCCTCCATGGATGCCAAACTGGACGTAGATGTAGATCAAAAGGCCATCTTCTCTGTCACTGTCAGGTCTGTGTGAACAGGAATGTGAAGTGGACAAGGACGGCTCACTAATGAGAGATGTGTAATCAGAGGATCTGACACAATCGCTATCCCATGATGCATTGGGTGTATGGCTCTACAAGGTACAAAGAGCCTGTTTTGATCCCGTGTTTGAAGAATGTAAAGCATGTTGGTTTTTGTTTTATCCATCAACGTTCTGATCGTACATGAGCAGAACGTGCTCACTAGTCACTCACAGCTCCGACTGAGAGGCGCAGAGTTCACAACCCAAAAATGAAAAGAAGTCACAAGTTCCCTTTGATCATGCTGGAGTTCATGAAAACATGTACCTAAAAAACATCTCTCTGCTTCTGTCTGCCACTTTCAAATCACTGCAAAAATTAAAGAAAGAAATTCAATCAAAAGAAAGAGATCAAAGCAACTTGACCTTCATCCTTTTTTAACCAGTTTGTGGTGTTTTAACTTCCTGTTTCATCATTAGAAAAGCTTTTAGCCAGTGTTCAGCAGCTTCGTCTCACTTTATAGATCAATACATTGGATCTGCTCCGTAAACAGCTGGTTGGGCAGTAAAGTCAGTTTTACTTTCAGTTGTCTTTATCTCAGTTCAGTCTCTGTGCTTTCTGCATATCAGTTCTGTCACTGATTGTGCTCATGCTGGTTACATTGTTATCTCATTTCTGCAACACATGACTGATGCAACACAAAGAAAATCCTGACAAGACGCCTCCGTTAACAGACAGGAACAGAAGTGAGCCTGCCTCCACTTGACTCAGTTTTTGGTCTTAAGTCTCTTTAGACGTTCCTTTTTTTAAATGTGTCTGTTTGCCTATCATTGGCTGCTTCATCAATGCTTCAATGCTGAAATTACTTTAGATACCAGGGGTATTTAGCCTTGCATGGAGTTTACCACCCACTTTGGACTGCAGTGTCGACCCAGAACGGACACCAGCGCCACGGGGACTGACATTGGCCTCACATGAGACAGAAGGACTTAGGCCCATGCAACAACGGGCCAAGCGGTCTTCCATATGCCGCATTTTCCTCCCTTAGCTCACTTTGCTCCTCTTGATCAGGTATCACAGTAGGACAAGGACTCTTGGTGTGTCAGAGACTGCAGTTAGTCCATCAGGTCCTCTGCTTTGATTCTCCTCCCCTTTAAGTATTGTTCAGCTGAAGTTCATTTGTTCAGTCACGGTAAATGTTTGCCGCAATGAGTAACGGTGGTCAGAAAAATCACTATTTTAACGTGTTGTTCAGTTTCCTGCAGCAGCTTAAGTCAAACCAACTCAGACTCTTATGACAAACTTTAATTTGTAAAATATTTCACTTCTGATTCTATTTTACATGAAAACATTCAAACTGAGACCCGTAAACCATTATTTGACTTTCAGACCATCCTGATTCTTTTGGAGTAAACCAGGAGAACGTTACTGATCGGGCTCATTTATGGTGGAGTCTGCAGTTTTTAGATGAAAATAAAAGCCTCATCTGAGGCGGAACCTGCTTCAAGACCATTGATGGACCCTGAGACCCTCATGCTGTTCCCATCACAGAGACCTAAACCTACATCTCTCTGAGCTACTTAAGTGTTATTTACATAAAGATTGATTTGATTCACAGAAACAGTGATGTTCAAATGCTGTTTCACCACTAAAGGACAATAAAGAATAGAAAAATAAAAGTCTCACATCATGGCAGACAGCCGTGTGAAATTTGATTAGGCTGCCAAATGAAGATTAGCATGTTGTTGATAGGCTTAATCAGCTCTGTGTGAAGTCGTTTGGCAACCATGTGAGACTGACAGACGTGAAGTGGAAAAGTGCTGCAGTCCAGCTTCAACAGCTGCTGAAGCTAATTCTGCCCTGGCTGTGTTTAAAGCACAGAGAGACCCAGAGAACGTCTGCAGACCCGAAAGAAACGGGCAGCAGAGAGCAGCGCTGATGCTTGCTTGGATAAAAGGTTTAAGGAGGAAGGATTTCATGTGGTGTCATTTTCTAACCTGCTTTAAATGTAACCATCTTCCATTTCAAAGCAGAAGCAACATTTCCATCAACGTCTAGACATTTCTGCTGACATGAAAATGTTGAGAACTGCAGGCCCGCTCAGGTAGAGAAGACAGGAAACGTGTGTCTCACCCGCCAAACTTGAACTTGCTCCTCTCCCCGAGGAAGACCTCTTTGTGCTTCCTGCGGCTGGTGCTGCGACCGGCAGTCGCTATGGCAACGAAGCTGGCCACAGCCAGAGCCAGGCAGCTCATCGCGTCCACCTTCATTGCTCACAGATTTCTTTGAAGGAGCGGATGCAACTCCAGCATCTCCACCACATCAAGCTCCATGCTCCCCATCCAGCCCCTGGCAGGGCGACCACACTGAAGCCACTTCCTCCTGGATATGGCTGGACCTCCGAGACGGAAAGCCAGAGACGTGGAAGTTTTCCTCGCAGCTCTGCAGGGCAGCTCTTCAGTCCTCAGCTCCGGTCTGCTCGTTCCTCCTTCTGGATCTGTCGGCTTTGCTCTGCGGTTTTGTGGTTCTATCGCTGATTAAAATCGATATGAATCTATTCGTCGTGGTGATAGAGGAATGACACTAATTCCACAATAATCCTCTTATCTATGGCCACAGCAATCTTTCACTAACCTACAAACAGTCTCTCACACACACACACATCAGTAATCAGGATTTTCCCAGCAGCACAATGAAAAAACAGCCACCTGATAATCTGAGCTTTGGCGGCACCTTTGCTGCACGTGTGAGTGTGTGTGTGTGTGTGTGTGAGTGTGGAAGCAAATGAACCCGTTTGGAAGCCGCTCCAACAGAAAAAAGATTGATGAAAGTGTTTACGGATTTACTGGGAGAAAGAGAGGCTGAGAATCAGCCTCACCTCACTCCATCCATTTCTGCACCTCTGGAAACAGAATCTCTGCAGCACGGAATCCCAAAACAGCGTCTTCAGGTGTTTGTTCAGGAGGACCTGAGGGAATCTCCTCAGCTACACAAAAGGGGTTCAAGCATGGCAGAAAAACATCCAGTGCAGTGGTGAGACTGCATCCGGAGTGAGGCCACCTGAAGAGCATGCGCTGCATTCAGGAGCTTTGGCAGATCCACAGTCACTGATTGACTCAGAACCACAAATTGATTCTCACACTGGAACACGGCAAATGGAAACACTGGAGGATCATAACAGATTAAGAAATAACAGACCACCAAAGTTACATAACTGTCACTACAAGCCATGCAGGCGCCGACTGTGACAGATTCTAGGCAATTCACATGAAAAAAACAAGTTTCCAGAGACCTCACTTCATTTATTTACTTCCCCTTTAAATTGACTTTTATCGTGCAAAAGGCAGCTTTCCCCTGAAGTCTCTTTGGGAGCAGAAAGCAGAAGAAACTTTTAGCTGAGCGCTGGAATTCCTCTCTGTGAAAGTGAAATCTGCATTTCACGTGTCTGAGCTTCCATGACTGGAGCGTCAGGCTGAGAACCTGACATTTTAAGGGGACTTAAACCTTACAGACAGCACTAACATTATAAACCAGCATGGTACAGCTGTGTGTTTGTAACCTCATGACACTTTCATCTTCATTTTAACAATTAAAAGTTAGTCTAAACCCCAAATCTAATAATGTTTGTTAGAAAGATAAAAGACACATTTCAAACTGAATTATCTGCAGCTGATCAGTGATCTTGCTTTGTGCACGGCTGGGTGTGTGCACGGCTGGCTGTGTGCACGGCTGGGTGTGTGCGCGGCTGGCTGTGTGCACGGCTGGGTGTGTGCGCGGCTGGGTGTGTGCGCGGCTGGCTGTGTGCACGGCTGGCTGTGTGCACGGCTGGGTGTGTGCGCGGCTGGCTGTGTGCACGGCTGGGTGTGTGCGCGGCTGGCTGTGTGCACGGCTGGGTGTGTGCGCGGCTGGCTGTGCACGAGCAGCTGTTGTCATTGTGACTCACCTGCACACATACTTTCTCCTGAAATACCCCACTGTGACTTTTGAAGTCTGCTTCTGTGAAGTTTCTGCCCAACCGGAGCAGACGGACAACACCAAAGTCTGCTGTGGCTTTGAGAAGCTTCCTCTTCTCAGCAGAGGACAAAGACTGGAGGGAGTTTTTGGAAAAATCAAGGTGACGTAGACCCACAGGAAGCAGAACCCCCCAAATAACCCAGAACAAAATGTGACATGTCAATAAAAGCTGTGAAAACAGGAGAATGCTACAGATGAGCAACTTAAAGCAACAAAACCCAAATAACTGAGTGAAGGGGAGGATCGGAAAAACCCAGATTGGAAACGTGCACAGAACTTTTGCAGCGTTCGATGTCCTGAAAGATTCACAATGATTCACTCATCGTGAGGCAGATTCTGAGAACTGCAGGGTCATTTCAGGTCATTTGCATGGAAACACTGTCAGCTCAGTATATTAGATGATCTTACTTTTGAGAAAGCCACTCCTACCGGCGTCTTATCAGGGACTGCTGGGATTAAGGAAGATAAAAGGTCGCGCCTTCATCACCTCCATGTGACGGTCGTTTAGCTGCAGCTCCTGCATGGGGGCTTTCAGTACCTTCTGGGGAGGGGTCATTAACCAGCAGATCCAGGGGCTGGGTCATGTGGACCCAGAACCACACAGGGATGTGAACTTGACCCAAAACTAATACAATGCATGGGCGCCTGTATTTTAAATGGTGCCGCTCTTGTTGTCATTCTCACTCCCGACTCGTCATATGTGGACTTATTTTCGATGTGCCGCCTGTTCCCATTAAATCATGGGTCCCTGATACCCATGCTGTGAATTAGTACTGGTCTGGGGTCCGCGGGCCGCTTGGTACCACACAGAAAAAAAGATGAATGTGCTAACTTTGATTCTTCCCGCTTTTTTATGTCCAGATTCAGGAGGAATCACCAAGTCGCTCTGCATGATACGTGACAGACTCTCAAATGTTTCACATAATCTCACAATAATAAAGATGCAGACTCCATAGATTCAAGCAGTTCTACGACGATTGTGTCATTTTATCTTGCTTTGTTTATCCGTCACACCTTAAAAGTTGGACGCGGCTGAAGTCAGCATCTTGTTAGCCTCAACTTTGACAAGTTTAAAGTTTAAACCACCATGTAAGATTCAATCAAATAAAGTTTCCATCCTGCTGAAGATGATTCTGAACTGAGGAAACTTTTCCTGCAGAAAGGCTGAATTCAGCAGGAATTTTCCAGTTTAGACATGCAGCCCTGACATTTGTTCAAATGGACATTTTTCCAAGGAGCTGTTGGATTTGTGGCAGAAACTCATGAGGGCTGTGGATCCTCTATCTAGTTTTCCTGGTAATGTTGGCAGTTGTCCTGTGGTGTTCCTGTTGTGTGTGTGTGTGTGTGTGTGTGTGTGTGTGTGTAAGTTTGTGTTTGTATGCGTGCGTTTGTGCGTGCATGCGTGCCTTCGTTTGTGTCTGTGTGTGTGTTTGTGTGTTGGTGGGTGTTTACAAATTTACAAATAAACAAACAACCACAAACAATAACTAAAAGTGAAGCAAAAAGGCTTCAAGTTGAACCAAGGCCAAAACAACAAACAAAACCCAAACTAACTGTAATCTTGTTTTCTTACCTGTACAGAGGAAAAGGAAAAACAAAGACAAACACTAACCTTCCTGAACAAACAAAAACAGGCAAAAAAAATTACTAAAAAAAAGGCAGCTTCACACAACATAACTACAAACCAAAAGGCTAAACAGAGTGGGCACAAAACCAAAAAAATCAAAGTGCAACAAACTATAACAAATGGAGAAGAGGACCATGCCGCAGCGGCGACTCGTTGCCGCAGTGGCGACTTGTTGCCGCAGTGGCGACTTGTTGCCGCAGTGGCGACTTGTTGCCGCAGTGGCGACTTGCAGCCGCAGTGGCGACTTGCAGTGGCGACTTGTTGCCGCAGTGGCAACTTGCAGTGGCGACTTGTTGCCGCAGTGGCGACTTGCAGTGGCGACACGTTGCCGCAGTGGCGACTTGCAGTGGCGACTTGTTGCCGCAGTGGCAACGAGCCGCAGTGGCGACTTGCAGTGGCGACTTGCAGTGGCGAGTTGTTGCCGCAGTGGCGACTTGCAGTGGCGACTTGCAGTGGCGAGTTGTTGCCGCAGTGGCGACTCGTTGCCGCAGTGGCGACTTGTTGCTGCAAGGCTCCCTTCTTACAGGCTGGAGGTCCAAGCGGTGGTCATCCATCTGCTCCATCAGCTTGTCCAATGGAAGGCCACAGCCTTTCCAGCACACCTGAAAATAATCAGACATAGACAGACACTCAAAGATGCACAAAAACACAGAAGTCCCACTCTGGACTTTTGTGTATTTGGATACAAATCCAAATACACAAAACACAGAATAAATAAACAAAACCAAATACGGCCACAGCCGTAACAGTGTGTGTGTATGTTTGTGTGTCTGTAAACCTACCCAGGTTAAATGAGGATCAAATCACAAACTTAGACTCTCCGTTCTCGTTGTCTGAACTTCATGAAGCTCTGTTACTAATGCCTAATGGTAAAGCACCAGGGCCTGACGGCTTTCCTGCTGAGTTTTATAAAGAATTCTGGGAACAACTGGCACCAACATTTTATAAAACCATCACATCTATCAACTATCATCTATCTAACATGAACTCAGCCAACATAATTCTTCTTCTAAAACCAGACAAAGATCCCAATAGTCCTTCAAGCTATCGCCCTATTTCTTTAATCAATGCAGATGTAAAAATTATCTGCAAAGCACTAGCACAGAGAATAGAAAAAATCACTCCTCACATAATTCACTTCGACCAAACTGGATTCATCAAAGGCAGACACTCGGATGACAATGTCCGTAGACTAGTTAATATAATAGACTTTGCCACCATTGAAAACCAGGAAATGACGGTACTATCGCTGGATGCTGAAAAAGCCTTTGACAGAGTAAGTTGGAAGTTCCTTATTGCTGCCCTTCATAAATTTGGTTTTGGAGAAGCATTCATCAACTGGATCAAAATATTATATCACAACCCCAATGCATCAGTTAGAACTAATAAACAGACTTCAAACAGGTTTTTTCTTGGAAGAGGAACCAGACAGGGTTGCCCACTCTCTCTTTCTCTTTTTGCTATATTCATTGAGCCTTTAGCTGCAGCAATAAGACAGAATGAGATTATTAAAGGAATTAAAACCAAACACAGCCATCATAAAATTAGTCTCTATGCAGATGACATATTACTGTTTTAAAGGAATTTACATTCTGTAAATGAAACAGCAATGATCATAAATGAATTCTCCTCCATATCAGACTATTCCATTAATTGGAATAAGTCTGTTTTATTACCACTTAACAGGAATATGGAACAAAGACTCACAATTCCAGTTAAAACAGGAAATATCAAATATCTGGGTATCTACTTTTCCCCCAAACTATCAGAACTGGTGCAGCTAAACTACACCCCATTACTGAAAAGCATACAGGACAACCTAACACGCTGGACCAACCTGCCTCTGTCCCTTATGGGCAAGGTAGCCACGGTTAAAATGAAAATCTTACCCAAAGTTAATTATCTATTCTCAATGATTCCCACACAACCGCCATTAAAATGGTTCAAAACATTAGACTCATCCATATCAAGCTTTCTATGGAACAATAAACCTGCAAGAAGTAGTCTAAAAACTTTAAAATCTGCAAAAAGCTGTGGAGGATTAGAATTACCTAATTTCCACAAGTACTTTCTTGCAAATAGATTACAATACATCTTAAAATGGTTAAAAAATAATCCGGAAACCAACTCATGGTTAGACTTTGAACAGGCGTTATGTGGAAAGATCGACCTGTCAGAGCTACCATTTATCAGCCAAATAGTTAAAAGACAGGATTGTTTCAAAAGTATTAATATAAACGCCACTTTAACAGCCTGGTGGGAATTTCTCAAAATATCAAAATCATCAATTCAACCGTGCAAAATGACACCCATCTGGAACAACCCGGACATCCTTATAAACAAAAAAATGATTCACTTCCAAGCTTGGCAAGCAGGGGGCATAAAACAACTAGAGCACGTAATTATTGATAGAAGATTCATAACTCCCCAGGAACTTCAAGACAAACATGGAATAAATAACTTCCTGGAATATCAGCAACTTAAATCAAGTATTACTAAAAAGTATAAATATAAAAACGACGATTTAAAGCTACCAGATGTAGTTACCACTCTGATTAATTTTTCAATGAATAGAACTCTCTCCAAAATATACAAACTTCTATGTAATTTAGATAACAATATTTCCCTTCCAACAACAAAATGGGATGCAGATTTGAGCATCAGCACAGATCAAAGCTTCTGGTCAGAGCTTTGTCTAAACACCTTTAAACTGACAAAAAGTCCAAATTTGCAGCTAATCCATCTCAAAACTCTTCACAGAATTTACTACACTGGACAGAGGATGTTCAAGATGGGTCTCAGTAACTCAGACATTTGTCAGCACTGTGACAGTAATCTACCCGACAGCTACATGCACGCACTGTGGTTCTGCACACCTGTCCAGGCTCTCTGGCAGCAGGTATGTGTCGATTTATCAGCCTGGCTTAAGGTTTCAATCACGGCCTCACCGTAACTTTGTGTGCTTGGTGACATGAGTGCCATCGATATAGAAGAAGGATTAGCATCTATCATTTTCATAACTCTTTGTATTGCTAAAAAAACTATTTTAATAAATTGGAAAAACAAGAAAAATATAAACATAGGTCAACACAGAAATCTGCTGTTTGATCATATCATCTTGGAAAAAATGTCAGCCCAAAGTTCAAGTAACTTTGAAAGAATTCGGTCTCCAGTGGCTGACTCCATGACTTAGGGGGTGGGGGGCCTGGTCGTCGCTGCTCCTTGCCCTTCTGCCGTGGTTTGGGGTGCGGGTCGGGGCCCCCCCTCTTTCGGTTTTATTTGCACCTTAGACATGTAGGGCCCTTGGTGGGGGGGGGGGTGCTTAGACATCACTGCCAGCAAGCAGCGGATGCCCTCCTAGCACCCTACCTGCCAATTTTAACCGCACCTTAGACATTTAGGGGAGGGTGAGGGGACATCACTGTGAGTAATCAGGAGATGTCCCCTCAGTACCCTACCCGCCAATTTTAACTGCACCCCCCTTAGTACACACACCCCTCCCCCCTCAAAATATACACTCCAACATAAAACACACACACATGCACACACACACCCTCAGAAACACACATACACGCACACACATTTTGCAAGGAAGGTGGGACCTAGGACCATCTGTCCCCTACCCCTTCCCTGGTGGGGGGTACGGGTCCCTTGGCGGAGGCTGCCGTGTCCCCTGGGTGCCGGTCTCCTGGGCCCGGCGGTGCTCTCTCCGCTTGGGGGTTCACATTACATCTGAGCCGGGGGTGTCCGTGTCCCCGGGGGTGGGTTCTGGTCCTTGACCCTGGGCGCTGGGCCCCGCCAAACTTCCAACAGTGGCCGAGCCTGGTCGGACCATGTTTACAACACCCCTTGTGGGCCCCCCTTTTTCCCCGGGGTGCTCCCCTCTGGGGTGGGGGTGGCTGGCCCCTGCCTTACTCCTCCTTGGACCAACCGTGGATCGGGTGGGTGGCTGCCTGGAGTGCAGAGTGGGTCTCCCTTGGGGGATCCTGGCTCGTACCTGGGGTTGGGGCGGGGGGATGCCCGGAACTCCTGGGTGGTGATGGGGTGCTCGCCTGGGGCTGTGGGTGCAATTCTCGGGTGGGGCCCTGCGTTGGGCTCTTCCGGCGCGGCGGGGGGGGGCTGTTCTCCTGGTTGGGCTGGGGCGCCGCTCTCTTTCACCTGTGCTTCCCTGCTCTCTGGCTCTGGGGGCCTCGCGGCGGTCCTGCTGGTCCTGGCCTGGGTGGCGGGTTTGGTCGCCCGGGGGGCGGTTGTCCCCTGCCTGCTGCCGTGTGGCGTTGGGGGGTTCCGGCTGCCATTCCGGCTGCCGCTGCTGCGGCGGCGGGGGTCTGGGTGTGGGGGTGGCTGGGCACTCCTCCTCCTTCTTTTCACATTCCACCATCCATTTCAGAAGAATATAAACACTCACCTGAGCACAGGTGTTAGCTCACCTTTGCATTAATAGTTTGCATGATTGAATGAATGTAAGATTTCACACTAGTTGGTTTAAAGGCATAGGTATGTGCGTGTAAACACTATCTGTTTAGTGTACATGTTGACATGTGGACATTTTTGCAGCTAGCAGGTGTGTTGATAACATTTCAGTGTGTGTGTGGACAGGCCCGCCCTTTTTGTACTACATTTGAACCTTACCGTAATGATAAACAACCAGTAAACCTGTCTGCTCTATGCTGCTTCATGGTCATATCCCCCCCCCCTTCCCACTACCCCCCACTCTCTAACAGCCCTCTCTCTTCTTCCCTTCTTTCCTTTTCCATCTGGTCCAACACCAAAGATTTTCAAACATGATTGAAATTAATAAAGATAAAGTTTGGCCAAAAAAAATAAAAAAAATAAAAAGTTTGTGTGTCTGTGTGTGTGCCTGTGACTGTATCTGTGTGTGTGCGTATGTATGTATGTATGTATGTGTCTGTTTGTGTGTGTGTGTGTGTGTGCGTGCGTGCGTTTATGCGTGTGTGTGTCTGATTGTGTGCGTTTGTGTGTGTGTGCCTTCGTTTGTGTGTAGGTGTGTATATGCGTGGTGAACATATCCATGTTTTTTTATATTGTGTGACATTAAATATTGTCCAAAAGTGTTCAATTGTGTTGAATTCCTTTGAAGTGAGAGTTAGATATCAGTTACATTCAGACGTTCCACCAATCCTCAGTTACATAAAAATATATAACTTTGAATATGTGGACATAGTTTTTCTGGACTTTAACATCAAGATTTTTTTCCAACTGGACCTTTTTCTATTGAAGACCCGTGTTCTAGGGTGCTGGACGGGGAACTCAGTCTCTTCTGTTATTGTTTCACTTGAGACGAGCAGAACTAGAAACTTGTTCATCAAAGTGGAGTTTTCTCAGTTTTCCAGTGATTTGAGGCTCAAACCAGAAGATGGGAAAGGCGGCCTCAGACCTTCAGTTCTTGTGGACCTCAGCAGGTGCTCCGCCTGGCTGTGACCTCTGACATCGGTCACAAGCACAGCATGAGTAACACCTGCCAAAAAATCTTGACATGCCGCCCTCCGTGGCATTTCATGCTGCGGCGGAGGGAAGCGTGACTCTGCCCTGCTCCACACTGCATATGTGGTTTTGCCAGTCCCGGATAAGCCCCGCCCCTTCAGAGGAGGTGTGATTGTCCCTGACAAAAGTGTGTGAGGCAGTTTGTGCTGCCCATTCTCGAAATAACCTGTTGATCCAGTCTGCTGAACAGTGGCTGTCAGGAGGCAGCAGACGGCTCCCTTCTCCCTCCTTCTCTAGGATTTCATCTGAACTGCGGCTGAGTCACGGCAAGTCTCTGGTTTTTGTGTTTCCTTTTCTTTCACTCACACTGAACTGACACACAGCAGAGATTCACACTCTCACCACCTCCACCTGTGTGCCACAGCATGGAGTTAACTTTCTTTAGTCAGCCTTTCCTCCTGATGCCTGGGAAATCCTCTCATTCTGGGCTTTTCTGTCATCTTCATCCGGCCACAGATTTTTTCAGGTCGAAGCTCAAAGAGGTGATTTTTCTGTCTCTCTTCATGGAAACTGAAGTTATGGATACATTCTGCAAGTATTTGACCAGTTAAAATGCTGGTTTCATTCATGAAAACAGAGGTGTGTTTGGAGTCTGCTGAGGGCTCCTGCTGCGTGATGACATGTGGGCGTGACTCTTGGCTAATAAACAGCCTTTATGGACTTCATTAGAGATTAGTGAGACGCCAACACTTGGATAGAAAGTGTACCTTTCCAATTGATCCTAAGGCTCCGTGATAGGTTTGTTTGCCTTTAACCTTTAGTTCTGGGGTTTCCATTGTGATTTGCTGCATGAGTTCAGGGAAGTGATGAAGATGGCATTGCAAACATCACTTTGTGGCTGCGTGTCTCGTCTTGTCAGTTACTACAGCGCAGTGTGATCTTTTCTCAACATCTGGTCACATGTGCTGCACGTTTTAGACTCTAAATTGAAAGATTTACAGATGAAGAGGAATGCTTTTGGGTTTAAATGAAAGCATTTACTTTCTTATTCTAACATTTTCCCCTTCAGTTTCCACCTAAAAGTCTTCCCAACACTCAGACCGTCCAGCTGTGCACGGCTGAGATCAAAATGCACAAACTGCTGCTCAGCACCTTAAACTGGAGGAAATGAGGCAGTTAGCCAGTTAGGGGCAGCATTTGGACCATTGCAACAGCACCTCATCATTAGGGTAAAACTACACATCTCACGGCGGTCTAAACCAGAATTCAAATCCGAAGCACGGCCCAGCAGCTCCATGCAGTAGAGAATGCAGTCCTGAGCTGTTTGCCAACATTTTCAAACCTTTCTTTTTCACATATTGTACATCCTTGATTAAAACAACGTATTTGCTTTTGTGCTACTCTTGTTAGAGGGAAATGTTGGAAATGTCCCTTCATTACTAAATCAGAGCCAGCATGTCTTCAAGGACAACTTGTTGCTTTGAGCGACTCTAAAGTGGATTTCTTGTTTCCAATCTCTCAGGAATGCAGACTTTGGTTTAGAAGAGAGAAAACTGGAGCTGATTGCAGGCTTTCTGAAGGATTATTGGAAAAAAAACATTCTCTACTATCTATCTTCAGTCCTTGACCCTCTTCAGAGGGACTTTTGTCCTGTTTTTACTGACTGAACACAGAGTCTGGCCTCCTTGATCACTTGATTTTCAGTTGTTTGCAGTTTAAAAAGGAAAATCTTTCTGAAATGAATATTTTAAAAGCCTGTTTAAAAGCTGATTTTGAGGAGGACTTTTGCAGATCGCTATGATCGTTTGAGTTGGTGAAAACTTCCATTGAGACAGTTTTCTACCCACCGATGCTCATAAAGATCAGCTGTCTGACACTGAGGCCTCAGCTCTGATGGATGAGCATCAGGAACATGTTCAAACGCTGCCTTTCTTCAACAAACACGCCTCTTGGAGAAATAATGGCTTTCTGCAGGATCAGAATAAACAAAGGCATTGTCTTCTGTGTAAACCCACACAGACAATGACCGCCACACCCTTCATCCTTTGCTCATCATCACTTTCTCCTTGGGATTCAAACTTAGCACATTTCCTCTCTGGCTGTGAGGCTCCCCCATGTTTACGCCACACTTAAGTTTCTGCAAAGACAGCGTCAGAGGAGCGTGGCCGACAGATCCTCTTCCTGGCAGATCAAAGAGATGCTGGAGATGAAGGATGAGAGGAGGAAGAGGCAGCAGGAAACAAATGAAGATGAGTTGTGACGAAAGGGTTCGGGCTTCAGCTGTGGGTCTTTTTGGACCGATAAAAGAATCACGAGATAATCCTCTAGAAGGCTGCTCAGGCATGTTTTCTCTGACTGTGTGTCTCTAATTATACTTTCCTCTTTGCTGTTTCTTGCATTCATGTTTTGGTGATGCCAAACCACCCAGAGTGATCCAAAGACCAACCTGCCACGGAGGGATGAGCGGCACTGAGGCCCCCCTGCACGGGTTTCTGTGTCATTAGATGGTCCTCGATGCCTGGAGCCATGTCACTGATACGAACCTGGGCCTGCCTCCTCCTCTGGGTCAGCGCGGCCACACAGGACAAAACGCCCGGTAAGACACAAGTGCCCCTTTGTGCAGCGGCTCCAACTGATGCGCCTGCAGCAAAATGCCAGACTGAAGGCTTTCTGCACTGAAACGCGACACCAGCAGCAGCAGCAGCAGCAGCAGCAGCAGCAGCAGCAGCAGCAGCAGCAGCAGCAGCAGCAGCAGCCAGGGATCTGTGCTGTCCACCGCTGTAGCTGCACACGCTTTTCCAGCGGAACCTGTAGCTGATTAGTCAGAGCGTGTTCATCCTTTGCTCACTCAATCGGGGCAAATTCTTCCCGTCAAAGAGCCAATGAGCTTTCAGGAAGTTAAATGTGACTCGACAGCTTCAGTGCAGCCCAGATGCCTCAGTGGGAGGGAAGCAGTACAGTAAATTCCCTTGTGTCATAAACTAGTAGTCAAAGGACTCTTTCAGGCATTACAACAACAGCAAGTGTTCTGCCCCATTATATTATTAATCCTCAGAGTTCATAAGACTGTGGGGTGAAAAAACATGCAGGGTAAAACCCCAACATTTCCCATTCAGCTAATTTAAAGTTTAAGTCCCGCCAGTGCTCAATTATTTATAGCCAAAAGACTTTATTTCCCTCTGAAAATTCAACTCTACGTTCAGTGTCGCTCTAACACTGTGTGGAGAAGGACCACATGCTAGCTGGCTCAGAGTTAAATCCACTCTGTAAGTGTTGCATTAACATTCCTGTTTTACTGTGATGCAACACCAGCATGACACGAAGAAACCAATGCTTTAAAAATAATCTGAACCAGATCAGGACAAAAACAAAAACAGAGCAGGAATGAAACCACATACAAGGAAAAAGAAATTAAAGGCCAAACAGCAAACAGGAATGACAATGAGGCTAAAATGACCCACTCACAGTGATGCCAAAGGCAAGGTCGGCTTTAAAACATCCGAGACCCCCTCACAACAACCATCCCATAATAATGATCCAAATCCTGAATGAGTTATGTTTGAAATCCTAACATATGAATGAAAAGGGAAACTATTGCTTTGAAGGCTGCATCTGTGAACTGAAGGTCCAGTCTTTGATTGAAACACATTTCTCTGCAGCTTCCTGATGCTGTAAAAAACCCTTTCAAAATAAAACACCCAAATCCAGATTTCACAGCTTTTTCAAAACTATTGAAAACTTCAAGGTGTTTGACATTTATATCTCAAACAAATATATGTTTCAAATGTATATTATTTAATAGATTAGTAGAATTAATAGATCTATTTCATTTAAACAGATAGCTTTAATGGGGATTGTCTGTAATCCTTAAACAGCACTTTGGTTTAGGACCAGTAATGCTTATAAAACCTACCTTTTGTGAAGTGAGAACACTTTAGAGGAACCACCTTCGTTCCAGTGAGACTTCACAGAAATGGAGAAAACTGAAACCAGAAGGTCTCAGGGTAACAGACAATAAAAGCTGTGAAGTTAAAATCAAGTTAGCAAAAAGTCTGTTTGCAGAAGGTTCTGACACAATGAAGGTAAAACACTGCGGATCAATTCAGGTTAATCTTTTTTTAAGTCATCAAATAAATAACAGGTCGAGGAGACATTGATTATTCTGCTTTCAGTGTAGAAAATGAACAAGTTCCTTTAAGGCTAAAGCCTCAAAGGGACATTTAGGGTTTATGGAAAAGTATCATGATGTCTGCAGGCCAGAAAACTCCATTCATTCCCTGCTAGAAATCACAGAGAAAAAGATGGATTTTTTAGTTTTATGGTCTGCTTAAATTAAAAACCAAATCCTAAATTGAGCAAACGGCCAGAACAGTAAAAGGCAGAGGGAACATAGTGCTGACCACAACCAAGCATTTCTGGGAAACATTTGTGTGAAGGAAAGTTTTTGGCCTGTTGCTCACTTAAAGCAGCAACTATGAAGCTCAAGCAAGAACCAGGCAGCTGTTTTGAAGGAAACCCTCCAGAACAGAAGGAGGAAAACCCACCAGACCGTCCAGAGAGCTGCAGGTAAAAACCTCAGACCCAACGATAAACCCGGCAGACTGGACAGCTACGCGGGACTCAGTGACAACATGCTGGCCTTTGATCTTCTGACAGAATTTCATGTCTCCCAGCAGTGAAACTGAGGCAGAAGAGTTAGCTGTGATGAAGATTGAAGACGGTAATTCATCTGTTCAAACAAGTGTAGACAAGTCGGCCTCTGAGCCAGAGCAGCCTTTCCTCCTCAGGAGAAGACACAGTTTGGGTTTTTTTTCCACATCCATTGACACATTTCACTGAAACACATCACAGTTCCAACCGTTGGCATGTTTTTCCTCAGAAAGAGAGCTTTCATGCTTCCTCTTGTTCATGGACGAGCTGCTGTCTGACTTTGTTGTCTGACTTTATTAGATCATCTTCAGGGATTGGATGATGGTGAAAAAGTTGGTTCCTGGGGGACGATCTAACTATCCAAAGAGAGGAATAACAGTCAGCTGTGGTGGACCTGCTTTTTTCCCCTCTCCATCTCTGAGTTATTTTTCCATGTCATGAACACAAACAGTGCCTCAGCTTTGTCTGTGTCTGCTCTAAAAGCTGAGAACGGAAGAAAGAATTTCTTTGAAGAAGTTTTGATAGAGAGCCGTTTGTGGCAGACATGGCTCATGTCCAACAGGTTACAGTTCATGTTTGACCACCTGGAAAAATCTGGACCAAAGTTTCATTGAAGATTTAGTCAGAACCAAACACTCTAATATTCTGAACAAACGTCTTCTGAGTCTTCATGTGACCTTCTCTGTCACATGAAACACTGATTAAAGGATCACCTGAGTGCAGATGAGTGCTGCGTCAGTAAAGTTCTGCTTTGGACCCTCTGAGTGTCGGCGTGTGGACAGCAGACTGACAGAGAGACTTCAGCAAAGGAAGCTCTGCTTTCAGCCACAATTGGAGCTTGTTGTTTACTTCTAATGTTCGTTTTTCCTGTGTCAGATAAGGTCATACTCATCACCAGTCTTCAGTGTGACGTTTCCTCTGCATGTCTGTTTCAGAAGTGGCGGTGAAGTGCTTCATTTCCGAGGACTGCGTGCTCCCGTGCAGCTTCCAGAGCGGTGCTGGGGAGACCGTGGAATGGTTCAAACAGGACAAGCTGATGTACAAGTTTGAGCGCAAGACGCAGGAGCGCTTCATACACCAGCAGCTGGCTGGGAGGGCCTCTGTGTCCCCACAGCAGGTTTCCCAGGGCAACGCCACGCTGGTCCTGAAGACGAGTAGCCTGAAGGACAGAGGAACGTACAGGTGCCACGTGAACAGCTCTGCAGGTCACCACGATGCAACCGTCATCTTGAGGGTGGAAGGTAAATGAAAAGCCTCTTCTGCTCCTCTAGTCCTCAGCAGCAGAGCAGGACTCTGTGGGTTCAGGTCAGGGTCAAAAAGGAGGGGTCAGTCCTCTGGGGAAGATTTATTTCATTTCTCCACACCACACGGCGCCTTTGTAGACAACAGAGAACAAACCTGTCTGCTTTATTTGTCTAGGCTGCAGTTAACCATGCAAGCCTGCTAAAAATCCAACAGCTACACTAACCTGATACACATGTTCACAAACACACAACGCCTGAAGTGTGCGTTGTCAAAGCGTTACCTTTCGCCTTGGTGCAGAAAAGAAGAAAAGAGAAGAAAAGTGACAGTTTTGTTTTCTTATGAAAACTCTGAGTCCCGGTTTTCCGTGTCACTCAGAGACTTTATGATTCCCAGAGGTCCCAGCTGAGTCTGTGACTCCGCCCACCAAAGCCGTCAGATCAGCCACTCACAGGGCTGCACATGATCACCATCTGCTGCCCTTGAACAGAATCATGACTCAGGAAGACTTTAGGAGGCGTCTGTGAGGAAATTCAAGCTGGGATGAAGGAGCAGCTGAGTCTCATAGTTTGTCTGAAGGATTCATACAGAACAAAATGACCAGGAAGCAACTAAGACTGTGTTTTACAGAAGTATAATTTCAGTTAAATTAACAGGAAAAGCTTCCTTCTTTATCTTCCCAAGCAGAGTTGAAACACAACAATCCTTTCTAACAAGAGACACAAAAATCCAGTCCCACATTCAAAACCAGGTCACTTTTGATTATCTGACAAATTTCTATTTATTTTGCTTTAATGTGTATTTTTGACCTTTGTTTTGTGCAGTGTCCTTGTGTTCCTTGAAAGGCCATTTAAAATAAAATGGATTATTATTTTTAATATTAAAAGTTGAATACAGACAGCCAAGAAATGTTAAAATTTCACAAAAACATTTTTGAGGATTCACCTTCAATCTGCAGGTAAAAATGAAATTTGATGGTTTTTTTTCCATTTCATAGTGTAAGGTTTGCACCAGAAGGCTGTTGGGATTTAATACGTTTCTTTGCTTTAGTTTGTTTGCCACCAAATAGTCAACTTATGGTCTTTTTTTGCACTGTGATGAAACTAATCCAGATTTATTGTTGTTGGATCATTGTTAACCTAAAGGTGTTGGGATACGTCTAGTTTCTGGAAAATGTTTTTCATATCATCCAGATGGCGTGAAAGGAAATCTTGAAAAATGGACAGAAACCTGAATAATTCAGGCTTTAAAGGATGGTAGTGAACTGTTTAGCAGACACGGTTTGCTTAGATGTGGGTGAGCTCTGCTGTTCTCTGCTTCGCAGTAATGCTGGCTATATCAGGCCCTGACATTTACAGTCTATGATTAGAGCTCCTGAAAGCGTTTAATCTTCTGGGACTGTTTGTGTGTGCAGCCCCCATCAGAGGACTCTTTCTGGAGATGTCCAGGCTGAGCGGCTTCGAGGAGATGAAGTGCATCGTCCAGGATGTCTTCCCAGCCCCCCGGGTAACCTGGGAGACCGAGCCCCCCACATTGGAAGCCTTCAAGCCGTTCACGCGTATGACCGCCGATAAGAGAGGCCTCTACACTGTAGACAGCCGTCTGAAGAAAATGGAGGGAAAACCTGACCTCATCTACATCTGTAAAATGACCCCCCCCTACGGGGGTCCAGCCTGGACCTCCTCCCTCATAGAGAGAGGTAAACATGTCTACATGTGTCGCCTCAAATGTCAAAGCTAATGGTCTGTTAGACACACACTTGATGTAAAGCAGCTGATTCCAGCTTCTGGACTGACTACAGACAAAGACTAAATCCATCCGCAAAAACAGTCCATCACCCTGTCATGTAGATCAGGGGTGTCAAACTCATTTTCACGGAGGACCACATCAGCGTAGTGGTTGTCCTCAAAGGGCCATAAATTATACATGTAACTATATAGAATGAAAAAGGAATGTAACTACTCCTTAATGTTAAATTACTCATTTATTTATTTTAACTACAGTTTCATAGAAAACATGTTTTCTTGCTACTTTAGCATAAATCCTTTAAAATTTCATTCTGTCAGGTTAGGTTATATGGACAGTGTTTAAGTCCTAATGTATAGATGCCCAATCCCATATTTCAAGTCCGATTCCCCCTAGATATGAATAAATACACACCAATTTTTATTTTTTATTCTAAGATATTAAAAACTTTTATGCTCTCGTGGGCCACATAAAATGACACGGCAGGCCACATTTGGCCCCCAGGCCTTGAGTTTGAGACATGTGCTCTAGATTATGGTCTTCAGTTCCATCCAGTAGTCCTTTTCTATTCCATCATCAGTGCTGAGAGCCCAGCCTGTCCAGTTGTGTTTCTGAGTAGGTTTTGTTTCATTTTGGAGCCCAAAATGTCCGCTGGACAGACGCAGTGGACACTGGGACGGTCAGTCCAAACACACAAATCTGAACGGCTGCGTCAGGATTCACTCAGATTTATCTGATGAAGGAAGTCCAGAATATCAGTGGGAGATGTTCCTGCTGAATCCCCCATGGATACATTACAGTCATCAGTGTTTTTAACTGAGACACATCAAAAAGTTCTCTGTCAAACTGGACAAGGCTGCTTTTGACTTCCTGAAACTTCTGTCCAATCAGAAGGTCTGAATACTGTGACACTGCCTAAACCTGCTAGAAGGCCCTGCTGACACCAACTCAGAACCTGATTGGTTGAAGGAAATGAATGACCAACATTAATTTTGCATTAGAGGACCTTCACAAAGGATACTGAAGGCCTCTTTAGCTCTGACCCTGCCTAGCAACAAAGAAAGCTGAAACGCGATTGGTTAAATGCTCCAATATGAAAATACATCTGTTGGGAAGCAGCATAAGAATGTTCAGAATGAACACACCATATGGAATGATTTAATGAGTATGCATGGACAATCTGCAACTAACACATGATTGAGATATTTCTTAGGCCTTCAGCAAAGGCCTTGAAGGCCCTGACGGCCCACCACTGCATTATTAGGGTTCAGAGACGACACTGATCTTCAGTCAACATCCAGCTCGTAAACTCAAGAGACACACAGATGCACCAAGAGCTGAACCCTGTTCACCTCTTCTCTGTGAACGTTTTTCAGCTGCGTTCATCTCTTTTGTTTTCTTTGACAGAAATCAAAGGATCCGAAGGCAAAGACCTGACCCTCCCCTGCAGTGCCCCCACATACCTGAACAAGCCCTCCCTCCAATGGACCTTCTCCACCAGCAATGAGTCCACCCAGATCCTCACCTACAACAGCCAATCAGGACGCAGCATCACTTTGTCGCCCTGGGAGGGGCAGGTGGAGCTGGACATCTACAATGCTCATTTTGGAGACGGATCTGTGCGTCTGATGAACCCCCACCGGTCACGTAACGCCGGGGGCTACACCTGCGTGTTCTCCACGCCGTACAGCTCCCACACCGAACGCAACAAAGTGACCTTCAGTGCTGGTGAGGACACACAAACACAGAAGTCTCCTGAATCTGTGGAAACCTCAGTGCAGAGATCCACACAGTTCTCCATTTTCTGTTCAAAAACATAAACGTCAGGAAGAAAAGCTAAACACGTTTGATAGAGACATTTGAAATAATCGAAAAAATATCCCCAAACTATTCTGTTTCCAAAATTGGCTTTTCACCTTTCATCTTTGTGTGTTCCTAAAATAACAAATAAAGTTTCCTGCAGGTTAAATGGAGGTCAGTAGAACAGGGAAAATGCAGACTCAGCAACATGTTCACCTCAAAGAACAAAGCTGATTCTTAATGCGAGATGCATTTAAAATGACTTGAAACATCCTCAATATAAATAAAACACTTTATACTTCTATACTATACTACTTTATAGTACTAATGATGGAAGAAACTTCCCTGACTACCTGTTTTCAGACTGAAAGTTGCTGCAGAAGCCTTGAAATCCTGAATATGCAGAATATTTACCATCTTTTGAAATGTACACATTGAGCCCTTTTATGCTTAAAGTGACTAAAACTAGACTCTGTTTTATGGTAAATTCCTGTAGCATCGACGGAACTTTAGCTTTAAATTTGTTCCTTTAGATTGCTTTGAGGGATTAAAATACTTTAGTAAAAATGAGCTAAATTATATGATTGTTTTGCTGGACAGAAAGTTCAGACTTTTTCCCAAGATAATTTTTGAAATGTTCTTCCCTGTGGCTGTAAAACTAGGAATCTATGAGCTTTTACAGTCTTTTCCTGTTGGGCCGCTGAAGTCACCATTCCTGTTATTGATTGGTTACTGCATGGGAAGCCATTTTTATAAGAAAAGACAAACTTTAAGTTTTTGTGTGTCCTTAAATGAAAAACAGAAATGAGGTGAAGTTGACCACCAAACAGTGAAACTTTGCAATCGTTTCACGCAACATTTCAAGTTAAAAACACATTTTTTAAAATCCTCCTGTGATGTTCAGGAATCCATGTGTTTGTGTTAGTTACTGCAGGTCAAGAAGGTTCAGAGAAGGACACTTCTTTCTGGTGGATCTTCGGTTTGGTGGCTGGACTGCTGCTCCTGGTTCTGACCGGACTGTTTGCCTTCCTGAAGCTGAGAGGTAAACATCAACATGCTGAAAGTAAAGCACGCTCACTGCAGAGAACACGTCTCATCCAAACGTCTAAAACATACAGACATAATAAATGTGTACTCCTGTATTTGAAAGTGGTCTGAGAACACCGAAGGCTTTCGTTCTGGTCTGTGTTTACAAACCACCAAAAACTGGTTTTACTTCAAACTTGAGCTTAATCAGCTGCTGCAAAATGTTCCTTTTTCTGTCACATGATGGCGCTCTCTGTTCTTTGTCTCTGTCCACAGCAAAAAAACAGAAACTGACACACAAAAGTGAAGAAGAAGCTGAACTGAACGCAGTAAGAGGTTGGTCTTCACAAACACCAGAAGCACTTCAGAAACTGTACACTAGATAGAGCCAGAGGATTCCTGAAATAATGGGATGGAATAAAAGTCACAGACAGGAAGCAGGTTGCACATATTAGGTAGTTTTTGTTTCTACATTACAGTTATTTTTTTAAATCATTTTTTACCCCTTCTGTATCTTGTTAATGTCTGATTGTCTTTCCTTCTTTCTTCATGCTGACCAGCTTTGAATTTCCATCAGTTTTTTGTTTTTCAATCCTATTTATCCGCTCTGACAGTGTAAAGGTCTCAAATGGATGTTTCTGAAGAAATCCTCGTCAGAAAAGTTTTAATGCATGAATGTGTCAAAGACACTAAAAGGAAAACCACACGAAGAAAAACAAAAGCACACAATGGTAGTGATACATTAGTTATCACTGAAACATCCAGACAGGGACTTTTTGTGTTGTTGTCTCAGAAGAAAAGCTGTGAGGAGAAATGAGCAGAATGAAATGACTGCAGCTTCATTCCTTTCTGAGTACAAAGTAACTGTGGCTCATTTTTACTGAAAACTTGCTCTTCTTTTCCTGATTTTCTCCCTGTTGGTGTTTTTTCAGCTTCAGCTACTGCAGCAGGACAGTAGCTGTACGGAGAGGACAGTCTAGAGGACACAAGGAACTCCAGGCTGACCGTCGGATCAGAGCGGCAGACCCGACAACCACTGAGGAGAAGCTTTGAGAAAGGACATGGAAGTGTTCTGATCCCAGTAGTTTTCTGGTTTGAGAGCAAAGACAGAAGAACGGCAGCTCTACGTCACGCTGTTGCTATAGAAACACTCCTGAATGAAGAGGTTGTGTCTCCTGACAGGAACCTTCTCCTGTGAGGAAACCTGCAGGAAACATGTCTGCTTTCTGAATCCACCATCAGCTTCAGATCTGGACGTTAACACAAAGAAGATGAAGATGAAGAAGACTGCACTGAGACTGTATAGACCACCAACATCCAGAGTCCTGATGATGCGGATTTAATCAAACTTAGGATCTTTTTGAAAGGAAACACTTTAAACTGTGTATTGATGAATCAGGACAGATGAGTAGTGAGTTTTCGTGTATGTTCTTCATCATCATCATCATTGAACTCAGGGAAGTGTGACACTTCATCTACAGAAGCAGCTCCAGCATTGAATTGTGTCTCAGCTTTATGTCATTGGTCAGATTAGATGAATGTGAAACACAGCTTTTTGTCTCCTCAGAGAAAGTACACGCTTTGTCTCAGAGCTGCTTCATTCAGATCAATAATCTGCCTTAAATATGAAAATATTGAGTGTAAAAACAGAGGAGAGAAAATCCAAAGAAACATGAATTCTGAATGGTTTTCTGTCTGATGATGACATGAATTTTGGTATAAAAATGACCTGAAACCTTAAGGAAACTGAGAGCCAGGATGAATGTGATCTGTCAGTGTGCTTGTTCAGGTTGTAGCCCCTCCCCTTAGATAATGACCTCTGGGATAAGCCCCCCCAACACCCAAAGTAAAGCTGAAGCGTGTGTCTGCAAAGCTCGACTTTCAGATTTCTCTAAAAAGTTATCTGGAAACCTTTGATGATAAAGGAGCTTTGGGGATGGTTCAGAATCCCAGAACCAAAAGCAAGAGAAAAAAACAGTTTGAGTTTTTGTCACTGTGAGTTTTGTTGAAGGACTTGGATGAAGTCATGCAGGAGATGAATGACTTGAACCACTTTTGTGTGACCATAACAGATTACAGATGAACCGTCACAGTTTGTCCTCATGTGCACAGAATAAAACACTGGGGGTGTAAATATGAATCAATTTCTATTCCTGCTATCCAACCACATCAATCTGAGGCAAGTGGTTAATCGAATCAACTTGTACCGTAAAAAACAGCTTCAATATAAAATTATAAAATACCGTTTGAGTCATGGTAGGTTTATTTTACTATAATGTAAAAACGACCAAGTGGATCACACGTGACGGTCAGCAAAAAATGATCCGTCCATCATTCCAGTCCGATTTGTGGACGGACTTTGATTAAATTCATGTGACCATCCAGTGTATAGAATGTTCCCTTTGGATTCTTTGGATGTGGAAAACAACAGAGGGCTGAAACTAACTCTGCAACATCACTTTGTCTACTAAGACCATCGGAGGGTACCTGCTCTGCCCTGAGTGTCGACTGCATGGCAGAACTGGCGGTCCCAGCTCCCGGTGCGTGCGCCCTCTTCACATCATCATCAGCTCATCTGACGAGTGGTCTGGCGGTCTAAATGCATCCCCCCGTGCGTACAGGCCCAGTGGTTCCCATAGTGTGCACCATGCTCCCAGTGCATGCAGGTCCAAGCGCCCTCCCAGCCAGGTGGGAACCTTTTCCCAGAGTCCAAACCTTCCTTAAGGGAGCACCAGTTTTCAGCTCTTCTCTGCTCCTACATGGTCTCTCAAACAAGAGCAGGTGCATCCATTTAAGGGGCGTGTCCACATGCAGCATGCAAAGGGTTTGTGAATCACCGCCTACATGCAAAAAACACCCAATCATGCAGTTAGTCTCTGTCCCACCTCCTCACATCAGCAACCACAAACTATGATACGAATCGAATCGTTGTTAAAAATAATTTTTAGACCCCTTCTAAAACACATTAAGCTGCTTTTAAACTGTAACTAATTTTTTTAAAATGTCATAAAATTATTGTATATGGTTGTTGTTTGACTCTGACCTGCATTAATGCTCTCAGAAATGTTCCTATCAGAAAATTGTCATCAAAAGACGGAAGACTGCACACGTCGATGGTCATCTTGACCCCATAGGATAGCACAAAGGTTAAAATGAGGAAAGCAGATTAGGAGACCTGGAAGTAAAATGAAGACATTCATGAGTGTTAGGAGAAAAAGGTTAGTCAGAGCTGTGGGACTCAAAATGAAAATGTGTGTACTTTAAATTGATGAGGCCCACCATGAGACAAGAATACAGGTTATTGAAACCAATCACGCATTTAAACTACAATTGATTTTTTTATTCCTTCATGAATGTTTAGGAGGATATGAATATGTCTATGCAATTATTAACTGGGCCAATTAGCTGTATACAAACTATTTAATGATTATGCAATGCCATTTGGATTTCCCACCAGAATCAATCATAACTCCTCCCTACCATCTGAGCAGATTGAGGGGCTTAAATGAACTTTAGTCTAGACTCACAGGCCAGGAAAAGAGGACTTGGAAGGAGGCTGAACAAACTGATCTTTAGCTACAAATGTGCTTGAAGTAAAGAGGGAGGTTATTTTTACTTGTACGGTAGTTTCTCACACCTACAGACGCATTCTTTGGTCATAGCTTAAAACATGATGACAGTTACCACATTTTAACGCATTTAACAACTAAAACAAGACGAGGAGGCCTGTGAGATGACAGAATGCTCAGAATGCACCCTCAATAAGTAAGAATTTGCAATAAGTAGGACTTAAAACTCCTGCATCTGATCATGTCTTCATCAGAAATATGAGAGCCCGTGACAGTCCAGGAAAGTTATTGGGAAGAAATTGTCCATACAGTTGCCTATCGAATACACGGCGACAAACTCCATCCTGCAAAAGAACAAGAGGTTTTAAATGTTACACAGAAATCTTCTTTTGCCTTGACTCATCCTAGAAACATCCTTGTTGCATTACAACAAAAGAGAAAAACTCGGAAGAAACAAAAGAAAAAGAAAGAACGGAGAGAGAACGATACAGATCATGACAAATACTACTCAGTATCTTTTCAGTCATGTGAAACTGATATTCCATCTGAGCGTTAGCACTGAAGACCCAGAAGCAGCACACAGAGAAAAATCCCCTGTACCAGAAGAAGAAGCAGGAACAGCAGGGGAAATGCAGCACTGTCCAGAGACGGAGGACTGGATAGCTGTTGAACAACATTTAGAACATATTAGCCCCATGTTACACCTGCATGTAGTGAGGAGGGTTATCAAACACATCAGTGATAACACAGACACCCTCAAGTTTTCATATGAAACTCTTGGCACACCAACATAGAGAAAAGGGACATCTTTATATCAAATGAGCTGCACTACACCACGTCCTACACTGTGTCCACATACCACTGTCCTCTCCACTGAGGATACTTAGAATGACTGTATCCAATAAACTAAATGGATAAAGTTTCAAAGAGACTTACCCTTTCATGTTATGAACAGGTAAAATGCATAGATTGCCCCCGCTTATTTGCGTTTCACTAGTTACGGTTTGGTGTATTCCCAGATTTCTTTTTCAGTCCCGTGACTCCAGTTCACCACTAAAACTCAGCTCAAGAATCTCATATGAGACCTTTTTATCCAAAGAAGGTACGGTGGGGGAGGAGGGGAGCGGCTGCTAAGGAATATTTCACATCTATTTCCACCAGTTCCAGAATCACTACCACCGGGTTTTGTGCCCTTGCACGGACAAATGGCTTCATTTGAATCAGAAACAGCCAGAAAATATCCTAAAATGCTTAAGAATAATTATCATCCTGAGCATTTGATTTGGATGAAACCGACCTCCTCTTGAAGGAGGAACGACGCACTCCTGGTTTTAAGGCACAGAGAGACACTCCTGATGTGTTATAAAGTACACTACGGTACAGTCTATTGCTCTGAATTGAAAAAAAAGTCTTTATGTTGAGCAATGTTCCAATAGTCTTTAATACAGGTTTTACAAAGCATCACAAGGATTAATGATGAGTAAGGATCGGTGACGGACATTCTCCGGCTCACATATTCTGCGTATTCGTTGGTGTCCTGAACCCCCTTGAATATAGGTCTTGGGTATGAATACCGTATTGTTAAAGAACATACAGGGATTGGACATTTGAGACCATGAATATGTCTGTTTAAAATTATATTAGAAAATGGAAACAAAAACGTTTTCCTGTTTGTGCAAAAACGGGCTTGATCATATTTAATAGGCTGATGCTGGTGAGAGTAAGTAAAGTTTTGTGTTTTTGTGGAGAAGCGTTGTTTTCTCTTTCCTCTCAATAAGGACACAGCTCATTGCATTTTCCATCTTTCTCCTATTTGGAGAGAAACAAATGCAGGGAAGCAGACAGGATATCTTATATAAGATAAGATAAGATAAGGACTTCATTCTGGAGTTCTTAAAAAAGAAAATTTACCAATTTACCATTATGATCAATTTTTAAAAAGTGGGGACTTCAATATACATGTGTGTTTCCCAGCAGATCAATAAGCAAATGAGGCTTTTGGAAACTTTTAGTTTAATTCAGTCCGCAGAAAAGCTCACACATGTTCAGGGGCACACATCAGTCTTCAGCATCCTTCACTTCTGATGTGCCACAAGGCTCAGTTTTGGAACCTTTATTGTTTATTTTATATCGGCTGCCTTTGCAGCATATGTTAAGTTCTTTTAAGGATATTTCTTATCATTTTTATGCTGATGATATTCAGCTTTAAGTGTCTTTTAAACCCCAGGATGTTTTTAAAACACAGATTTTATGGAGTTGTCTGATTTCGGTCAAGAGATGGATGAACAACAACTTTCTCCAACTAAATGAAGCCAAAACTGAGGTCCTAGTCTGTGCTCCTGACAGTTGCCTCCCGCAAATACTCCAGGGACTAGGTCCACTTGCTTCCTTTATGAAACCCTCTGTCAGGGTGAGTCTCGACCCGGTTTTATCCCCTGACAGTTCACTTGTTGGGTCACTTGTTCAGTCTTGATTTTTGTTATCTTGAAAAAAAATTGCAAAACTGAATCCAATTGTGTAGCATTCTGAGATAGAGAGGCTCATCCACGCTTTTATTTTTTCTCGTCTTGATTATTGTAACTCCATCCTCACATGTTTTATATAAAGAAAAACTCTAGAATGGCTCCAGGTTCTGAATAAATCAGATTTAACTCACAGAGTGTTGTTTAACTGTGAGGATTGTGCATTTTAGATTGGATTTTTAGAGACACTTTGATCTTCTTGTCATGTTCATGCTCTGATTAGAGTCACACCAGGTTCAGGTCTTTCATGTCATCTGCTTGTCATTTCTGGATTTCTCCAAGGGTCTTTTTTCATGTTGGAGTTATTTATGAATTCTTTAAGGTTCTGCCTAAGCCTGGTCTATACCACCAACTCCTGACAGTAACTGAACTCTGGAATATTAGTAACAGGAATGAACTCAACTCCAATGAAGCATATAAAAAAACTCACAACAAGAACAAGAAAGGCATTTTTAAATATCAGATTTTTGACCCTGTAGATGAAGGCATTGAAAAAAACATCTCCAACATTTGATATTTCCACAGATTGTTCAAAAAGAGCAAACATCTGCTGTGTGAACTGAGAGGAAACCTGTAGAACAAAGCATTTCCATCAAGTGTTTGCTGCTGCCGCTCCTCTGAAGAAGCGGTTTGGCTGCATGTTTGTCACGCTTGTCCGTGTATGCTAAAAGCTCATCAGTGACATCAGCCAGACTGATCTGTGCGCAATGGAATTCTAGATTCAAACCTGTGAGTCACCTGTTCACAGAAACGTCTACTTCAAGACAGCTGGCTGAGGAAAACAAAAACACATTAGGATTCACTCTCTTATTTACTTACTGGCAGGATTTAATTCTTTCGGATAAATTGAGGACATTTCTAAGCATGAGGTTGACCCAACAACAACTACTAAGTTCAGAACGTCATGTAGCAGGAAAGATACCAACAACAAACATTAAAAGTCGAATGGAATCATCCAAGATGTGGGACAGGCAGATTTGTCTCCCCAGAACTCTCTGACTGTCCATAATGATCTGCATTGTGAAATAATGCAGTATCTTTTTCTAGATGTTGTCCTGTCAATCATGTTTGTGTTTGAAAGTGATTGCTCTGTTTGTCTGTTCTGACACTGTCAATCTCTGAGACTTTGACGCTCTGCTGGATTTCTTTTAGTTTTACCTGTTACGCAATCAGAAGAGGGAACAGCCCAACCAGGTAAAAATGCAAACATCCGCTCAGCTGTCAGAAATCACAGAACATGAAGGTGAAGATGAAGCTCTTACAGGTCCTGCTGCTCCTGATCTTTGTTTGGACTTTAACCAGAGGAGGTGAGTGAAACCTTTACAGTCTTTCATTCACAATGTTTTACTTTATTGCTCACAGTTTTAAACATTTATCCCTCTGAAAAACTCTTCATCAATGTAAACACATCATGTGACTCATCGAACAGTGTTTCAAATATTAACTAACATAATAAATAAGAATAAGAATGTATTAACAATAATACATTCAGTGTTTAAGACTGTATTTAAAGGTCTGCTTCTGTCATGATGTTTGGAGCTTTAAATATTCAGAACTTGTTGGTTTACATTGTTGATCATAGTGAATGCTTTCAGTTTAATGCCTAAAAATAACTATTTTAAAGAAGCTTTAAAAGGACAAAGTCAGTCTGAACATTTGATGTTTAACTCCAGAAGATTGTTCAGTTTTTAGCAGGTCAAGGCGAAGCTGCTCAGTTCATAGAAAAAAAACTCATTACTTTTATAACTGGAAAAAACAAAAAACAAAAATTAAGTTCAGTGTGAAAAGCTCAAAATTGAAACAGTCAGATTACAAACAAGAAATAAAAACACAATAAAACAGTTGTAAAGAACATAACAGAACATCTAGTTGTTGTTTTTTTTTATCAATGGGACACACCCTCAATTCTGAAAAAACACCTCCAGAGATCGAGCAGTTTATAAAATAACTGAAACCACTCAAGACCATTTTTGGAGATTCACAGATTTCAGGCCGTTCCAAACACTGTGATGTCACCGACAATAGAAAACTGTTTTTTCTCTCCAAGCTCTGAGCCGGTATTCTAACGATACATCCTACCTCGCAAAATGTTCTTACCTGTAGCACAAAATGATAGATACAGCTACCGAAATGTCCTACTTTATCAGATAATCTCCTTTACTGTATATAAACAAACAAACAATTTACCATTTCCGATTTTAGCTGGTAAACACAGCAGGGTAGGAAACATTCATGGGGGGAGTAGGACAGATTTACGGGGAAGCAGCGCAGCTGTCACAAGATCAGAAAGATGTGTGGTTCCATCTGCAGCAGGTTTATTAACTAAACTAAAAGTCCACAAAGCTAAATGATGGTCAGGCCGGCAGGGGTTAATAACAAGCATGGGAGCATCAGAGGAACAATGAGAAGAGTCAAGATCCAAACGAGAGTCGGGGCAGGCGGCAGGCAAATGGAGTCAGAGACAAAACAGGGTCAGGAAACAGAAGATCAGGTCTGGATAGAACACTCTGTAATGCAGGCAGAGTGCCACAAACAACACTTCACACTGAGTAAGGCTCAATGCAGTGTTTAAGTGTCTGTGAGTAACTGCAAATGAGAGTCAGTTGTGTGGCATCCAGGAACTGAAGTGCTTTTAGAACTCTGGAGACGGTTCCCACCGATGACCAGAGGGGAAAACACAGTTCTGACTTCTGACAGCAGCCTCACGGGGGAGCAGTATCCAAAGGGATAAGCTAACAAATGATTATTAGGACAAAGAACTTCTTTAAGGTTTTAACCTAAAACATCTGGTTTGAAAAAAGTCAATAATTGTTCAGAACTATTGCATCAGGATGGTTCTCTTTAGGAAAGATTTGATGGCCGAAATGTTCAAGGTGTTTAGAAATGTCCCAGATTGCGGTGTGAGGTTAACCAACAGGGCTGAGTTGTTGAAACAAACTGCTCAGCACATATTTAGAAATCTAATGTGAAACCTGTGGAGGCAGCGTGTGGATGAGCTCTGACTGCAAGGGATTTTTTGGGCCGGTTTGTAAGTCGACTCTCGGTGTCTCTAACTGGAGATTTTGTCTGTGTTGTAGAGTAGACTTTCCTCTGATGTGCGGTGTTAATTCACTGACAAATATAGAGTCTAATAATAATTTCTACTACCCCTGTAGGTCGGGGAGATACAGTGTATCATATCTTGAAATAATGAATTAACAAACTCCAGTGTTTTACTAAAAAAACGTTTTCTCTTATTTACAGATGAAGATGTTTCCTGTCGATTTGGACAGAGCTGCGTCTTTCCCTGTAGATTTTCACCCGGAGAGGAAATCTTGATCCACTGGCATCTGACACGTGGAAATGTTGTAGTCCACTCCTTCTATGAGAATGGTGACCAACTGGGACAGCAAAGCCAGCAGTTTAAAGGCAGAACGTCAATGTTCAAGGATCAGATCTCAGCGGGAAACGCCTCTCTGCAGCTGACTGGAGTGAGGGTTCAAGATCAAGGAAGATATGAATGTTACACCAGCACCCTGAAAGAAGATGCTAAAAAAAGCTACATCAACATGAAAGTAAAAGGTAAGAAGATGAATTAACAGACGATAAAACTGAATTTTCTTCCTTTTTTTCTTCTAAATCCATCAGCCTGTAAAGTTTTTTGTCTACCTGAAGGCACAGCCTGATGTTGAGATACTTAATCACCACTTCATCTGAAAACGCTTCATTCTTGACATGACTTTTAGTTGACATCACTGGATGGCTCAGTTGGCTGTGTGTAAGACTGGCACACAGGAAACCAGAGTCCACTTCTCAGGGAGGGTGATGAACTTCATCCAGTGTGGGTCCGTTGTGCTACTGCCTAACTATGCAACCACAAAGAGCGTCAAGTGTGGGTCCCCCGTTGGCAGTTCTCAGCCCAGATAAAATACAGAGTTGTGAGGAAGGGCATCCAGCGTAAAAATCTCTGCCAAACCACCTGTGTGAATCAGTGAAGGATGGTGCAAGCCCTGAAGGGAATATGCCAAAAGGTGAACAACATGAATTCAAACAAAGGAGACGTGTGGTTGTGAAATTTAAAACATTTATTTTATCATAATGATTGTTCTGCTTGTCATGTCCAGCAGCTTAGCAGACAGATAAGAGCTGATAGCTTCTTGTTTTAGACAGATGTTATTGTTCCAACAGGGAGATATGTAGCTTTGGACACACGTGCACCACAGGGACACGGACACCCCAGGCTCAGATGTGATGCAATATCTGGCTCATGGCACAGACAAAGATCTCAGGGATCCCCTTTCCTGCATGGAGAGAGGACCCCCAGGCCCAAAAAGCCAAAAACTGTTGGGCAGAGCAGTGTGAGGATTCCTCCTGTTTGTTAGCAGTGATGTCCAAGCCCCCTCCCACTAAAGAACCCCCCTTGTCTAATCTTAAAGACAAGGGAGATGGGATCCACTTGAAGAGGTCTAGGAAGCTGAAGGCACACCACCACCAGGTTGACAAACTTTAAAAAAGTTTATGGTTTTCCAGATGAAGAAGACCAGCAGAGGACAACAAGACTGTCCGTCCCACAGCATAACTTGGAGCTGCAGAGTGTCTTTTATCAAAGTACCTCTTATATACTGTGACAGTCCTCAAGTGTGTCTGTCTGGCAATTCTCCAGGCCTTGTGACAGCGTCTAAGAGAAGCTGAAGCAGACAGAACAGATGCCTTTCCATCTTGAGAACCAAACAGAGAAGCAGACATCAGACCACCTATAAAGGAGGCAACCCCGAAGAGTGTTGTGCCTGTATTCCGCCCGGTCAGGTTTCAAGCCTGCTGGTTAAGATGCTTTGTCTGCCTGTTGGACTTTGGGGTTGGGGGGGAGTGGGGGGTTCTGGAATTCTGGAATTTCTTTCAAGAATTTGCAAACTGTCGACCCAAAGCCAGAGTCCAACACGACTTGAGCAGGATTGTGGTGTGATCCAGTGATGTGGGTAATCCTGTCACAAAATCTACAGAAATATGTGACCCTGGCGTTCTGGAATAGGGAAGTGGATGCAACTGACCTGAGTGTAAAGAAATTTGAAGTAGGCAGGTTCATCTCAGGGATGAAATGTGGAAATGTAAATCACACTAAACCCCTTTAGCTGGTTTGATAAAAATGTATTTAGTGTGAACAAAAAAAAAATTGACAAAATCAATATGTACAATGCGTAGTTATTATTTTTCAGTCCAGTGTTCAAACAAGTGGGTGTTGCAGTAGGAGTCTTTGAAGTGGATGAATTCGCTCCAATTCTTGTTGCTTGGTTAACGTTGGTGGAGTTATTGTTGGAGTGTTTGTGTTGATTTGTCCTGCGTCCATTTGGTCCACTGTGTGTCGTTGGGTGTGGCCAACGGGCATCAGGACTGAGTCTGGGGACGCACACTGGAGCAGTGCAGGTTTGGCAGGTGACCAAATCATTTGAGGGTTTTAGGTTTCGTGTCTTTTAACAATTCTATTTTTGTATTGATAAAGATTTGTATGTTTTTGTTTTAAATAGTTTATTTAAAAATATTTTTTTTCAATGTTTATGTTGATGTTTTTAAGTTTGTTTGTTTTTTTAACATAACCGAAATAAATGTCTCTCTCTCTAAAAGGGGAAAATGCAACAAAAAACAACATTTGAACAAACATGGTATAAAAAGCCATAATTTGCCAAAGCTTAGTTTTCATCTGTGGTCCCTCTGATCATTATGGACAAAAGGATAAATACATATGTAACACTTACTATACAATTTAACATCACCACATACTATTAAAACCACATTAAGAACATGAAAAAAACACAATGTTTAATCACAACATAATAAAAGAAAGAAAAATCCAATAAAAAATAAGCTGCTTTCCTGTGTCGGATGGTCCTGCCTTTTATTTTTGAACTGTGAATTGCAGTGATGTCACCTCCAGCTAATGTCTCCATTCCTGCAAAGCCAACTTCACTGCAGACAGAATCATCTTAAAAACAAGCTTAGATGTGGACAGAGGGGGGGCAGGAACCTGACATTGGAGCTTTTTTAACTGGTCACACACATTAGATTGTATTTAGTTTAAAATATATACAAATTTGATATTGGTCTGTCATCTGTTAGGATTGTTGCATCATCTCCTTTTAAAAAAGGGAACACAAATGCTGACCTCTAGTGTAGTGGGATTTTTTTTTTTGGCACTAAAAGAAACATTAAAAAGAGATAAAGGTGGTTACCCTACACAGTCCCCACTCAGTTTAAGAAAACACGCCTTGATCAAATCTGCTCCAGGTGTTTTTCAGGCATCCAGTTTTTTGAGGGGCTTTATGCAAGTCATGGGGACAAATGGATAAAAGTAAAAGGATCACAAGACAATTATTATTGGGTTTGTCACAAAAGTTGCTAAAGAATCAACCCAGCAGATAGCTGACAAAAGTGTTAGTTCAAACACTTCAGGACTTTAGTTCTGTCATAAACTGGAACAGTCTCTAAGATTAAAACTGGGAAAAGCATGAGCGTTTTTTCTTAAACAAAAAGAGACTCAATCACTTGTCATCGATTTAGGTCGCAGAGACACGGAAGTATTGCAGAAAGTGTTCGTCATTCAGCTGCAGCTCCTGCAGTGGATGGTGAAGCTCACCACACTGGGAGAGTCTCGGAATGATCTCATGAATCACATGGAGATGAGATTACAGATGCTTTTGAGGAACTCTTCAAATCAATGAATCTTATCTCTGAACATCATCTGTGTCTTACCTGCATTGTAAATGAGAAATAACCCATGGACTGCTCTATGTAGCGATCAGGCTAAAAATATTTGACTCCTCCCCACACGCATCAGGGCCGTCAGATTTATGAACGGACTTTTGGACAAACGTCAAACAGCGAATTTGCCACACGCCCAAACACAGATGTCACACATGAATTTGACACATGACTCATGTCCGGTGTCACCGTGCCATGAGGTTTCTTCTAAAGGAAATCAAATCACTTTTTTTTTGGAGCCAACAGGGATGCTAGTAACATTTGAGTGTGTGTGAGAACAGGCCCCTTTGGACTAACATCTACAGCGGGAATATAAGTATTAAACACGTCAACATTTCTCTCAAAAAACATATTTCTAATCTCGCAGGAAGACTCAACAAATCCAGAAGGTTTCAAGGATTTACTCAAAACGCCAAACATAAACGACAGCATAGAAGACGCTCCAACACCAAACACAGAATGAACCAACCTTAAATGAGGAAGCTAAATTATATAATTGCAGGCAGCTGTGACCAATTAAGGAGACATGACCCCCCCAACACAACACAAAGTCTGGCTCCCAGATGGACAACGTGGTTGGTCAGGGTGGTCCCGATGGAAGCGATTGATCAGGTCCCGGTCCAAAATATGATGCTTTAGAACCTGTTCCTGATCTGCAAGGCCATAACCCCTAGCATTCATAAGGTACTAGACACACTGACCAACCCTCCTGGTGGCAAGAAGGCGGCTGACAGTGTAAGCTGGACCCCTATCCACAAAAAGGGGGCGCTGGAGGAGACGATGCAGTGGGGTGGAGGGGACTGTCTTTCTCAGGCTTCAGCTTGCAGACTGGGTGGATCCGCAAGTTGCTTGGAAGGTCAAGATTGACAGCCATGGGGTTGTTGATCCGGGTTATAGTGAATGGACCAGTATAACAAGGATGCAGCTTCATAGTTCCCCCTTTCAGCGGCACATCCAGAGACCCACACTCTGCCCCCCACCTTCTATTCAGGAGCAGCTGACCTGGGACGCTTAGCCCCTGCAGTGAACCGTTCCTGATTTTGCCAAAGCTGGGGTCATTATCTGCTCCATGTACGCCGACAATGCCTCACATGTTATCAGACACTCTCTGAGACAAAACAGCCCCCACGCCAGACTCGGACGCATCCACCTCAATGAATTGTTTGGAGGCGTCAGGCTGAGTCAGGATAGGAGCCACAGAGAAACGTCTTTTCAGATCGGTAAAGGCTTTATCTGCTCCTTCATCCCCGACAAAATGTACCTTAGATGAGGTGAGTCTGTGAGGAGGTGCAGCCACCCCACTGAAGCCTCTGATGAAACGCCTGTAGAAATTTGCAAACCCCAGGATGCGCTGCAGCTGCTTGCTTTTTCATTTGTTGATCTCTTAGGAGAGATCAAAAGGGGGTGTTGTGGAAGTGATCAGAGCTTTCTTTATATTTTTATGCTTTTTGATTATGCATTTACTTGATTGAAAAGGCAGAGGACACCAATTTGATGTGTGAATCCGTTGGACACATCTGTGCAGAACTGGGGTTGTGATGCGTACGGATCACAGACTATCCGTGGTCCCCTAGCTTCCTGCGGGATCCGGTGTCAAAGCATTTAAATAGTGAATAAAATACTGAAACTCAGAGACGAGACTCTGCAACTGCACCACTGCTGTTCACTGCAACTCCCATGATGCATTGCGTTAATGTGACGGCATCTCTTACTGTGGTACAGAAAACCGTAATGAGGCACAACAGCTGCAAACATCTGTTCCAACAGTTTGTAAATCTTCTTGATGATATCAGTTGATGAAAACATTTTTTTTTCTCCTTTAATTTTTTTGTTGGAGGACAAAGAAATTACAGTCAGATTCCAGTGTTTGGTTTAAATCATCTTTCTAAAAGAAACAACTGCTTTCTGATATCGTCTGATTGAAAGACAAATTAAATTTCAGACTTTATTCAATTTATAAAACCTTAAAGTTAAGTTTAAATATAAGTAATAACAAAGTAAAAGAAACAACATTACGGTGAAGAGGCCAACAGACATGAAACTAAAATGAAACAATTTAATCTTCAAAATACATACAATTTTTGGTGTAGTTATAATTGAACTTATAACCCAAATAAAATGTTGCTCTACTTTGTCTAAAATGTATCAAACATGCTGTGATTACTTATTTGTTCAAAAACTGCTCTGTATAAGATAAAAAAAATATTAAAGAATACATATTTGTTTAGAAAGAACATCATTTTATTTAGTTTTTGTGATGTTTACATGACTGCATTTTAATGAACTGGAGGGAAAAACAACAAACTAGAAAAATGTTCAACTAATTTAGTTGAAAATTACTATTGAAAACTTCAGAAAACAGACGCAACTTCAGATTTTTACCATCGTTACAAAAAAAGGTTGTGAGATTGTGGAGGGACTGTACATCAATACAGACTACAGAGTTTCTCTTTTTTCTTTGGTCCTGGTGTCCCGCATGATTCTTGTCAAGGAAAAAGTGTTCCATGGCTCAAAAAAGTTGAAAAACACTGCACTAAGAGGGTGCAGGAAGCTCACTTCAGCCGCTTGTATTCTGGACCTGGTTCTTTCGGTCATGACTCAGAGCTCATGACCATAGGATAGTATTGGAACGAAGATCGACTGTTGAATTGAGAGCTTTGCTTTTTGGCTCAGCTCTCTCTTCACCACAACGGACCGATACAGCAAAAGCATAACCACGGACGCCACATCGGTCCACCTGTCAATCCCATGCTCCGGTCTTCCCACACTCCTGAACAAGACCCCAAGGTATTTAAACTCCTCCACCTGGGGCAGGGACACTCCACCCACCGAGAGATGGTACCTTTCTCCGGTCGAGAACCATGGCCTCAGATTTAGCTGTGCTGACCCTTATCCCAGTCGCTTCACACTCTGCCGCAAACCGCCCCAATGCCCGCTGGAGGTACCAGCTCAATGAAGCCAAAGGGACAACATCATCTGCAAAGAGCAGAGAGGAAATCCAGCTGTCCCCAAACCAAAACCTACAGCCCCTGGCAGTACCTAGAAATTCTGTCCATAAAAACTATGAACAGAACCGGTGATAAAGGGCAGCCCTGCCGGAGTCCTACATCCACCGGGAACAGGTCTGACATACTGCCGGCTATGCGAACCAAGCTCTTGCTCCGGTCATAGAGACCTGACAGCTCTCAGTAAGGCTCCCTGGACCCCATACTCCCAGAACCCCCCCCCACAGGATACCACGGGGGACACGGTGGAACGCCTTCTCCAAATTCACATGCTTTGTAGTGAGATATACACAGACACTGCTTCAGTAACAATCAGGCTAAAACCGTTTGGCAGTAGCCCCTCCCACACGTGTCTGGGGCGTCAAGCTTATGAAGACGTTTTTGGGCAGGCATTAAGCAGCAAATTAGATGTGTGTCAGAGAGAAGCGTCCTATGCGAATTTGACGTGCGAATCGTTAAACATACATCTAATTTTAGATCATTTAGGTCAGGGGTCACCAACCCTGTGCCCGCGGGCGAGCACCCCTTGTGGCGCCCGCAGGGAATGCACCCAAATTTTTTTTTTTTTTTTTTTGAAGCAAATCTTCAACAAACAACCACGGCATGTCTGTCAATGACAACAATATCAATTCTGAGATAAAAGTAGACAAAGAAAACCCAAATATGTAAACAAATATAACTTAAAAAATAATCAAAAGTAAGGGTCTATTACAAAAGTTTAAATAGATCAAATAAATTACACAATTTCTGGACATTCTTATCATTCATGTAATGTAAAGATTTCGAGAATAGGTTGAGGTGGTTGGTTAATCCATTAATGTGAGGATTAATATTCCTGTCTGTTTTTATTCACATTTTTGTTTAAAAAGTTAAAATTAAGTTAAAGTTTTAAAGGTTTAAAAGTTTAGCTTTAGTGTGTTCAATAAATATTTATCTTGTTCGGCTGCAGGTAGGAGGTTTTTTTTAGTGGCGCCCTTCATACCACTTGGTGCCCATGAAATAGCCCTAGGTCTCAAAAAGGTTGGTGAACCCTGATTTAGGTGATTAAGAACTTTCAGCCTCCTAGACCCCAAAGCCAAGTCTGGACATGACTACACTTAATGAGTCTCGGGCTAAAGAGTGCATTTATTTTGGTGGGTGCTTTTTTGTGGGTCCACATGTCAGTCCGTGCCCGCTCACGTGCCCGCTGACCCGTGTACAGAGGAGCATTGCGTGTTTTTTGAATGTTTTCTGGTTGTGTGAACTGGCTGCTACATGTTTCCTGTGTAAGCCAATGAGAGATGTGTGCACATATCATGCTTTTCCCAAGCCTTTCAGAGTAAAATATATTCATAAATGCACATGTATTACCTGTGGCACTGTAAAGAATGATTTTTCCCTGAAATATGAATTCATTTGCCTTTTTTTATTTTTTATTTATTTATTTATTTATTTTTTTAACTTGTCCTGTCCAACAGCTGGGCAGACAGATGAGAGCTGAGGGCCTCTTGTGTTGGACATATTTTACTTTAACAAGAGGGGTTATTAATCTTCAGACAAACCAGAGGTATGTCTGAATAAACCCCTTTTGTAATTGAGGCCAAACTTTATTAATTTCAAACATGTTTGAAAATCTTTGGTGTTGGACCGGACGGAAAAGGAAAGAAGGGAAGAAGAGAGAGGGATGTTAGAGAGAGGGGGGGTAGGAGGGTGATAATAGGAGGGGAGGGGGGTAAGACCATGAAGCAGCATAAAGCAACAAGTTTACTGGTTGTTAATCATTATGGTAAGGTTCAAATGTAGTACAAAAAGGGCGGGGCCTGTCCACACACACACTCAAATGTTATAAACACACCTGCTAGCTGCAAAAATGTCCACCTGTCGACATGTACACAAAACAGATAGTGTTCACACGCATACACGCATGAATTCATTTTCCTATCTAGAAGTAAGACGACTCAATCTCTGAGGCTCCGCCTTTTGCTCCTTGTGGGTGGCGCCCATTTCATGATGTCAACCTAGAGTCGGCCTCAGCAGCGTGTCTGTATTTTGACCACGAAGAAAAACACATCCAAACTTTTACAAAGATGGATGTGCATATTGTAAACAATAAACAAAAGCGTTTTAGCGGACCATCGCTAGCTGAGAAAGTGGGTGTGTATGTTAGCCTGGGGGCGGGGCTGGCAGCACAGACTCTTCCTGGAAGAGGCGGTTCCTCATTTTTATAAGTATAAAAGTGAGAAAGCACTCATTTTCAAGGATTGGGAGGGGCTGGTGCTCAGAGTGCAGATTTTTAGAGGAATACTCAGAAACACATTAATGGATCAAAATAGCACCTTTGGGTTGTTTCTTGTGAGAAATTAACATTAGAATACACTTAAAAGCTCAGAAAGTTGATTCTGCATGATATAGACCCTTTAAATGTGTTTAGCTGATGTTCACCTGATGAGCTTCAGTATAACCAGTGTGTGAGCTCCGAATCCTGAAATCCGTCCCTCCATAAACAGCTGACCACTGCTCAGGACCCGGCAGTGAGGTGCTTCTTCCAAAGTGGGAACAGCATCTCTGCTGAGACTTGATCATTCCCTCCCGTCAGTTTCACAGCTTTAACCAGTTCTTTCTGCTTTGACAGACCTGCATGACTTCAGACAGATGGAGGTGAAATGTGTCTGTGACATTTAGCTTTAAACAGACACACTGATGTGTTCAGAGACGATCTTCATGTCAACATAGTCACAGCTCTTCATCTTGTTTCTCCAAAGAAGACCGTTCTAGAAGTCTGTCTGTGTTCAGCTGGATGAGTGGGCTGCAAACATGACTGGGTTGATGATGAGTGTTAACATTCCTGATTTCTTCACATAGTTCTAAAAACGTTTTCACTTTAAGGTCTGGATACTCTGATCAAAAACTCAGATTGATCGATCCATTCCACTAAAAACTTCTTTGTTTTTGTTCTTGTCAAAAATCAACCTGTGATTTATTTTACATGTTTTTCATTTGAGGATTTGACTAAAATCAAGGAAGGAAGGAAGGATGTAAAAGTGTATAAAAGTGAATTAAATATTCTGAAAGTGTAAAAATTCTACTTTTTCCACTTGTTGCAGCTCCACCTCAGAAGATCAACATGAAGCAGACGGAAAACCAGATCATCTGCAGCTCAGATGGGATCTATCCTGAACCTGATCTCAGCTGGTCCATCAGTCCTCCATCCAGCAGAACCTTCCAGAACACAACCAGAGTCCAGAAGACTGAAGAACTTCTTTCCAACATCAGCAGCTCTCTGACTCTTTCAGACGGTGAAGATGACCTGGACTACATCTGCACCATCAGCACTCCATCAAACCAGAGGAGAGCTTCATGGAGGAGAGGACGTGAGTGTTCCAGTTCATCTGGAGACATCTCTGTCTGATCATGGCAGAACTTTCCAGAATCAAAGACCTTGATGTTCTTTGTCACTGTGGGACTGTTTCTGCATGCAGACCTACAGGATCCTCCAGGATCCAGCAGACTATGGAGGATTCAGCTCTGAAATGATTTCTTTCAAGTCTTTCAAAGTGTCATTCATGTCAATATGGAGGCAGGAGGCTGTGTGCAAACATCTCAGTGTCTTTGCTTCAGGCTGTCAGACATTTGGACTGGATGTTTTATTTCCTGATGAACTGTTTCTGTGTTTCTATTGTCCAGCTTCAGTGAAGATCATCTCTGGAGAAGCAACCATCTCCTGCTCTGCCTCAGACTCCTCCCTCAAAGGCTTCAGTCTGGTTTGGAGCTTCAATCAGAATCAGATGATTGTGACCAAGAAAGAGGATGATGAGCAGAGAGTGTCAGAGGAGTGGAAGCAGCATGTGAAGGATGTCTCAGACTCAGGCAGACTCACACTGCAGCACTTATCTGCAGATCATGAGGGAACATACACATGTGAAGTCAGCAAGGATGAGGAGACCAACATCACTCAAGTCTCTCTGAGTCCAGCTGAGGAATCAAGTGAGAAACTAGTTTTTCTGTCACAGATCAGAGAAATTGCTCCCATGTTCCAGACATCCAAACGTGATGAACATGAAGTCTGTCAGAACTCGTCCCGTCTTTGTGATTGTGTTTTACTTTGAAACTTGCAGCAACATTTAGATTGAGTTCACATGAAAACATGATGCTGAGTAACAAGTTACCAAAGACGGCAACGTTTAGCTGCAGAAGATTTTCTGTCAACTTTCCTCTAAATGTTCTTTCATGTTTCACAGTTTTAAAGAAAAAAATCTCCTTTTTGAACTAAATAACTGTTTTTTGTTTCAGACAATCCTCATGTCCGCATCATCATAATGTTAACAGTTATTGGGATCTCTGCTATTGTAATCGCTCTGGTGTTTTTCTGCAGGAGAAGAAGAAGAAACGGTAAAGTTCCTCAAATCCTGCTGTTGTTTAGTTGTGGAGGAAGTTGATGTAGATCAGTGATTTTCAAAATAAAGTTGAGGAAGTGAGAGTTTGTACATTTAGGACTGCTCTGTGTGAGGATGACATGAAGGTCAGTTGATGAAGAGCAACAAGAAGATGATTAGTTTCTTTATTGTGTGCAGAGTCTGTCTGACATTTAGAAATGAGCTCAGAGATGAACATCCCAGCTGAGAATTTACATCCATGTGTGTTAGTGCACGTGTCTGTGCACGTCTTTGTGTTAAACACTAATGTGTGTGTCCTCTTCTCTGTCACAGGAGTGATGTGACAAAAATCCTTCTTCATGGAGTCAATCCTGTAAGTGTGTCTGTTTGCTGCCTTGCTCACAGGTTTGTGTTCAGTTTTTGCTCAGACAGCAGAATCAGAAATGCAGATCTAGCAGATGACCTTTAGGTGACAGAGGTCAGCTGCAGGTCTGTGGGCCTGCTTTCAACAAACACTCCCATCAGCTTCATGACTGCAGTTCAGCTTCATTTTTCCTCAACAGTCTTTGAGTTTCAGCTGCTCTGACTTTGAGGCTCCAGAGTCTCCAGAAGATGAAAAAGGACTGAAATGGAGCTGAGCTGCAAAAGTGCAGAAAAAGACAGAAAGAAAGATGGATGGATGTGTTGAAAGGGTCAAAGCAGAGCAGAATCCCAGCTTGAGTTTGATCCAGGAGAAAATGTTGGACCATCAGGAATGTTTGGACTCAAGTCTTCCATTGAAAAACTAAACATGGATTTTCTGAAAATCTTTTCATCCAGACTGGAATCACAAACCACTGAACAACTTCTGGTTCAGGTTTCATCCACTTTTCAAGTTTCTTTCTAGTTTGGAATCAATGTGAAAAAGACAAATGTGCAGAAAATGATAAACTTCATGATCTTTACTTCTCCTGTTTTTCAGCAACGAGGAGTTTCAGGAGTTTCCATTTTCTAAAATGACAAGTAGAGAAAACTGGGGGTACCAAACTACAGAAATCTGGACCAATCAGGATGAAGAAACAGAAGAAGACACTCAGCAGAATTCCATCTAAACTCTGAACCTCCTCCATCTGTTTCAACAGAATCAACATTTAAATTATTGAGGAAAGCAGAACTATTGAAGCCAAAATCCGACAATCAGGAAAAGATTTTTTCTCACATGGATCAGTGTCTATGTTTGGAAGAGCACTCTTATCTCCAGAAGCTCCTCTACCAGAATATATGAAACATCCCTGCTCTAATCCCTCATATCTGATTTCTGCATGTTTATTATGTAAATATATCATGTCATCAGCGTTGTAACAAACCAGTAAAGGTAGTCTCCTCAGTAATGACATTTTCTGCAAAGATTTATTTTGTTTATTTGGAAGGGAAGCTTGAGCTTTTTAGGTATGAAAATCCTATAAGATAAAAAAAAAAGTATTCCCTAAAGGTAAAACTTATTTATTTAGCTGCAGCAGACGAATCAGTGTCAGAATAGGAGTGGTGAAGTCCCACTAGAATCTCTTCATCTATTTATGTTCTATTTATGTTTTTTAATAATGATTGTGCTGATTTGAGCCAAAATATAAAAATATGTCGTTTTTTAAGACATAGTTCCTGCAGAGCAACAGGAGTTCATTAGAAATTCACGTCTGAGTTGTGGGCGTGAAGTAATCCTGCGCTGATGAGTAATCTCAGAGCAGTTTCTACGTAACAAAACAAATTTTTTTTTGTCTGCTTCTGATTTACCATAATTTAAATAAAGAAATACTCAGAAATGCTGTTTTAATATTCATTTTCTGTATATGATCTCTACCAGAAGAAAAAGTGAACAAGAACTTATTCAAAAGACAAAACACCATTTTCCTCAGACCGGGTCTCTCAGCGTGTCTTCAGATTGGAGAAGTCATTTGGTCTGGACCAAGTCCTGAACCTTGGTCTACATTCAGACATCCTTCAAGCAGAGCTTCCTGTTTCGGTGAATTGGCTTCATTTAGCTAGAGCCGGAAGTAAGATATTTCCATGAGTTCCTCCCGCTCAGACCGGGACAACAACGAGGTCCACTCCACATGTGTGAGGCTGCACTGTGGAACTCCAACTGCCCCAGCAAGGGCAACAACTGCAGCAACAACCACTGACCAAGGCGGCAAGCCCTGGTAGAAAAGATCCCCACACTGATGCTAAATTCACAAGATGTTAAAATGGAATACATAAGATGTATGTAAAAACATCAAATGGAAAACAAAATATAATGAAATACATAAAATATGTATCAAAACTAATCAAATAAATAGATAAACAGATACGATTATTTAAAAGCCAGATTAAACAGGTGGGTCTTGAGCCTCTTCTTAAAAACCTCTACAATCTCTGCAGTTCTGAGGTTCTCCAGCAAACTGTTCCAAAGGCGAGAACGTAATGGTGTAGCAAAGCCTCACCATAAGTTAAAATCCTCACCTTAGGAACAACTAAAAGGCAAGCATTGGAGCAAGGGCTCATGCGTTAAAGGTGTCACGGTGCCTGTCAGTTCACCTTCCCCCTCCTACAGCTCTCACCACCTTGCTGATTGGAACCAGCTGATCCTCATCTTCTCATCATCCTGCTGGTCTTCATAAGGGAGCTCTCACCAGAATTCGACGGCAGTTTGTTATACTCACTCCGGTGATTATGCCTGGCCTTTTAGTCTCAGCTAAGCTTATCTTGTCTCCATACTTACCACGTCTTGTGCTCACCTTCAGGTTCCTACCTTGGTCACGCTGGTTCCACCCTTCCATGCTGGTCCTACCGTCCTCGGCGCCCACACCTCGTTCCAAGCTCATCCTGCCGTCCTCGGCGTCCACGCCTCACCTCAAGCTGGTCCGCTGTCCTCAGCGCCAAGCCTCGCTCCCTCTGGATCCACGGTTCGACGCGTCCTCGTGTCGCCCCCTCCCCTTCATCTGCATCAGCTCAAAGGAAACACAAAGCTCAATCCACGGAGGAAATACGTCCACATCCCCTCAGAAACTTATTTACCTCTGGTAAAATAAATCCATTTAAAGTCATCCTTGCTGTGAGTTTTCTTCCGGGTTTCAGCATCTGGGTCTGCTACGTCTACGACGCCATGACAAAAGGTTGATCATGTAATGAAGGCCAAAGTGTCATGATCTGCGATCTGACAAAACAGACCCAGATGCTGAAACCCAGAAAGATCATGAAAGCAGGAGTGGATTTAGAGGAAGTTCTATTGTCCAGGGATGATGATGAGATGAGAGAACCTTGTAGTGATGATGTGACTGCGTGGCAAGGTTTACTGGATTCGTGTCATGGCTGGAGGTTTGGTGCTCAGGCGGATCCCGATAGAGCAAGCTTGAGAGATGAACCAGAATGACACTTGTGGTTGATAATCCTGTAGACACGGAGGAACACTTGATTTACTTAGGTAAACGAGGACCGAGAACATACTTGGAAACCTAGCGTAAACATGAGACCAGGCACTGTACCATAGAGGGCAACAAACTGGTGATGAATGCTGAGAAAGGTTCCTCTTAAGTAGAGCAGGCAGGTTGATGAGGTGAGTGCCAACAAGGCACTTATTTTAAAGGCATGTTTAAATGTTATAATAAAAGCGACCAGGGAGTGTTATGGGCAGAAAGGACGTTGCTCATGTCACAATTTGTGACATGAGCGAATTATGTAATATTTATCGCGATGCCAGGGGGGCAGTGGTGATTTTAGGCACAACTAATACAGGCAATCATCCGGGGCGCAAATTTAACGTGGGGGCGGTGGTGACAGCGGCTCAATGCTAGGGGAAAAATCTGTGCCACTATTCATTTCCTATTGTCTGTTCTATCACAGAGTTTGTAACAGCCTGAAACTGTGAATTCCCGTCCCTGCAGCTGCACGTTCCCGTTTCCTGTCACACGCGTGTGCGTGTGTGAGAACGAAAGGGGAGGTATGGTGTGGGCTCAGTCTGCCAGGTGAAACAGGGCACGCGGAGAACTGCAAGCGCTGCCTGTTGCCCAACACCAGGATCATGGCGTGCCTCTAGATTCCTCAGCTCATGCTAATAATGTCATTGTTTATGAACTATTGTAGACATTTTGATGACGTGTCTTTATTTTTTATCAATGTATCTTTGTCTGCCTGTCGTTTACTTGGTGTCAGTATTTGACATAAGACAGGAGGTAATGCAGGAAAACAGCTGCACTTTATGACATCATAAATAAACAATCCATAATTTCAAAAGAAAATCAGCACAATGTTTTTATCTACCGTATTTTCCGGACTATAAATCGCTGCGGAGTATAAGTCGCACCAGTCCAAAAATGCATTATAAAGTAGAAAAAAACACAGATAAGTCGCACTGGACTACAAGTCGCATTTTGACGGAAAATTTATTTGACAAAATCTGAGACCAAGAACATACATCTCATCTTGAAAGGCAACTTAAAATAACAGGGGGTTAGAGAACAGGCTAAATAGGGTTACCGTAGCTACATGACGCACACCGAACTTAGTGTGTGCCTGATTTATTAACATAAAATGTTAGCAGTTATTCAGATAACTATAACATAATGAACATCCTGCCAAGGTTATCAAACAACCAGTCTCACTCCATAGTAGAAAATCCATTGAATTTTTCCTCCTCGGTGTCACTTCTAAACAACTCCGCCAATTCAGGAGGTAGACGGAGCCCTGCTTCCTCTTCTGCGTCGCTTTCATCAGACTTGTCATCAGTTGCAGTTCCAATTATTCCGCCCTTTCTGAATCTGGACAGGATGGTTTTGGTTGTCACTGAAGCCCATGCTTTGTCGATCCATCCAATGACTTCCTGGAAAGTTGCGTTGCGCATTTTCCCGCTTGCCGTGAAGCTGTGCTCGCCATCCATCATCCACTGCTCCCACATGTTACGCAATACTGCCTTAAAGCTCCTGTTCACGGAGATGTCAAGTGGCTGGAGAATTTTGGTTAAGCCACCGGGGATGATGGCAGGTATGGAGTTGAAAACTTTTAATTGAACTGTTGCGTGATGTGCGCTCGCATGCTGTCCATCACGAGCAGGGCTTTGTGTGTTTTAAAGAAGCCATCTGGACGCTTATTGTAGCACTTGGTAAGCCAAAACTCCATCATTTCTTAATCCATCCACCCTGTTTTATTCACGGCGACAGTAACTGACGGGAACTGGATTTTTGGCATTGTTTTTCATTTGAAAATGACCATCGGTGGCAATTTTGATCCATCTCCACAACATGCCAGCACCACTGTGAAGCGTAATTTCTCGTGACCAGTTGTTACTATATTCACACTCTTTAGCCCTTTTTCTGTGACATTTCGGCCCATGGGAATGTCAAATGAGAAGGGGACCTTGTCCATTGTAATAATATGATCCAGTGTCAAGCTGTGCTCAGTTACATGCTTCGCAACGAACTCACGGGAAAGCAGTGAAAGCAGTCAAGGCCGGGAAAGCAGTCATGAGAGGAAAAATAATCGCCTTCTCATCCCACAAAAAAAGAAAAAAAACTCTAAACTAGTGGATTTAGAGCAAAAAATCAGACTGTTAGAGGAAACCTACAGCAACTCTCCGGATGATCAAACTCTTACAACAAATAAGGAAAGTAAGAATTGAATTAAATGAAATAACTAATCAAAGCACACAGTTTTTATTACAGAGACTACGCTTGGAGAGGTTTGATCACAGTAATAAATCTGGGAAATATTTGGCAAATCAACTCAAAATAAACAAAGAGAAGACAACTATTTCATCAGTCATAGACCTAACAGCAAATGCAACACATGATCCAGCTGCAATAAATTCAGTTTTTAAAAACTTTTACCAATCTCTCTACTCATCCCAAATTAATCCTTCTGACAATGACATCAATAGTTTTCTCAATAGCATAGATTTGCCTAGGCCAGGGGTGGCACGCGGCTCTCGAGCCGCATGCGGCTCTTGGCCAATGAGCGTGCGGCTCTTTGCGTCTCGTCATATTTTCCATATCCTGTGCCTCATTTCATAATTTTTTCCCTCTTAAACCACACTAAAACCATCAGAGGGTATTAAAAATAAATAATTAATAATAAAAGTAATTTAGCAGTGTGTGTGTGTTTGATTCTGCTCCCGACACATACGTGACCGCCAATCATTTGCGCGGGTTACGCCCAATTCCGGAACACATAGATAAAGATTGATGTATGTGCAGACCGTTACCCTCATGGTCAAAATGGTGAAATTCAGAGTATAAAGATAAACACAGGATGTTTCTGGAAGAACGGGAAGATTCTTACTTTTTACTGAACAGAATGGCGTCACGATGTTTATTATTATGAGCTTTTGGAAGCAGTAACATTGGTCATGGCAGAAAAGAACAAAACGTGTCCCGGAGAAATTGAAAAACTTCCTGATCTGACACAAATTGTCTCCTTTATGAACAAGTTGAAGCTTTTCAAAGTCTCATTCAAAACGGTAATCATCCCACTTTCCTTCTTTGCGGAGCTCACAGCAGAAAGCTGCAATCAGAATGAATGAAGCGCAGAACGTGACGCTGCTTGCGCAACTGGACGGAAACGACCGCAGATCACTTTTCTCATGGATCCTTTAATGCAGAGACTGACTGCCTGAGACCCCCGCTTGTCACTGATGAGGCAACGAGATAAATGAGCGGAAATCTCTTTGAAAGAAGGCCCTGTTATAATTTGGAGAACAGACATCGGTCCGTTCTGACCGACACTCATGTAAAGGAGCTGATCAGAGAGGCTACAACTGGCCTGGGGCTTAGCCCCGCCTTCAGCCCCTAAGACTCATGGGAAGGGGGGGATTTTCAGTGTAAAACCATGAGCCAGGTAGCTGTTAGCAGAGTTGAGATGCATGCCGTTTGGCTGAATGAGTGTGTATCGGAGTTACCGGGTTCCTAATGTGAGCAGAAAGGAGAGGACGTGAATGACGCAGTCAGTTAAATTATAATTCAGCACGTGATGGAATATTACTCCTTAGTATAAACTGATTCATTGCAATGTATTAATATTTAATAAATTATTTACTTTTGACGCAAATGTCAGTCATACAATTATGAATTAAAAAACAAAAGCAAGATATTCTAATGAGGGTCAAAATTAATTTAAGTTGCACACAACTGAAATGTAATGTATTTAATGTGTTCATTGTGAATATGAATGACTTAGACACCAGAAGGATGCTCTGTCCAGATGTTTGTGTATTGGTTGGTGTAAGTATCATTAAAAGAGGAATGTTGAGACACAAAGAATTACCAGTTAAATGCTGTTGGATAAACGATGAAATATTCAGTTTTTATCATCATAAATCTGACTTCAGAGGAGTCACATTCTCACCAACATCAACCTTACTGCCCGTCACTGAGTAGTTTTGTGTCAGAGAGAGGCAGAGAAAAGAGTGAGATGAAGAGAGAGTGTGTGTATGAAATGAGAGAGAGGTGCCTGTGTGTGTGGAGGGGGTATCTGACCTCTAGGGTAGTCTCTGTGTTAACTCTGGCTAAGCTGCATTTGATATGTGTATTGAGGGTGGACACTTTCCTTGAAATAAACACCAGTACAATACTTGCTGTTCTGTTGTAGGGAGAGGAGTGTGTTATGGACAATAATACGGCTTTAATTGCGTGTGTGTGTGTGTGTGTGCGTCTTGGCAGGTCAGTGTGTGGTGTGGCTCTTTGACTCTCACAGTGAAAAAATTCGGCTCTTGGTGTCAAACTTGTTCGCCACCCCTGGCCTAGACCAACAGAAGAACAAATCACAGCCCTGGAGTCCCCTTTTACTAAAGAAAAACTACATAAAGCATTAACCAACATGCCTAGTAAAAAAGCCCCAGGACCAGACGGCTTCCCAGCAGAATTTTATAAAGAGCTCCCATTTTTCTCAGAATGACAATAGAAATAAAGGACAACAATTATCTACCTCCAAATATGAATTCTGCTAATATAATCTTACTTCTGAAACCTGGAAAAGATCCCACATCACCATCCAACTATCGACCCATATCGCTGATTAACGCAGATCTTAAAATAACCTGCAAAGCCTTGGCAGGAAGGCTGGAGAAGGTAGTTCCCTCTCTAATACATCCTGACCAAACAGGTTTTATAAAGGGTAGACATTCATCTACCAACATGCGCAGATTAATCAACCTCATAGATTATACAACCATCAACAACCGAGAAGCAACCATTTTGTCACTGGACGCAGAAAAGGCATTTGATCGGGTCAACTGGAAATTTTTAATAGCCACCCTGAACAAATTTGGCTTTGGAAAATCATTTATTAACTGGATTAAAATATTATATGCCTCTCCTAATGCTCGTATCAGAACAAATGATCAAACATCTCCAAGCTTTAATTTACAAAGAGGAACCAGACAAGGCTGTCCACTATCTCCGTCTTTATTTGCACTATTTATTGAACCTCTAGCTGCTGCTATTAGGCAAAGTCGAGACATTGAAGGCATTCAAACCAAATATCTAGAACACAAAATAAGTCTTTATGCAGATGATGTTTTACTATTTACTCCAAATTCACAATCTTCCATCTGCCAAATCATCTCCCTAATTAATAGATTTTCCTCAGTTTCAGGATATTCCATAAACTGGTCTAGAAGCACAATTCTACCAATTAATTGCAATTATCTAAATCTATTATCTATTAAAATACAAACAGGCAACATAAAGTACTTAGGTATAAATATCTCCTCTAGGCTTTTTGATCTATTCAAGCTAAACCACACCCAACTACTTAAAACAACCGAGGCTGATCTCACTAGATTGAAAACTCTACCCATTTCTCTAATCGGGAGAGTTGCAACCATAAAAAAGACGATTCTCCCAAAAATTAACTACCTGTTTTCAATGATTCCTTCCAAACCTCCAACTACTTGGTTCAAATCATTAGACTCATTCATTTCCCAATACCTCTGGGAAGGTAAACCCCCACGGATAAGTTTAAAAACTATTAAAAAACCTAAAGATAGAGGAGGACTAGGCCTTCCAGACTTCCAGGACTACTACTCCGCGAACAGATTGTGTTATGTACAAAAATGGCTGAATCCTGGTGTGCTAGATGAATCCTGACTAGACATAGAACAAAATCTCTGTGATAACCTAGATATTTCTAATTTACCTTTCTTCAATTCTAAAATTAAACAACACAATTGCTTCAGAAGTTTAAACATCAGCT